>BLFK01000545.1:2072546-2107021 GCA_014634185.1 Astreopora myriophthalma
GACTATTTTTTTCTGGGGGGGGGGGGGGGGATGGCACTAAGGGAGAAAACGAAAACCGTGCTGATGCCGTGTTCACTTTAGCCTCTTTTTCAAAGCAAGTCTAAGTGCGAAGTTTTTCTTATGAAAATCAGTTTTTAGTTTTATTTTTATACAAAATAAAACCAATTACCATCACAAAACTTTCGCTCTTGGACTCGTTTTGAAAAAGAGGCTGACGCGAATTCGGAAATGGCCGTTTCAATTCCTGTGAAAGGTATGGAAATGACTACTTCCTCGAAGGGTTCAGCCAGTTTGTAAACGAAAGCGGAAAAATCCACCTAAGCGCTAAAATTATTCTCGACTAGAGTCTTATGACAAAAATAACATTTTACCATTTCTTAACTGCACTAGTCACTTCATTATGTAAGGACAAAATCTGACCCACGTAGAAATGTCTTTGAGCTAAAGAAGATAGTGAATTTCAGGCCCGGAAAATGCCGCAATGAAATGATCGATTTGTCGGTGGCAACCCAGGCAGATTCTAATTACTAATTGGAACATCATAGGTTCCCTGTACCTTTTCAGTACTTATCAAATAAGGGTGTAAAGGTCGACACATGAGGTCATTAGGGAGCTGCTTACGAAACGACGACGTAAATTGTACTGCATTTAAAAATGCGTACCGCACAGTTAACAAATGCCAAGGAATTTAACTGGTATTGACAAGTTATGGGTGTAGATAATTGATTAGCGATACGACTTCCTCGTGGCCGTCGTCGTCGCAGTTGCGTAAGCTTCCTCGTTTATTACGAAACACAGAGACAGCTGGCCTCACGCTCAAGTTAACCTCTCCCAGCGCAAACACGTCTTTCGTTTTTCCATCAATAACACGCGAATTCTGAATGCCAATTCAAAAATATATTTAACGCCCTCCCTTTTTGGTGATCCCGCGTACGATTTCGTACCAACTCTTGGCCAATCAGAAAAAGGATGATGTAAGCTGGCAATACACTTTTCGGGTTGATAACTATTGAAATTGTCATGGACTCAACCTGTTGCGACAGTTCTCTTCCATGACTTGTTGATTCTCGACGTAATTACGACCGAAGACAGCAGAGCACTGCCAAGTTTCATTCGGACGACTTTGATCACAGCCTTAAATTCAAAGTTCGCGTGTGATATCTATCGTTCAAGGTCAAACGTCTTACCCTCCAGAGACAACAACGGAATCTCGACAGTCAACGCCTTGAACTAGATCAGTATGACCCTGATGCCTCCTGACGTAAAATTTAACTTGTGTCCACATTTCCTTTGAGTCCCTAACATGTGATATTGTCGATGTCACCCTGACTCCCATACCCTCGTTTGCCGCACTTCTCTGTACGCCAGTCCGACGCGCCAGCTGCCTTGAATTGCTGCAACATGGCAGTTGATCGACAACCATTGTTTCATCCACATTTTCAGGCATTGCACCTTTCCCATTAGACATGGACTGATTTGCTTGCATCGCTAACGTCTGTTTTGTCCGCTCTATTACGGGCGGTTGGTCACATGCACTGCATAAAGTCAGCGTGTGTTCACATTTGACATGGATTTCAAGTGGGTTGTTTGACAGCAGATTTCGAGTTTGGCTGTCTTCTGCCATCATTCTCCCTTCCGTATTTTCTGCATACGTAGTTTCCTTCATACTTGTGCCTTCCCCTTGTTTTCCACTTGTGTTCGGTTTTCGAGGATCACTTGGCAAAGATTCCTTGCTTTCAGTGATAAGATAAACGTGACTAGCTTTCCTCAAAGGCTGAGTATGACTATGGATTACGACCATTCTTTCAACATCGCTTTCTTTCAAACCAGGTTTCTGGGGGCTGGTCTCTGTCTGGGTTGAATTTGCATCCTGAACCTCCTCCACAGCCAATTTTGCAACAGTGCTGTCTGCCATCGCAGCTCTATTCTCCTTGGTTTCTGTCTCGGTTTCTATCGTGCCTGCTTCGGTGAGCTGAGTCTCCAATGGAGTCTTTTTGTCTTCGGGCCCCAGGTGAACTTGACCAGAGTTACATGACAAAACAGGGTCTGGCTCGCGGCACTGCTCTGCGGCCATTCCCGCATCTTTATCCTCTTCCACTGCAAGCATTTGGAGATCAGTGGCTCCTTGCAGTCTTTGATCTTGAAACGAATTGTTTTTTTCGTTTACTGGATCATGGAAATACTCTACGACCATTCCACCAACGCAATTTTCGTTCATGGTGTTCGTCTCTAATTGTTCGGTTGCATCCACACACTCATTTTGTCCCGCGGTCATTGTCGTAACAGCATTATCTGTCAGTGTACCTTCGCCAGCGTAAGTGTTAGTCTCTGATTCTCTTGCAGACGACAAAACTAGGTCTGAGACATGGCATTGCTCTACAGCCATTCCTGCATCCCCATTATCCGCTATCACATCTCCCTCATCGTTAGTCTCTGTTTCCAGTTGACCATTCTCATCTGAGTGTTGATTCTCATTTTTTTCAGGCACGAAATGAACTTCACCAGATCTTGTACATGACAAAGCTGGGACCAGTTCGTGGCATTGCTCTGTGTCCAATCTTGTATCATAACTCTCTTTCACCGCAAGCATCCGGGCACTGGTGTCGTCTAGTGTCTCTAGTACTTTTTGGTGATCATCTGAGTTGGTCTCTTCCTTTTCTGGATCAAGGCAACAGTCTGTGGGCATTCCCTCGTCACAAGTCTCTTTCAAAGTCGCTAATTGACGGCTGGTTTGTGACTGTGTTCCTTGTACTGCATGCGTGTCATGACAATGCTCTTGAGCAATTCTAGCATCACCATTACCTGCAATGGCAGCTCTTTGGTTGCTACTGCCGGCGTGCATTTCTTGATTTTCATACCTTTCCGATTGAGGGTGTTGACATTCACTAAACTGAGTTTCGTATCTCTTTGCAGTGACATGAACTTCACCAGACCTGCTTGATGACAAAGATAAGCCCGGGTAAAGACACTGGGTTGCGTACGTTCTCGCATCACTGAGCTCTTTCAAGGAAACTTCCCGGACACCATTGTCTGCCAGTAGTTGGTGATAGTTATCCGAGTTGATCTCTTCATTTTCCACATCCAGACAACAGTCTGTGGCCATTCCTTCAACACAAGTCTCTTTGAAAACCATCCTTTCACAGCTGGTTTGTGGCTGCGCTTGTTGCATTCCATGGGAGCCTTGATATTGCCCTACAGCAATTCCTGCATTACCATCATCTCGCACCGGAGCTTTTTCATTGCTAGTGTCGATCTGCATTTGTTGAGTTTTGTCCGTTTTAGGTTCTGAGTGCTGACTTTCACTTGACGAGGGCTCTTTGCTTTCAGACTCACCTGAACCTTGGTAACGGCATTTCTCTGCAGGTTCTCTTACAACGCCATTCTCATCCATTACTATTTGGAAACTAGTATCTGCCTGTGACCGCTGATGTGACCCATGGAACACCTCTTCGTTGTTTTTCGTCAGCGGTCGACTTGAATCTGCATCCTGACTTTGTGTCACATCTATTCTTGCATCATCTGTTATCGTCGCTATATCATCGTTGTTCTCTGTCTGCAGTTGTTGACTCCCCTCTATTTCGGCCTCTGAGTGTTCAAACTCATTTGGTAGCATCTCTTTGCTTTCAGACCCCAGACGAACTTCCCCAGATTTGCTTGTTGACAGACCTTTATCTGGGTCGCGGCATTGCTGTGCAGCCATTATTCTTGCATCACCATTCTCTTCCACTGCAAGCACTTGGTTACTAGTCTCCGCCCTAAGTCGCTGGTCTCCACCAGCGAAGGCCCCTTCGTTCTCACGCTTCAGCTGAAATTCAGAACAGCTAGCTGATGACAGGGTTGGATCAAGTACTAAATCATTTCTTACAGCAGCAGTTTCGAATACAATCTGACTGCGGCACTTGGCTAATTTTCCAGATATTGTCAGTTGCTTTGCACTTGGTAAAGTGTCTTTGTTCTCAGGTCCAAGGGCAGCTTGATAGGACATGCTTGGAGCACCCAGATATTGACTTTCATCCGCAACGAGCACCATGTCCTCGACGACTTCTATGCTCTCGTCTGTCTCTCGCTGTTGCTCTTCCACTGGTAAAGTGTCTTCGCCCTTGCACATATCATAAATTTCACTTGACTTATGGAAAGAAAGCGCATGTTCTGGATCTCGATATTCATCCAAAAGCATTTGTGGATTCCCACCTTGACTTTGATTCAGAAGCATTTGTGGATTCGAATCTTGATTTTGATCCATAAGCATCGGTGAATTCCGATCTTGACTTTCATCTAACAATATCTGTGCATTCGAAACTTGACTTTCGTCCAGAAGCATTCCCTCCTCTACATTTTCTCTGAGACTGAATTCTCCTGAACGAGTTCCTTCTTCTGTTTCTCGCTCTCTACCTGGAAAGCTGCACTTATGCATAAGAAGAATTTCACGTGATTCATTCAAGGACAGTGTACTTTCCATATTCTGACAGTCATCTACAATTATTTCTGGATTCATGTCCTCACTTTCATCTGGAAGCATTCCCACATCGGTATTTTCAATGACCGCTCCTTCCACCATACAAGTATCTGATAGTGGTTGTAACTCTTTGGCTTGGAAAACTTGCTCTTCCTCGTATATAACCTGAATTTTAATTGATTTGTCTGAGGACTGCGTACATTCTGGAACTGGACTGTGATCTACAGGCATTTGACCAACGTCAGCATTCTCTGTCAAAGGAGCTGTGTTAACACTGCTCTCTCCTTGAAGTTGCTCCTCAAACTCCAGACGAGTAAGAACAAATGTATTCAAGAACATAGCAGGACTTGGACATCCAACTTCAACGTCCATCATGCCTTCGCAACGAGTACCAGCTGCGACCAGTCCAGCGCCACCCTGCAATACTTTGCCTGAACATGGCACTTGATCAACAATCATCCCTTCATATACATTTTCTGTAAGTGCACCTTTCTCGTTTCCCGAAGATTCACCTAAATCATGACTTTCTTCAACCATTTCTTCGTCTTCTTCTGTCTGGGTGGCCGCTTCTTGAGCAGCTTCTGTTGTATTCACCTCGTCCTTGAAATGACTTTCAAGTGGGCTGTCTGACAAAGGACTTTGTTCTTGATCTTGACTTTCTTCTATCATCATCCCCTCTTCAGCAATGTCTGTGGATGCAATTTCTTTTAATCTTGAGCTTTCCTCTTGTTTTGTTTCTGACTCCGGTCGGTGATGGTGTCTTAACGAAGATTCCTTGTCGTCAATTTTGAGATGAAGGTGACTACATTTCCTTGAAAGCACGTGTTCATCTGGATTGTGAATATAGTTTGTGCTAATTCGTTTATCACCGTTTTCACTCACAGAAGCTATCTCGTCCCTGGTGTCTGCCTGTGGTTTTTCGGGTAAATCTGCATCTTGAATTTGCTCCACACTCATCCCTACATCACCATCTATCATCGCAGCTCTATCCACGTTAGTCTCTGTTTGTGGTTGGTCATTTTCTTCTGTTTCTATTTCTGCGTTTTCAACCTCCATCTGTGGTATCTCTTTCATTTCAAATTCAACGAGAATTAGACCAGATTGGTTAGATGAAACAACTAGATCTGGGTCATGGCAATTCTCTGTAGCCATCCTTCCATCGCTATTATCGGCCGCTGTACATGTTTCTTTGTTCGTATCTGTCTCTGGTTTGATATCTTCATAAGGGAGTCTGTCTTTGTTCTCAGACCAGGAAAGAGCGAGTTTATATTCCCCCGCAAGCAAACTATTCTCAGGATCTTGACTTTGGCCTCTATCAGCGGAGGTTGTCACTGCAAATGACCGGCTTCTAATCATGCTTGACAGAGTGTCTTCGTTCTCAGAGCCGAGATAAACGTGACAAGACTTGCTTGATGACAGAAGAGGGTCTGGTTCATGGCATTGCTCTGAAGCAATTCTCACAGCATCATTATCTCCCACTCCAAGTTTTTGGGGACCGGTGTCCGCCTGCAATTGTTGACGTTCCCCTTCGAGGAAATCTTCGGTTTCTGAACGTGATTGTTGCTGTCGATCGGCACCCTGAGTTTGTTCCATGGTCACTCTTGTGATGGCATTATCTGTCATTGCGGCAGTATGCTCATTAGGTTCTGTTTCTGGTTGTTGGTTTGGCTCAGTTTTTGGAGTCTCGTTATTTTCAGATCTGACATGCATCTGACGAGATGAGCTTGACAACAAAATTTCACCTGTGCCATAGTATTGCTCATTCCCCGTTGTTGCATCTCCATTCCCTTCCACCGTAACTATCGTGATACCATAATCTGCCTGCAATTTTTGATGCTCCCGTTCGGGGAACTCTTCGTTTTCTGTCGGTGGTTGTTGCTGTAGACCCGCATCCCAAACTTGTTCTATGGCCATTCTCGTAATATCATTATCTGTCACTGAAGAAGTACGCTCGTTAGTTTCTGTTTGAAGTTGATGACCTTGCTCAATTGTTGTAGCCTCGTTGTTTTCAATCCCAAGATGAATTTGACCAGACGTGCTTGTTGACAGAATTGGGTCTGTATCACGGCATTGCTTAGCGACCTTTTCTGCATCGCAACGCTCTTCCACTGCATGAACTGGGAGACCAGTGTCGGACGCCAGTCGTTGATGTTCCAAAGTGAAGGCTTCTTCGCGTTCTGTCTGTAGCCTTTGAGTTGGATCCACACCTCGATTTTGTTCCACATCCATTCTCGCAGTACCACTATCTGTCATTTCATCACTATCCTCATTAGTTTGCATATGTAGTTGCTGATTTTCACATTTGTCCCCTTCTGGGAGTAGATTCATAATTGATGGGACCTCGTTGGTTTCACGTCCGAGATAAACTAGATCACATTTGCCTGATGACAGAGCTGTATCTGAGTAATAGCATTGCTCTCCAGCCAATCTTGCATTATCATTTTCTTCAACTGCACTAATTTGCACAACAATGTTCGGCTGCGGTGTCTGGTGTGCCCCTGGTAGGGCCTCTTCGCTTTGCGTCTGCGATTGATGAGTTAAATCAGCATCCAGAATTTGTTCCACCGCCATTACCGCAATGTCATTAGCCGTCACTGCGACGGCATTGCTGTTGTCGTCATCTTCTGCCTGTGTAAGTTCATCTTCAACGGCGTCCGCTTCACAGTATCGAGTCTCAGTAGATAAAGCCTCGCTATTTTCATACCTTCGATGAGCTTGAACAGATTTACCCGATGTCAACATTGAATATGAGCCAATGCAATGCTCTGCAGCCATTCTTGCATCATTGCCATTCCCTGCCTCCAGTCGTTGATGTTCCACCGCAAAGGGTTCATTGTTTTCTCTGTCAGGTTGTTGAGTGGTATCTGGCAGTGCATTCTCAGTTTGTTCCAGAACAATTCTTGAATTAGTAACACCTATTATTTCAGCACTGTCCTCGCCAGCCTGTAGTTGCAGATTTTCAGCATTGTCTGTGAAATCACAGTGTTGACTCTCGCTTAAAGGACTCTCTTCGTTTTCAAACCCGAGAAGATCTTGGTCAGGTTTGCTTGTCGACATCAATGGGTGTGGATCATGACCTCGCTCTGCAGCGATTCGTGCATCATCACCCTCTTCCACAGCACATAATTGGACAACGGAGTCTACTTGTATCCGTGGATGTTCCACTTTGAATGTTTCCAGTGTGCTTTCCACCTTTAATTGGTGAGTTGCATCTGCATCCTGAATTTGCTCCACAGTTATTCTTGTATCACCATCAACTGCAGTGGTAGCACTATTCTCATCACTCTCTGTTTTCAGTTGTTGATTTTGATCCGTTGCTGCTTTTGATCGAAGATTCTTACTTGACGGACTTTCTTTGGTTTGCAACCCGACATGAACCTCACCAGATTTGCTTGCTGACAAAACTGTATTTTGGTCAGAGCACGGATCTACAGCATTGCCATTCCCTTCCACTGCAAGTATCTGCATGCCAGCGTTTGCCTGTAGCTGTGGGTATTCAGCTGTGAAGGTATCTTCGTTCACACAGTTCAGCTGAACGTCATCACAACTGGTCGATAACACGATTGGACCCATCTCCGTAGCAATAGATGGCAGCACAACGTGACTGCAGCACCCGGCAAACGAACTGCTAGCCACTGTTAGTTGCTGTTCATTTGGTGAAGCTACTTTGTTCTCCGACTCAAGGTGAATTTGATCGGAGACGCTTGAGTGACCTGGATCTTCATTATCATCAGGATGAATTTCTCGTAACTGATCTGAGGACAACGTTCGTTTTGGATCTTTGTCGCCGCACATTAAGTAAACTTCACTTGATGTGATTAAAGACGTACACTCTGGATCGTTACAATCATCGCCGAGCAATTGTGGATTTGTGTTTCGACATTCATCGACACCAATTTGTCCACCAACCTTATCTCCTTTCACAAACCCTGTCTCAACATTACTCTGTACCTCAGCTACTTGCCGCTTTCCTGGAAGAGTTCCTTCGCACTCACACTCCAGATGAGTTTGATTAAATTTGCTCCACGACGTTGTTGGAATAGGATCGGCTCTATTTTCATCTCTAGTGATGCCTTCGCGCATTTCTGCTATTGAAGCTCCTATCGTATCAATCTCCGTTCTTAAAAGTTGACCCTGGATTTGATCTATAGACTTTCCAGCATTGTCGGTTGTCACAGCCGCTTCGTTCACGGCCTCTGTTGGTGGCAGTTCATGAGCAGCTCGGCCTATTTCCTTGTTTCCTTCTTCCATCTTCGTTCCCTCTTGACTTTCTGCTAAAACGATGTCGTCCACAAACGTTTCCGTGAAGACAACTCTCTCTTTCTTGCTAGTCTTTTCTTGCAGTCTCACACGTTCCGTTGAGCACATGTGTTTGCGAATTCTTTGTTTCTTTACACACATACTGGCCTCTGATCTCACACTTCTACCTGCAAAGATTCCATCTTCATGAAACCTCCCCGTAATAACAGGTCTCTTTCCCTTGCCCATTTCTTCATGCGGCTTTCTGTTTGCATGGAAGCAGATAGCTTCGTGTATTCTTTGTCTCTTTGTCCCCATACTTGACTCTGATCTTAAAGCTTGATCTTGACTTTCGTGTTCAACGATCCCATCATCCACAATTCCCGTGATTATGGCTCTCTTTTTGCCACCGCCTGTTTCGAGGTATCCACGTTCACTTTGCCGTGTTTCGTTGCTTGTTCTTTCTTTGCTTGACGTCGCATTTGGTTCCCACGTCGATCTTCGTCTTTGCTGATCCACGGATTTTCCTTGGCAAATCCTAAATCTTTGAACACTACTCTGCGCACAATAATTACCCCTGGTTGGATGTTAATCAAGCAAAACTAAATTACCGCATTTGTTCGCCTATAAGAAGATACATTTTTGCCTCTAATTTCCCAAATACTGACGGAATTGTCAGTTTAAAAGGGTGTTCGGCTTATAGCAGAGATCTTTCCGAAAACGGAACAGGGATATCGGAGACACAAATTTCAGGACACATAAGAACTCCCAATAAAGCCGAATCCCAACTGAACAAAATACAGTGCTTTTCTGTACTTGCAGAAAGACCCAGAAAGTGACAAGCTACTTGTCCTTTTTTTCACAAATAAGGTTGTAAATTATATTCCTTGTGAGAGAAAACAATAAATTATTACTGATCAGTTGCTAAGAAAAAAAAAGAAGACGTTATTTCAAGAAAGAGAACCGGGAAAATGGAGTAACAAAGCAGATAAACATCTGATGCTGAAATTAAGACCTTTCAAGCTGATATCATGAAAAGATTCGTTAATTCATGTAGATATTTATAACAGCTAAAAGAATGATAATGTCAATTAACAATAATGTCCAGGACCATAATAATCACACTACATTAATTATACTTTATTATAATGGTGATTACTGTAGATCTACAGTATCATCTATTCAAATAGAATTCATGGTGTTGAGACAATATCAGTTTCAACGCTCCCAATCACATTAGTAAAAGAAACAACCCAGTGGTTTGCTGCGTGTATCAGTGATAGGACCTTTTTTTTTTTTTTTTTTGGGGGGGGGGGGGCGATCTGCATCCTCTGAATTCTCCACCCATTGTAGTATTCATAACCAGAACTAAAGGTAGCAGTGTGCGGTGGCCATGAGTGACATTTTGAAAAATTTTAAAGGGGCTCTGTCACAATATTTTGAGGTATTTTGATCATCGACAAATTGACCTTTAACAGTGAAGGAAACCTGAAAATAATGCTTTACAAAGGTGGAAAAACACCAAAGAGATAATAATAAACCAGAAAGGAACAAGGATGGTTATGGATGGAGAAGATTGACATGGATTACAAACAAAAAAATTGAAAAGTTTAGCTAAACTTTTCAAACCCATTTAACCGTGACATAGCTCCTTTAAAATTGCACGAGCTGTAGGCAACTGCAATTTGAAAACTCAAAAACATCACAAGTGACCATAAATCACAAAAGGCACTGGAAATTTATGCTATTTTCTTGCTTGTTATATTTTCAGTCACTCCATAATGCTACTTTGCATGCCTTCCAAACAGTTTTCACATGGTTTCCAAGAACATTGCATGTTTCTACAGTTGCAATAATTGTAACACATGAACCAAATCTAAGATATTGTTGTTTTGGTGTTTGAGAAATAAATGTAAGCTTTATTCAACTTTTAAGCTGAAATTTACAGAGAAAGCAATACTGAAACCCCATGTTGTACTCCATTATCTATTTATGCAGTCTTCATTGACCAATCAGAAATGCGATATTTTGTTGTGTATATTATAAGTATACTAGTATATATTTTTTAATTTTGGAATCATCTATGCAGGAAAGTGTGCCATGTATGCTGCAGCTTAAGTTGCAGCATGCTTTAAACCTTTAGTCCCAAAGAGGTTTCCCATTGACGAGTAAAATCGTCTGGCATTGTCAGAGAGTTAACCCCTTCAGCCCCAAGGGCTACCCCAGTGACGAGTAAAATCGTCTGGCGTTAGACAGAGTAAAATCTCTAAAGTGGGTCTCGGGAGTGAAAGGGTTAATGCACTGATCATTCTGACAAAAGCTTTAGCTGAGTACCTTACTGTGCTCATCATTCTAACAATAAAAACAAAGTTTTGATTGTTGAGGTGTTCAACACAAAGCTTACCTGCCAGACACAAGTACAGACCCTTGACAATCAACACCATAAATAACATCATTGTGGCCCTCAAAATTCCTGACATGAAACCTCATAAATGTGCGGTCCGAAGCCAAAAAGGGTGTTGTTCTCGTCTGGGCTGCTGACACAACATCTGGCATGCTGCCACAAGGACGTGGCTGTAGTACAGGTGCTTGATCATAAACTTCGTTTATCGTGGGTTCATTTCCACTCTGCTCAAGGGTCTCACTTTGCCCCCCCTGGCCTGTTTCACCATCGGCTTGTGCAACAGCTTGTGTATTTTCATTGCTTCTCTCCTCTTCTGGATTAGCTGCAGTGTCTTCAAACTGTGTTGTTTCACTTTCCATATTTTCCAGTTCTGACCTTAACACATCAGCTCTAGCTACAAGCTGCTGAACTTTGGAACGAATTTCATCCTTCTTGGAAACCTGTAAATTTTAACATATTTAATAAGGACATGAGTTCAAGATTCTTCTACTCATCGTGGATGACGCAAGGAGGAGGAAAAGGGTGAAGAAAGAACCAAGATGAGAGGTCTGGAAAACTGGAGAGAAATGGATGATGTACAGGATCATGTCTGTGTTGATGAGAATGACTGTGGTGATGAAGTAGTCATGGTGACAATGACAACGATAACTGAGTAAAATAGAGCCCAAAATGCAGTCTGGTTTATCGAAATTTCTATTCTTGTTTTCTTATGCTTCTTTGAATTCATCTAATGCATGTGATAAAATATTGTTATAACGTTCAAACGTCAATTTGCTACTTGTCAAGTAATGTTAGCTTGGTTGTAAGGTTGGAAAACTGAAAAAGTTCAAAATGCTCAGAAATAACAAACTCACAGAGAAGCAAACCAACAGAATTAAAGTAAAGGCATGACTAGGTACGATGATGAAATACGGAAAAGGCCTAGTTCGTAAACCATAAGCGGTTATCTTACTTGTTCGTCCAAGAGCTCAGCGCTCGATCACTTGTGTCGGACCTAGCGCCCGATCATAATTCGAAGTCTATTGTTATCAACCGCAATGAAGAAAAAGGACCATGTTTCATCGCGTCATAACCAAAGCACAATAATGGCTAAATGACAAATTCAATAATTGGCTGTTTCGTTAAGCAATTAGCTTAAGCTGAACGCTGAACTTGAAGGGCAATTATGTTATAAATGTATAGTATTTCACAACTGATTTTTCACGGTTAGATTAATTCAATTACGAAACTAAGGCTAAGACTATCTTATCCATTTTACCATGGTCTCGTGGGCAGCCTATGTTACGTTTAAGTTGCAAAAAGATCTCGATTAAGACTTAAGCCTGAGTAGACTTTTATTGAACTTCGTAAATCCTGACAACTGCAGTATTTTTAGGGGAATCGATCACATTGTCACCTTAAAAACTTCGTCCTCTGTGAGGTCACGTTCTAACTCCTCTAGTTTCTCAATTTGACGAAGCTTTTTCCTGAATTTTCGAAGTTCAACAACAGTGAGTTTCAGCTGTTCTTCGTCGGCCATTATACATGCAGTGAACGAGGGGACACCGGAGCGGCGCTGTTTCATTACCCGTAGGGGACTGGTAAGAAGGAGAAGAGTCGTACTGTTATGTCTTCGTGAAGGCTTCATTCCCACGCAAGGTTGTATTTGTTAAAACACTTTCTCGTTGCTGACATGATCTGTGCGAGTGACACCAAGTACGATTCTAAGACAGGACATTTGGAAGGATGGAAAGATTTCCGTATAACCCCATATATTTATTATGCATACAGTTCTTTGTTTATCTGGAAGGATTCTAGTTGACGACAGATGTCACGATGTTAGGACCCAAGACTCGCCATATAGAAGTAAACTCAAAACCGACGCTTTACATGTAAAAGTGCATGCAGGGGACTTCCAAACACTTTGCGGTACGTCCACTCGCGTTTACGGCCAATAGCAAACGTCAGTCTGAAATTTGCTGGTTACCAAAAATATCAATAAATTTATTTTATTCGTCTGAGCATTCTGGGAAAAGAAAAACACACATAAACAGATGACAAACACCAATGCATCAAGGAATCTGGAGGAACAAGAATTTATCACAAAAAATGCGGAGATAGTCTACAGCAATAAGACTTTACCTCGTAAAAAAAAAAACTTAAATTAAAATATAACTCCCTTAATATTTTGCTGTTGAAAAATATATATGTATATATATTATACACAATTACGTATCAGCAAGATGTTAAAAAAGAGGTGATGCCTAATACAATTTAAATATTTTTTACACCTTTGAAAATTGTCACGCTGGACGAAATTTTCGGTCCAGCGCTGTATATTTTATAAAGCGTCATGATAGCAAGCAAAACAAAGGTTAATGATTATGAAAAAATCATTCTTATCGAGTCCGTAGTTATTTAATTGTGTGTAAATATAGCTGCGTAAATAGATTTGAAAAATTTATGGGTCAAAGCGGTTTACACACAGGGCATCCTTTGTTCTGTGAAACTATGTTGATTTAGGTTAAAAGGCTCAGTCTGATTGGCTATTTCAGGCAGACTATTACATTCACTCGTCGAGAACTTGATAGACAGATAGGTTTTCGTTTGGCAGGGCCATTAAGATTTAGCTAAACTGGCGTGTGGCTAATTGCCAAGTAGAATTATCCATTCGCTGAGCACTTGGCCGTTGTGTACACACTCTCATAGCGGGGTATTTGTGTCGTCGGTGCTGTCTGTGCATGTAATCCCATCGAAGGTGGTGGAGTGTGTAATTATGCCAAATACTCGCTGGAGATCCCGATAGCTCTTCATTCAAGGACTTTGTTGTTATATGTCAAGTGTCTGTGACAGTGTATGTGATGAGTCACTTAAAAGAAACGTAAATTCTGCCTCTTGAGAACAAATTGCCTCGACAGCGGGAACTCAAAGATCAATACAAGCCTTTTATTTCTTTATTGGCGGGCTCAATTTTCGCCGACGGCAGGTCAAATACGTGTGTTGCGCGGATGGCTGCGGCCAACGTAAACTGGATTATTTTGCAGCTCTTAGCGCTTTGGATTAAGGTCTGTTTTTCTTCTTGTGGAGATCTCATTCAAGGGGACACCGGCGATCTGCGGTTTCCTCCCATTGGCGAGGGAAATGCCGGGGAGAAATCGGATTGTGTGTGGATAATTACCGTGCGGGAGCAATATCGTGTGAAACTAACATTCACCGATTTCGTTATGAAGACATCATGTTGCTCGTGTGTTCACGATTTCTTAGAAATTCGTGACGGCCCCTTGGATAATTCGACACTTATCGATACCTTTTGTGCCAAGAAAGAGCCTAAATACGTGTTCTCCAGTGGAAATGCCATATGGATTAAATTTCTTTCAGATTTTCGGACTTACAGTGGCAATCGATTCAGGTTGTCGTACGAAGCAGTTTGCGGCCGCCATTATGCAAGCACCTCGGGGAGCTTTAGCTCACCTGGCTATCCATTTCCTTATGGAAATAGCGAAGACTGCATCTACAGTATTGCAGTACCGAAAGGAAGAATTAAGGTGACGTTCGACAGCTTTAGCGTGGAAGGTCGCATGCCCATTTGTTTATATGATTTTCTTGAGGTGAAAGAAATACGATATGTCGAATACTCGAGTTCTCAAGGACTTTCTCGAAAGCGACGTTATTGCGGCAATGACAAACCACCGATTATATACTCTACACGGGGTAGTCATCTCTGGTTTAGATTCAAAACCGATTTGTCTGGGGAAAGGTCGGGATTTTCGGCGTATTATCGCACCATTTCAGCTGGAGAAGGAACTTGCGGAGGAACATTAAAAGATAAATCTGGGTTCATCTACTCGCAGAATTATCCCTATCACTTTCCATCTGGTCAGGAATGCACGTGGAAGATCCAAGTTGCATCTGACATGCACGTACACTTGTACTTTGACACTCTGGATTTTGGAGTAAACACAGGGGTGTGTGGCTACACCTATTTGGAGGTCTTTGATGGGCTTGACACTTCTTCACATAAAATTGGGCAGTATTGTGGAGATTCAATACCCAGTAAAATTGTGTCCAGGACAAACAAGCTGCTGATCAAAGCAGTTTCCACGGCAGTGATGCAGGAAACAGGATGGTTTTCCATGCGTTATGAGTCGTCAACTAGCGGCGCTTGTGGATTACAACAGTTTACGTGTGTTGATCGGCAATGTATTGAGAGCTATGATGAGTGCAATGGTGAAAGGCAGTGTGACGATGGCTCCGATGAGGAAGGCTGCCCTGATACAGAAGGGTCAGATGTTTTTACCTGGTACAGATTTTGGCCAGTCAGTGTGGTTGGAGGTATGCTCATAGTAGGCATTTGGCTGTGGAGGGCATGGAAAAAAATCGTGTCCACACGATCTGAGATAGGCGGCCATCAGTCTTCAACTCCAGCACCAAATAATGTTGAAATGCTCCCATGTGCTCCGATAGAACTTCCGAGTTATTGTGAGGCTGTGGCTCAAGGTGGCAGACCTCCACCTTCATATGAAGAAGCTCTTAGAGAACAAACCGATGCTCCAGAAATTGAAAGAGACACCGGCCTGGGAGCTAATACCCAAGACAGCATGACGAATTCTACTCTGAATGACAGTGTCGAAGGGCCATCAACAAGACATGAGCCTCCATCGTTATCCATGGTAGTTTATGGAGTGCCAGCCTTGCCTTATGACAATCATGGCTTGCCCTACGACTCTCACAGGGTGCGAACAAACAAAAGACATCATGCTCAAAGAGTCTGATGCTCAGCTGCCAAGCTGTATTATTTCAAACAAAGTTATAATTAAGGACATTTCTTTTGTAATTAGGTTGTTACCAGTGAGATGTACAAATCAGTGAGGCCTTGCAAGGGGTTTTACCAACAGGCGACGTGACCTCAAAAATGTGGCGACAATCGTTTTCCAAAACACCGACAACTGACAAAACACGACAGCGACACTGACAAAATACGACAGCGACACTGTCTGTGACAAAACTGGTGACGGGATAGCTCCAAGGGGCTATTTAAACGGAGGGAGCCTAGGACTAGGAAAATCCTAGGAGGCGGATGATCTTAGCGCCATATGTTTTCTGTATTCAGTTTACATGCTAAAACTTGTACTTGGCTCTAGCGCTAGGATCTTTCTAGTGATAGGATCTTTCTAGCTAAGAAATAGGAAGATCCTAGCATTAGGAAGATCTTAACACCATGTACCGGTAAACTGCATTCACTCAGAAGGTGGTAGCCCAGGGACAAAGAACCAAACATGGTGGCTTCCGGCCTTTCAGCAGCTTTTTTTTTTACCAATTATGAACCATAACTGAAACTGAAATTTCTGCTTGTAAACCTGGTCGTACCGGGCTCCTTCAAAGCCTGGTACGACCAGACCAGTCAGTCGGCCTAGGAAGTGACCACAGGCTGATCCTCATTCTTTGAAAAAATACAAAATTCTGGTAGTGAAACCTTTCAATTTTGTCTCCGTTTTGCTCTACAGCTGAGCTATGTCACACATGACCAGTACCTGTAAGATTGAGGTATACGTTCAAATTATTCTTCGGAACCTCCGAGATAGGAATGAAACCTTTAAGATTTTTATGACAAATGTTATGAACATTGACTAAATCAAATATCAAATGCGTGAAATACCAGTAGTTTATACTTTCAAATGCTGGCTTACATGTACTTTGGCATAAAAAGAAATTTCATAGGTTTCTGTTTTCGCTATACCAGGGAACCATTCATAGGAATTCCGAATCTGGAGAGTGTGTGCAACTGGCACGCAGATTTCTTTGAATGCTTCATTCAAATTAAAAAGATAGTGGTCATGCATGACATAAATTGAGTGTGAGCTCCAAACATGTACACAGAGAAAGCCAGTGTGGTGCATGAATATTAAGTTGTCAAAGTCTTTAGCATTGACCTGGCCAAGTGTCAGGTAGAGGCATTTTGTAAGTTGTATAGCAGTTGATCTGTTAACCATAGTTACCATGTCCAATTGAACAATGTATATGCTATTACATATAATTATTATTTTCGAAGATGATTTTACAGATGAATGGTTAACTCATAAAAGAGACAGTACGTGTTTTTCCTGAACTGATCTTCAGTGTTGTCTAAGTTCTGTAGTGCGTGACTGGAAAAAAAAATACATATACAAACTCTTTTTGGATATGTTTAAAAGTGTATTGTCACAGGATTTTTTTTAACACATGAAGAATTAGTAAACCTGGACATTTGAATGTGTCTTTTCCTCTACTCCCACCCCTGCCTTCCCACCCAATCACATCCATACCCCAAACTATCCAAAATACCTGCCCTCGATAGAAAAATTTTCCCAGAAAGGCAATTTGCAAGTTTGGGCAGAAACTCTCCTTCACTCTTGCAAAGAGTGAGCATCCCAGTACAACGAGAAAACCACACCAACTTTGTTTACTAACCGCAAGAAATGATGTGGGGAAACAATGAGTTTTGTTTGTCTGTGTTAACCTTATTACCCCAGTGGTGGATCCAGGATTTTGAGTGGCAGGGGGTCTTTTTGCAAAGAAGCAACCTTAATATCACAGGAATTTATGACGTGGGTGAAGGCACATTTTTGCTCAAAATCGACAAACCAAACTCCATTTTAATTAACCCTTTCCTGCCTGAGGGGTACCCCAGTGACGAAGGAAAACCGTCTGGCATTAGACAGAGTAAAATCTATAATTGGCACTCTTACTAGCAGGTGTTCCTGTCTACCAAAAATTCCAAGGTATGGGGTAGTGGGGGTCACTGGCCCCCAGGGACTGTCCTACCTACCAAAAATTTCAAGGTAGGGGTGTGTGTGTGTGGGGGGGGGGGGGGNNGGGGGGGGGGGGGGGGGGGGTCACAGGCACTCTATCACAACCTGGAACCACTACAGTATCCTCATTTTTTGTTCCCCTTGGAACTGTTCAATGTAACATTGAAGTGCTTTTTATCTCTTGGTACACTGTATTTGGCTGCAATGTGGAGAGATTAAGAAGTTCCGCTTGCCCCCTCCTCATATGACATCACCTTGCTGACACAAGAAGAGACTGACTGCAGACAGATAAAAAGAAGCAAAAAGTTTCATTCACAAGCAGAGATGAGGAAAACACCCTACTTTATTATCATTTACGTATGTTCACGTGTAAAATAATAGGTTATTCAATGAAAACATCATCGTTTCAATATTGCTATCTATGGCACTAAATTTCAAGAGCTTAATATTATTTGGTCATTTAAAAACAATACTCTTATCATATTTTAAAATCATTCCCTAAAAATCACTTTTACCAAATTTGCTTCACTTAAAAACTGCCATGTCAGTTACAAAACATACACACAGTAAAACACTTCAGTATATCTGTCATAGTTTCTATGGAAATTTCTCGTAGGAATATTTTGATTATGTGTGAACAAAAGCCAGCAGTGTTAACCGAAAGTATTACTTACAAAAGAAGTGAAAAACAAAAATCACTGTTTAAAAGAATATAGATTTGTGGATTCACAGAAACTTGGATACCACTCAAGTGGCAGTGTTTGTACTTTTCTCTTAAGTTTTTTGTTGCTTTATTGCTTTCTAGCAGATTTTTCTCTTTGCTTTATTACAAAAACACCCCACTGCAAAATGGATTATGCTCAGTGTCTTTGCTGCAATCATTACCAAGGGCAGTTAACCCATTTCAAGGCTAAAGTCTGGCTATTACTAGCAACACAATTAAAGGCATAAACAATACATTCATGTCAAGAGAAAACAAACCATAGCGCAAATGCAAGCATAGGATGCAGGCACGATGGATTCACTAGTTCGATAAGCAGGCACATTTGTAAAGTAACATACTTATTTCTAGGTATAAACATACTTCTTACTTCTGGTTAGGTTATCAGTTGCTTCTTCTCTACCTTTATAACATTAGATAAGAATGTTAGACAATTACTTTACTTACTTAGTGTAGCAACATCAAAACCCATCTTCTCTTTCTGTTCTCCATTTGTTTCTATTGGTTATGGTGGTGAGAGTTTATCACTAACACATTTTCTTCTTATTGTCAGCCAATTTAGGGCCAAGGAACTCTTGTTTAAAACAAGTTAAGCAATAATCCAGGTTAAATACCATGACAAAATAAAAATTTGGGTTGCACTTAACCTGGGATTAGCCCAACCCTTCCTTGAACAACTCTGCTCATGGGTTAAGTAACTGGCAGCGACATGCCTATGATGGAGGAAAAAAGAACACTTTCTTTGTTAACATTACTACTGGAGCAGGGATTTGTTTTTTCCTGTTAAAAGATTCAAACTCCTTGGCAACTTTCCCATTCACTCTGACTAGCATGCTGACGACATCTTCTTTATCGGCGTAAGAACCAAAGACATCAACCAAGGCTTGTACAAACCAAGAACCTTTCTGCAAATTGCTCCAAGAAACATAGCCTGGCACTGTGGAATATGCCACTAACATGTCAGCTTCAGCAGGTATAGTTTCAGGTTCAACAAATTTCTCAATCTTGTCACTGGGGAATGCTGCAGTAAGAAGTTCAGCAGTTGTACGTGTGACGTGATATTCTTCAACTTTAGCACTGGGCGCACCATCTGTTACATCTGCACCATGGTCAAAATCACTTCCACGGCATGCTTGTATGAAAAACAACTTTGGTTTACCAATCAGATCTTTGGCCATGTAGCCATTAAACATCGCTAGAAGGTCAGGTATTGAGACTAACATTCCGTCAGTGCCATAAATTTGCCCTTCGAGGCCATGACTAAGAAGACAGACAACCATTGAATCAGCTACTTTGTGGTCATTCATCGTTGCAAACTTTAACAGAGCATCTTTAAGCTGCTTTGCAGTTTGATTCCTACACATTTGGACATTGTACTGTAGTCTGGTAAACAGTTCTTGAAGCTTCTCTGCATCCAAATCTGAACCACTTCGTCTGCGAAGATTCTCGAAATCAACGTTGTTGATAATAAGGCACCAACCATGAGGTTTGCTTTTCATGGGGTACAAGAAATCGTCATCTGTGTTTGGAAAGTTGTTGTTTTTTGCTTGTGATGAAGTGGTAACATTTGATTTTACATTGGTTACCGGTTGTGATAAACTTTTGCCTCCATCATTAGTCTCCACTGGAAAGTTACTGCCGTATTCGAAAGTTGTACTTGAAACCCCTCCTGCAAAGAAACATATGTGCCCGGGTTGATGTATAATAGCTCCAAAAACCTGAGTTTACAACTTTATGGTGTTTAGCAGATGGGCATCATCTGGTCCACTGTTGACAAAAGAAAACTACCCTTACAAGAAGCATATAAAACAAATCACAACCCTGATAACCTTTCCATATGTTACTGAAGTCACCACAAAAAGGAAGGAAGATGGTTGGGGGGGGCTCGAGAAATATTTCACAATATTGATTTAATAGACCAGTTCACGCTCTTGAGTGCATCATGGGTAATCAGGGCAACATGACAGGAAACTCAAAGGTTTGTACAGAAATTCAAAGCAAAATAAATTGTTCACGACTCTATTTTCTGTACTTTCGCGTTCATAAACCAAACATGTAAGTTCAAGTTTACAACCGAGATGATTTCGAATCGGTATTTATTCCTTTGAAATTCTGAAATATTACTGTTTTTTCTCGATACATTTTCTGTAATTTTGCGCCTTCCCAATTACAGGAAATGTATGACAGAAACTTTGTTTAATAAAATAATTTCTATCATAGCTATTCTCTCCAAATGTGTTCAACCACATCTTTAAGCGCTTATGTTCTGTTTTGTAAGATAACGGCACCCAAAATGCAAATCATGAATTATTTCCATCGTTCAGAACATCAATACAAACCTTTGAATTTCCCACCATCTTGTCCTGATTACCCATGATGCACTCAAGAGGGTGAACTGGTCTATGCTGTCAAATAACAAGATTATCTTATTAATACCTGAGGACACTGAACCGGTGGTTTTCAGCAAATCCACAAGGTGACCCTGTCCGTCTGTTCTTTCGAGTGCGCGGCAAAAAGTATCAAACGCTTTCGGTCCTCGCCTAGGCAAAATGTCCAGGAGCTTTTCAGCCTGGGCAGATCTGGTTCTCTCAGCCTTGATGGTTTCGAGGTCGTGTTCCATTAACGTGCCTTCTTGAAAGAGGTAATTTAACAACAACAAGGCGTCTAAATCCGCCACTAGTTCAACTCTATTCCTTCTTAATAGACCTTTATGCCTTTCGTCCATTTCAGTACGATTATTTTGCCCGGACGATTCGCTTTCCTTATCAAAATTTCCAGCCGATGAGTGTAAAATGGTAGCTTTCTTATCTATGTCTAACCAAGTATGCCATTGGACAAAATCAATGAATATAGTTTTTCTAAACCAATCAGAGCACGTTTTATAACGCTGCCAGTAGTTTCGTCAGCGGTCAGGTCGGTCAGTGGTAAACACCATGAGGAAAAGAAATGAAAAGTTAAGAAGATGGCGGAGTTTCATCGGTGCCACGGTTCTCTGGTATTCCTGAGCAATGGAAACCGAACGGCTCGAAGACGAAGCTCCGCCGCGGAGTTCAACAATGGTTTGATATTTAGCAAGACTCCACTGAAGGAAAATGAAATATTTGAAGTCCGGCTGGATCGAAAAATTGGCAATTGGTCGGGGTCTTGGGCAATTGGCGTTACTTGTGGTGATCCAAGTGGCATGGAAATTCCGTCAAGCTCAACCGGGCTAAAAAATGGATCATGGGTTATGTCCGGTAGGACTATTCTAAAAGACGGTTCCTCTTTTGTGGAAGACTATGGTCAGGATCTTGACGAGCTGAAAGAGGGCGACAGAGTTGGTGTTCAAAGAACGGTGAACGGTAGTTTGCATTTTTTTGTCAACGGTGTCGATTGGGGTGTAGCGGCGACAAATATTCCTCCGAAAGTTCACGCTGTGGTTGATTTGTACGGAAGATGTGTCGAAATATCAATTTATAAGCCCTACGATGGTGCTGCGGGTGAGTGATCGCAGTAGATTATCAGCTACTTTAACACAGAGTATTACATGCTTGAAGTCACAGTGGGACACGACTAAATAATCCAGGGATTATTCTGCTTTCTTGTGGTTTAAATTGATCATGGGTGGTCCTTCAAATTTAATTAAGACTGAATATCAGTTTCTTGTTTTGTTTTGAAATGGATATTTGCCCCAGAGCTTGACTGCTGAATACCATTCATTTCATAGCTAGCTTGTTGCCTTCCCAACATTTTTGGTGATTTATTTGATGTGGTTAAGTGCAATTTAACCTAGTTAACAACAAAGAGATGTTTTTCCACGCGTTTAGGTCCACAGCGGAGCGTTTTGCTTAGCGGTCAGCGGTTAATTCGTACGTGCACAGGCTCACGTAGGTCATGCGGCCTCAGTGCAGCAGCCATTTGGAGCTATGTTGGGAGAGTGCTGCGCAGCCATCTTTTTTTTTTTTTTAGTGGTGGTTCTCAGCGTTAGCGTTTTTCTTCTTTTTTCTGCTTCTCTCTCTCCCCCCCCCCCCCCCCTTTTTTTTTCCACTGTTATCACAGTGTGAGAGGTGCCCGGATGTCTCTGTGTTGGGGGCTCATGGCTGGGTTGCAGGGATTGCTAGCCATGGGAGCATTTTACTGTCTAGGGGCTGGCTGATCACAGTGGAGGCCCCTGGACATCCTGGCACCCGCCCTCCACTCAGCTCGATGCAGTTGTTAAGCTAATCTACTAATTAAAGGGTTCTTTGCATAACTTTTGTAAGTGAGGAACATTCCTTGTTTTGGTTTCATCAATTCGTGACCAGTTTGAAACGGTAAATGGCACCACATAGTATAATTGTTGCCAGTCATATACCAAGAAGTGAAGGTAATTAGATGAAATGGGCCAAAATAGTTTTTGTCTGTCTGTTTTTCGTCCTGTTGTAGTGAAATTTTTTGTGCAACGTGCAACAATTGCAGAAGCTATGCTCTGTTTATTGCTTGAAATTTGGCTGCAATTTGAGGTAATAACCAAATCATGGAAAAAAAGTCAACTAGGATGGTGATCATTATTCAATCTAGGGCTCGCTGTCAAAAGTGGAAGCCCTTGGATATCCCAGACACCCAACCTGCACTAAGCGATGCAGTTATTAACCAGTACCGTGTGAGACAGAACCTACGGTTTATCATCCTTATCCATGAAGACTGGTTGAGTTATCATAGCTGGCACCAGTGGTAGTGTGATAGGGGTGTGTGAGTGAGTGGCTAGGCCTAAAGAGTGAATACCGTCCACTTCTGACACTATTCATGTGTCTTGGTCGTTGACTTGTAGTCTTCAGAAAACCGCCAGATATACACCTAACAGGTGATCACAGAGAAGGACTTGAACCAACCTCCTTGTTCATATTGCTTTTCTCTACTGTGAACAAGGTTGGACTTAAATGTAGGACCTAAGGATAACCATGTCACAGTACGTCTCTTTTGACCCTTGACCTTATGGTGCTATTCTTACTTTCACACAGGTGCTAGTCCATCAGAAGTGCAATCTTCTCCATCCACTGCATCAGTGTGTTTCCACCCCCACTGTGGCTCTCTAGTAAAGCTCTTGAATAATAATAGAACTGCAGAACGACAGAGACCAACAGAAGAATTCAAGAATGCTGTTACTCTCACAAACATACCCTTAAGAGATGATGAATTGTTTGAGGTCAGAAACTACAATAAATGCTTTTATTACTATTACTATCACTGTCACTGTCTCCGTCTCTGTTTCCATTTGTTTCTGTTTCTGTTTCTATTTCCATTACTGTTACCATTACCATAACTGTTACTGTTACTATTAATACTATTATCATCATCTTCATCATCATCGTAATCGTCATCATCATCGGCATCATCATCGGCATCATCACATTGTTGCTGTTGTTGATATTATTATAACTGTTATTATTAAATGGCTTGTAATGGAGTGCCATGTTGCTTTTAAATTAACCTGACTTTTATTTTGTCAAGGTTGAAATAGAATCTGTCACAGAGCTATGGGCAGGTTCTATTGAAGTGGGGGTCACCATTCATGATCCAGAAAAGATAGTTTTACCACCAACCATGACAAGTATGCCAACGGGGACATGGATGCTCAGTGGGAAGTCAATCATTGTAAATGGGCAAGAAGCCAAGAGGGAGTATTCTAGTGTTAACCTCGAGACGCTCAAGGTGCACATCAAACTGTCGATTTTGTAATCCAATACAATGTTAAATGCGAGTTGATACTGACCATGAAGATTATCCTTATCATAATCAACCTAAGGGCGTTTCCGTGGGATGCACAAACAGTTAACCAGAAATTGTAAAAGTACAACGGCTAGTCCAGATCCGAGTTCAAGGTGCGGGTTAGATCACTAGAAGTTGTTTTTGTGTTGCTTATAACACTTCCCGCATGATACTGGAAATTTATTTTAAAAAAAATTGTGTCTAAGAAGAAAAACAACAAGGCAAAGGAAATAAAAAACAAGAACAAGTTAATGACATGGATATTATGCATGGTCACCCATCCAAGTGGTCACCCCAGCCAACAGGGCTTAACTCCAGTGAGAAGCACAAGCACGTGGCTAATTGCAATATGCGACTACGAAGAAAAAGAAACCCTACCGATTCTTAGACATGGTCTGCCTGTGGCATCCCACGTAATAACAATAGTATGCAGTAGGTTTGGTATGCAATATTTCTATGTGCTACGTCTAGAGGCTTTTTTATGCTTGAAATAGACCACTTTAAGTCATAATGAAAATATTGCCAAAGCCTAAAATATGAATAAATAATGAGCTAAATTGGTATAATTTAAGAAGGCTCTAACACTGTGCTTAAAACTGGAAGTACTGGGAGCTTTTCTAAGGAACAATAGAAACATTTCGACTTATTTACTTGATAATTAAAAGAGCAATCTTAACATTTTTATTGTTCATTTAATTAAAACTGTTTTTATTTCAGGCAGGAGACAAGATTGGAATACTAAAGAAAAGTTGTGGATCTCTTCATTTCTTCATCAATGGTGAAGATCAGGGAGAAGCTGTGAGCAACCTGCCAGCTATCGTTTATGGTGCTGTTGACGTTTACGGTGCAGCCGTGAGGGTGTCTATTGTTTCCGGAAAAACAGGAGAAGACGAAGAGGAGATAATGGAGTCAAATAGTATGTACTTAAACGTTGTGAATATTAGAACCTTAACTCCATATTTTGGAAGTGTGGCTCACGAGGTGTTTAGCAGACTCGCATACATGTACATGTATCTAGCTCTGACAGAGAAGCTCTTCAGTTCTGCAGTTCCTTGCCAATGTCACTGAGTTAAGTTAATAAATTGATGATGATGATGACAATGATGACGACAGCAACGATGTCAAGCTCTTTTAGGGTTAGATTTCAGATGAATGGTTGAATTATTGAATGAAATTAACTTTGTTTGTATTGCAGATGAAAGAATAATCAATTCACCAGGCAACTCATTGGTGTTTCATCCTCGGTGCGGCACATCTGCGTCTTTATTTAATGGTTTTCGAAGTGCTCATAGGCCAAGGTAGACCTTGTGCTCTTTTTTTGCATCCTTTAAGCCCACAGGGGTCCCTCCTGTAATGGTAGAAGTGGTAAACACTCCTGGAGACTTCATGCTGGTTATCAAGATTAAACTTCTTGCCTTGGTTGAATCCTGGGTCACATTGAGACCAAGTTTTAGCTGCCTTAGCCACACTTCTAATGTCCTTATGCTGGGTATCCTGTGATAGACTAACGTTACAATAAGCATTTTGTTACATAATTAATTATTTATTAATACCAAAGTCTAGTTACATTGTACCAGTGTCTGATCCAGGATTTCCAGCTAGGGGGGCAATGTGTCCCAGTCAACAATTTTCAGAGGGACATTTGATTTTGTTTTTGGGGGTCACTATATATTTTTTCAATTCTGATGTACCGGGTGTTATGTTATCAACAAATGCAATTTTCAAGAGTGAATTGAACATAGAGTCATTACCTAGAGGAAAAGTAAAATAAGTTTATTCACGGTAGAGTAACAAATCTGAACCTAATTTACTTGGTTCATCACAGTTTTTCAACAGCTGAAGTGTGCCAAAATGACACAGAACAGGTATTTGAAGGGGACATATTTGGTCAAACCGCCCCAATCCTGCAATGGCGTGCTCTAGATCAGACACTGTGTACTGAAGCCCTTTGATCTGGTTTATACTATAAACATTACATTACTCTTAGAGCCAATGAAGAATTCAACAATGCTGTTGTCTTAACAAGCCAATGTCTTGGTCCCAATGAACTTCTTGAAGTGCGCATCGACAAGCAAGTGACAAAGTGGGCGGGGTCAATAGAGATTGGTGTTACTACCCATGATCCAGAAACCTTAGAGTTTCCATCAACAATGACAAATGTGCAATCCCCAGGGACTTGGATGATGTCTGGAGGAAGCGTGGTGTGTGATGGTGTGACAGTGATCGAAAAGTATGGACCTACACTAGATGAACTCAAGGTACTAATGTGACAAGTATAAATTTGATCTTGTATGAGATGTCTCCAGCAAAACTCACACTTCAATTTAGAGCTCATAACTAAATGTGCGGTGCTCATTCAAGGGGTGCATTCTTTTTCTTCAACTGTTTTGTTGATTCCCATGGGTGTTTTGTAACCAATCTCTAGATACACTGAGAACAATGGTGAAAGGTTCAAATGCTGGTGGAGGAACAAAAGGAGCTAATGACTGTTTACATCCACCAACATGGCAACAATTAAGTAACATGCAAACCAGCTACTCCTGTTTGGGATTAGGAGAATGAGTAAAATAAGGTTTTTCAGGAGAACAGGTACCATGTATTCCAAAAACAATAGTTTTGAGACAGGTGCCTGAGAACTGGCATGCGGAGTAGCCTGGACCTTCCTAGCCTAGGCTTGTGTTTGGCATTAATTTCTGTAGCAGGTTATGCATGATTTTTGACAAGAGAAAGCATATTCCCCATATTCCAAGTAAACTGCATTCTCTTCATGCCAATGATTCTGCTTTTGGCAGCAAAATAAACTGGATTTAATCCATTCACACTGAGAACAGAACAGTCCCCAAAGAACATATTATTATTACAACCAAAATGTGTTGCGTATTACTGTTCTGAAAAGTTACGAAAGTATGTTCCCAAAATTTTAAGCAAATTTTTAAAAAACCCAGAAGTTTCTTTAGAAGAGTCATCAATGTTCTTTACTTTTATATTTCCAGATCAACAACTACAGAATTTTTTAAAGACAGTTTTTTTGCTTAGCTAACCCTCTCCGTTAAGCAGTTCTTCGTAAGTGTTTATGATTTTGTTGTCTACCTTGGCTCAATATCTTTCCAGATGGGAGATGTTGTTGGAGTCATGCGTAAGGAAGATGGTTCATTACATTTCTTTGTAAACAGCACTGATCTGGGCTGTGCTGCTACGGGGGTTCCCACCAATGTTTACGGTGTGGTGGATTTGTTTGGTCAGTGCGCTCAAGTCACCATTATCTCAGGACCAGAGGGAAATGTGACAGCTGACGTGATCAGCCCAGTGAATGGTAAAAATGGCTTGACATTGCATTAACCAGGCTTTAACCAGCTACCTCGCTTAAATGAGAGGAGGCTACCTGGAGTATCCAGGGGCTTCCACTGTGGCCAACCAGCCCCTGGATAGAATACCACCCCCATGGCTGGCAACTCCCCGCAACCCAGCCATGAGCCCCCATTCCAGGCACCTGTCACACTGATGGAAATCAGTGGAAGAAAAATAGAGGGTAGGGTGAGGTGGGAGAATGCTAAGAAACGAATTCTGAAAAGCACTCCAAACCACCTGAGAAAACTCGTGGAAACCTGGTTGTGAGAAAAACGAGGATCCACGTGAGCCTGCACTTATGAGTCTGACCCCTGACCGCTCAACTGCTTTCTGCCTGGCCAAAGACCGCCCAGTCAGTGCAAGACAGATTACTGGTATTATTGAGAAATTGTTGCTTCAAGACTTTTTTCCACTAAAAATGTATAATTTTTGTTTACAATGTAGTTTGAATTTTTAAGCCTTTTCATTCTTTCAGATTTAAATGTTGTATTTAGTATTGTCAAACATAACTGATTTCCTGTGTTTGTGATCGCTTTGTCCAGACAAACAGAAATTTTTGGCACTTTAAAACAAGTGCAGAAAAGTTGGCCCTTAACGGTACCTCAGAAATGGTTACTGTTAGTAGTAGATCAGGTGAAAATTATACTTCAACCTAATTCAAGTAGTAAATTTGATTTGTAATGTCATCTACGATAATGAATACTCAGACAATGGAAATTTGAAATCAAACTGTAGGTTCAAATAATTTTTACATGATCAAATTTCTACCTACATGTACAACATGCAGGGTATAGATACTGTTGCTGCAGCTCCAGTTTCTTTGGTGTTTTGGTTGGGGTGTAAGGAATCACCTTTTGGCGTCCAGAAAACCTCTTTTAAGCAACAGTCTGTGACAATTTTCATGAGTTTTCATCATATTTTCAACCTCTGTTTTCCCTCAATAAGTAATTTTTGGGGTTGGAAAGAAATCAAGGAAGTGTCAATTTATAGATAGAGCATTGCCCATTGTTTACTTAGCAATATTGATATTATTATTTTTATCATTAGAAATCTCAGAAGCTGTTATTATTACCCAAGATCAATACCCTGTGGAATCCACTTCCTCAATGCCTCCTCAAGACTTGTCTCTATCAAACAGTCAACTTGACAAGTGTTTCAAGTTCAGTACCTTTCATGGTGGTCAAGTAGCCGTGAGTGCCAACTGTCGCAGTGCAGTGCGCCTTAATCCTTTGTGCGAATTTAACAATGCAATAGTGACAAGTCACAGGCCCCTAGAGGATGATGAGCTGTTTGAGGTGATTATCGAGAAACTGGTCAGCCGCTGGTCTGGTTCCATGGAAGCAGGTAGGTACATTTAATAAAAGATATATTGTTATCAACTAAAGGAGAAAACTGGTCAGCCGCTGGTCGGGTTCCATGGAAGCAGGTGGTACAGTTGATAAAAGATATATTGTTATCAAGTAAAGGACAAATCATATGAAAAAGTCTTTTTCAAGAGTTGGTGCCAGGATATGGAACAGTATTCGCCAAACTATTCGAGCACACAAATTCAAGGCTTCTTTACATGAGCTTCCTCTAAATATTTGATACGCCCACTTTAATAGATAAATTAAAAAATGCTAAAAACTGACTGAGTGAATTTGTCAATTTCAATCGAAAGGCTATTTTGAAATTTTGTAATATAACGTTATTCTTTCCTTTTCCCTCTTTATATCTTCTTCTGGTTACTTTTTTTAATTGTTTTAGTCCTAGTACATTTGTAAGTAAGTGAATCCTATGTTTTCCCTCACCCGCCTCGATTAGCTTTGCTATTTGCGGGCGAAGGATATTTGTAACCTTATTTAACTCATTTCACTTACTTTCTGTGGACCAACTTTACATTCTTTATAGTCTTTTTAGCCTCTTGTGAATTTTCAATAAAGCAATAAAGCAATTTTTAATAAAGCAATGTTGAATTTAAGGGCTTACTGCAGCATAGTGTGAGTTCAGAGCTCAGGGAATTGCAAAAAGATTACCTGGTGTGATGAAACCTCCATCTTTAGGCATCTGTGTGGTAAGTTTGCACAGGTGTAAACCTTGGAGGAAGATTAAAACTGAAATTGTCTCGGCGTTGTATACTTAAAAAGAGGTTAAGTTTACACAACACGACTTCAAACATTTTGGATGCAATGACACTTTGGATGTGGCTGCATTGCTGTAACCACAAGTGATTAACTAACCAGTCGCAGTTATGGCTGGAGGTCTGAGATGTTGACGACGTAAAACTAAAGAAAAACAGTACAAATATAACAGCTAATGAGGCGATGCAGGACCGAGGTGCGATCGCACAAAGTAAATTATTTGAAAAATACAAGACAAATAATCGGAAAGCAAGCAGAAAAAAAACTGAAACACATGCAAGTCTAACCTTGTCCAGCCTTAAAGGGTCGTAGAAAGTTTCCAAAAACTCTAAACAAGCACTATGACAAATCCACGTAGCGAATTCCATAATTCTCAAGACGACTGGCTAAGACCGAACATCAAACAAAAAAAAACATGACTTAAATTGGCGCGAAAAAACAACCAAGCCCAACAAAGAAACGAGAGGTCTGGGCTATTGAAAACAACTGGCTACAGTTACAATTGGTTTGCTTTTGGGTATCAGAGGCATTTGAATGCAAGTAGTGGTGCATTTGCTCAATATGAATGCACAAGGTAGGATTGTCTTCTCTGGGGGCTAAAACACCACAACAATCATTGATGATCATTGGTGGCGGTGCTAATCACCTCCATATTTACTTCAAGATAGTATGGATAAGAATCATACCTAATCCATATCCATTGGTGTGTGCTATATGCATAAAACCTATGACAACTACAAAAACAAGAATACTTAACCCCGAAAATGACCAGTTTCAAACCCCGCTGACACAAGTGTAAAATTCTTTTGCTCCATGGAAATTTCTTGCTCTTTCCAAGATTGTGTGTATTTCTTTGTCTCATTTTACTAATTTACTTATTTTATTTCCTTTATCTGCACAGGAGTATGTACAACTCCACCCGAACAGTTGCGATTTCCATGCACCATGACCGATCTTGTCAATGGGACATGGATGGTGTCTGGTTCATCTGTGCTACAGAATGGTGCCACAACCTTAAGTGGGTATGCCTGTGACCTAGATAATTTAGAAGAGGGGTCACGGCTCGGAATGATGCACAAATCGGATGGGACACTGCATTTCTTTGTCAACGGGCAGGATTGCGGTGTGGCAGCTACAGGCGTACCTTCAGGTAACATAACCAAGTTCTTGTGCTGTTTTCTTCATGTTATTTGCCTTTATACAAGCGTCTTGTTTTGTGTTCCGCAAGGTGGCTGTGGGGAATCACTTGCCTACAGTCCATGAAAAAAAAAATCACAACTTATGACAGTTATTCATACAGCCCTTCAGTTGTTGCTTTTTTGCCAGGTGCAATGACACTTGGGGAAAATGATGGGGTTAATGTACTGGCCAATCATAAGCACCAATGCATTTTGTGTCACACACTTTCTCCTAGGTATCTATGCTATGATTGATTTGTATGGCCAATGTGTTCAAATATCTGTGTACGATGAGGACTATCAAGGAGCTCCAGTAGTGGAGCTTTGTGAAGAACAACAAGCTGTAACTGCTTCTACAACGGATGGAACAAGTTAGTATCTATTAGCAAGCTACAACCAAGTGTAAAATTATTGATAGACTCCAAATGAAAAACAGCCTTTCTTACCTAAAATTGCTGCTGGTAAAACACCTGTGTTGTATAACACACACACACACACACACACACACACACACACACACACACACACACGCACACACCCACGTCCACATTCTAAGTTATTGTTCCAATTTTTAGCATTGATAGCAACTCTGATAAGGGGGAAGGAGGGAGGGAAAGTGGAAGATGGTGGAAACCACATTAAAGCCCAAATACAGCACAGTGTCTCAAGTGTTTTTGCTAGTGGCTGTAGCAATCAAATCTTTTTTTCAATTGCAATATTACAGTTTTGAACAAAAGCCGTTTAGGTTTTAAAGGCCAGGGTTGTTCCTCCAATCCAACTTTTCATGATGGTTTCTTGTTGTTTTTCTAACATTGCTTGTGTTCCTCAAGGTACGGAAAAATATGGTTTCCACTCTTGTTGTGGCAAGAACATCCGTCTCACAAACAACAAGATGACCGCCCAGAGATCTCACGGATTCAGTCATGGTCTTGTGTTCAGTGCAAAGTCTCTTGAAGACGATGAAATATTTGAGGTAATTAATGTACCATAGCTTTGTGCAGTAGTGTTAAACAGTTGGTGAATTGTACTCTGGATTGACTGGGTTGGGTTTATGGGCTGATTTGGACTAGTATGTCCATTGAATTTATTTATTTATTTATTTATTTATTAGCTGTCACAAAGGATCAGGGCCTTTGCAAGGGTGACCACAACAGGGTGATTCCAATTACTGTGGGCCCATACAAGCTTTTAGCCAGGATTTGAAAAGTGGGCATCCACCAATTGATATGGGGCATTCTCCCCCAGGGAATTTTGAAAAATCAAAGCCTCTTACATGCATTGTCCGCAATTCTGGGAAGCGATCAGATCGTTTTAAAACAGCTGTTTAGTCACCAGTTTTCCCTTGTATTTGAAGTGAAAACAGCCATGTCTTACCTTGTGGCAGATGTCAAGTTAGTATTATCATAAAGGCCACTACTCCACATGGCGTGTAAAAGAAAATAGCAGTCATTGATGCGGGGAAGTTGTGTGGAGAGTACTTTCACGAAATTGGGAGTTTCAAGACGGTGAACTGCCTTATGGACTACCAGAAGGAGGAGGTAGCATAAGAGAAAGTAGATGTGCCTTCCTTACCCACCCCTCCCTTAATGTTGTCAATGAAATGATAACTGTACAGGTTTAATTTTCAGATTGTCATTGACAAAGTAACAAGTAGTCAGTGGTCAGGATCGATAGCTGTCGGCATCACAAGTAAGACCATCCCTCTAGTGACTGTTCCTTCGTCCTCACTTGAGCTGCGAGATGGAACATGGCTTATGACAGGTTCATGTGTCATGAAGGATGCTGTGATGGTGAAAGAGAACTATGGCCACAGTTTGGATAGGTTGCAGGTACTGGAATGCTTGCACTGAAATGCATTGTTGGTTTATTTTTTGAACATTTTATTTGGTGTAGGAGTGTGGAGAGGTTAGCTAAGGGGTGTAGTGGAATTTACCCATCTGGGCCAAGTTGTTCGAAACAGAGTTAGTGCTAACCCCGGGTTAAGTCCTATTAAAACCTATAGGTTTTACAGAATTTATCCTAAGTTTTACAGAATTTATCCTACAGAATTTATCCTGGGTTTGCACTAACCCTGCTTCGAACAACTTGGCCCTGAATAAGAGTAGATTATGCTTGAAAATCAGTTTGTAGGCTCTTTGAGGTTTCAATGAATTATTTGGCCCAACTGAAGGTCTCAGTGCAAAAACATCTCAAGACACTTTTCTGCATTTTTTGGTGATTTTGTATAATCATGGCCAATGTCTGCCCAAAAAAATTGCACTAAATTTATGGAGGGAAGAATCCCATTCAGTATCCAAAAAAGATTAGGGCAGTGTGTTGAAAGAAGCCATTTTTCCCCCTGTATTTTCATCCTCCTGTCTCCAGTTAATTGTCTTCATACAAGTTGAGATGGGTAATTCCTTCGCTTAAGCACGGCTTATCATGCGAAATTTGGCTGCAATTTTGCAAAATGACAATTCTCGTGTTGTAGGTCAAAATGAAATTCAGGTTAAAATGATTTCAACCTGGTTTGATTCTCAATTGGCTTTGTCTCCTAACATTAATTATTCATGATTATGCTTAAAATACAAAGGAAAATGTGAATCAAACTAGCTCCAAATCATTTTAACCTGAATTTCATTTTGACCTACAACACACGCACTGAAAAGTGACTTAGAACCTTCAAATAATTCCTCAGAGCCCTTCAATTGTATTCAGGTGAAGGTCATCATACTAATGTCGAAGTGTCTAAGTGTTTTTTAAATTATGTTCACACTGTAGGCTCGATTTCCGCTGCTCTCTCGGGTCCGGGTGAGCGCGGGCTCATTTCCCGAAACAGCGGCTGGTAATCGAGCCTATTCACACTGCTTTGTAGCCCAAAACTAAGATTGGAGTACAGAGGCAAAGAGACGGAACCTTTCATGTGTTTGTTAATGGTGATGACCAAGGTGTGGCAGCTATGGATGTTCCTCGGGTGAGTTGTGTAATCAGCCCCATGTTTACAAAACACTTTTCTCAGAATGACTTGCACATAAAACTGTTAGATTTCATCATGTTGCTCTCGATTGTGGCACTGAAACTCAGAAAACCATGAACACTTGAAATATTTGTGAAACATTGTACTGCAAGGAAAAAGTGCATCAGGCATAAGAAAACTCACAAACAGCAACAGTAATAAGTTTGTGATGGTGAGGTTTGCTCACATGTCCTGAAATTTTGGAGGGGTACTTTTTTCCTTTGTCTGTGGCATGTGACACCATTCATGATGATTTTTAATGAAGTATTCATGTACATGTACCTTTTTTTTTTGACTGAGCAGTTGGTGGTTGTTTTTTTTTCAGAGTGTTTATGCTCTTGTAGATGTCTATGGGATGGCTCAGATGGTCTCTATTTCAAGTCCATCAACTGGTATATACATGTAGCATCTAGTGTTTACGTCCATATTCCATCCGAATTGTTTACATATTAAAATCTTATAGATGAAATATAACTATAAGAAAATCTAATTCATTTCTCATAGCTCAGTTCTGGGGGGG
>BLFK01000545.1:2107031-2117031 GCA_014634185.1 Astreopora myriophthalma
GCAGTGGTCAGTTGTCAGTGGTTTTGTTACATTAGCACATGCGTCATGATTCTTTGTGCTGACAGTTTCGAGGGCAGTTTTGTTGTGCTGTAGCAGGAAGAGAGAGCCTTTTTCTTAAGCGTTAAGCGATTTGTTGCTCCTCCCTACCTCCCATCACTTTCCACTATTTATCAGTTTCACGGGTGCCTGTCTTCCATGCTGTGTGGGGGCTTATGGCTGGGTTACCAGGATTTGCCAGCCATGGGAGCAGTCTCCATCAAGGAGCTGGCTGCCAATAGTGGAAGCTCCTGGATGTCTCAGGCATACAACCTCCAAGTAGCAATGCAGTTGTTAACATAGGCTTACATAATTATGTCTGGTGTCTGTGAGTCCAGTGTCTCATCATCGGGATGTTGTTTCTTAGTCGTATTTATCAGAGATGTTGTTTAGTATATAGGGTTCTCATTAAGTGCTGCCCACAAGCTAAAATACAGCTTACTTTGATTTCTGAGCCTCCTACCTTTTTTTGCAAAATATTATGTAAGTGGTTACAGTGAAGAGCAATTAAGGTAGAATTATAATATTTACTTCTAACAAGGACTATTGAACAGACAAATTACTGAAAGCTGTTTTCCCATGAAAAAAGGCCTTCTGAACACTTAATTTTCCTGGAATTTTGATCTTCCAAGATAGACTTTTTAAAGGAGCTATGTCACGGTTAAATGAGTTTGAAAAGTTTAGCTAAACTTTTCAATTTTCTTGTTTGTAATCCGTGTCAATCTTCTCCATCCTTAACCATCCTCGTTCCTTTCTGGTTTATTATTATCTCTTTGGTGTTTTTTCACCTTTGTAAAGCATTATTTTCAGGTTTCCTTCAATTTAAAGGTAAATTTGTCGATGATCAAAATACCTCAAAATATCGTGACAGAGCCCCTTTAAGGCAACATCTCCACATGGTGCATAAAACAGGATTTCAATGCATTTCGAACTATGTCCCCATACCTAAAGGCTTGTGCCTTTGGATTCAAGTTGTGAGGGGTAAACTTAATGTGCCTAGCCATTTCTGCCCAAAATTACTGAGGGCTTTGGGTATGGATGATCTGTTGTTTTAGATAAAAGAAGAGAGTGAAGAGGACACCAGAGAATCCACCACCAATTTACAAAAGTAAGATTTGAGCCAGCAATGAATGTGTCATGGATTTTTCATATTCTGAATGTGGGGTTGCCATGTAGAGTGTGAACCTTTGTGGGTGGGGTTTTGTCAAGTAGATGTCCTAGGAATGATGCATATCCTGGGAATGGGAAGACCCCTATGTTGGAAGGCTTGTGTTTTTGTTGTTGTTGTTGTTGTTTTTTGTTTTTGTTTTTTTTGTATTGGGAATGTCATGGCGAAAGACCATCTTCGTTGAGATGGGTGTCTGCATTGCTGGTGACCTGTGGCATATGCCCCGCAACCAAATGTCCTTAATCATTTGCTGAGATAAAAAAAAGTGATCTTCTTAATTAACCTACCCCTCCAGCTCCTTATTCTCACCTTTACAACTAGACAGAGCTGAGTTGTTTGAACAAGGGTAATTGCTAAACCAGGATAAAATTAATACCACGACAACTTATAGGTTCAAGTCTGCTTTGAACAACTCAGACCAGTTGGTCCCTAACACTTAAGAAAATGACTGCCTGTTAATGGCTGCATTATAGACAATAATTGTACTTCCCCAGTGATTACTCAAATCTTTTTTCTTAGGTTTCTGTTCCACAAGAACTGTGGCCAGTTCATTGCTTTGGACAGTAACCGTACTACAGCAAGGAGAGTAGACAGTTACAATCATGGAGTGGTTTTGAGTGAAAAGCCGCTTCCAGATAACCACTTGTTTCAGGTTGGGTGGCTTCTTTATTCCTTGTCATTTTCTGTGTTTGTTGCAACAAAAACCAGTTTCCAAATAGTTAGAGAAGAGCAAATGAAGGGCTCCAGGCAATGAGTTAATAACATGGTAAATGATTCATGAGTGTTTTTTTTTTTTTTACTAGAAATTTGGGAAATAGGATGAAAAGAAGCCATTTTTTCCCCTCTGTTTTCATGCTCCATAATTTGATGGCTGCTTATTGTGCGAAATTTGGTCTTGATTTAGTGGTAAAACGTGCATTCGGAAGTCACTCAGGACTTGTTTTTTTCTGAGATTTTGCTCCGAGTCCTTCAAATGACCCTATGTTTGTTTTAACTGATGAGAGCAATCAGCAATCAAAAATTAATGATTAGCTGGTGTAAGGAAGTAAAATATCAGTCTGTGTTTCTACTCCCTTTCAACACAAGGTGTGTATCAGAAAGTTGAACAGCCGCTGGACAGGATCGGTGATGATTGGCGTTACTGCTCAAGACCCAGACTCCTTGACAAGCCTGCCAAGCACGGCCAACAGTATCAAGATTAGTCCCTGGATTGTTGTCAACAATGCAGTGTATGTTAATGGCAACAAGGTGAGAAACTCACAAGAAGATTGCTTCACTAGAATTGTAATGCTTAATGATAATAATAATAACTTAATAATTTGTTATAATAAGAAATAAGTAAAGGAAAGTCCCCGTGTAATTATGGTGCAAGAGTTTATTTAGCATCAAGTTGCGTCTTGCTGCACAACCTCGCTTGCAGGAACGAGATTACTTGTTGCCTCGATGAAGGAGCGTTTTCTTGGTATTTCGTAATATTTCGTCTACTAATAAACTAATTTAAAATACAGATAAATGATAACTTACGTCGTAGCCTGGACAGTCTTCAAGAGGGAGATACACTGGGAGTGCTGATTGACAAGAAAAGCCGGTTACACCTGCTTATAAACGGAGAAGACCTGGGGCCTATTGCCCAGGCTATCCCCGCCAGGCGATTCGCTGTTCTCGATCTATATGGGTGCTGTGAGGAGGTGTCTATCGTGACTGCTGATCACGGGGATCGTGGGCGCGTCTGTATGGAAGAAATAAAAGCTGAGAGGAGTTCAAGTAAGATTCTGTAGAAACTTTAGCTGCCAACGGAGTTTGTGATTCTAAGCATTGATCAGCTTGGTTTGTAGTTTGGTTTTCCAAGCTTTATTCACAGTACTTATCACAAGTAACATTCCTCACAAACTCTTTGTTTCCACGCTGGCCAAACTATGCAAGCTTCTTCGGTCGTTGAACTTGTCTTTGCGCTTTCTTTTGTTTTGTTTCACTGAATGTGTTTCAAAGATGTCCGGTTGCATTCGTTTTCTAGGTGAGCACGAGAAGGGTCCGTGTGACTACAGACAATTGTGTGACAGATTCCGTACTAGTTTAGCCATACCAGGTTAGTGAGAGCAAAGGACCTAGATCTCTGTCTAAGAGAACGAGATCCAAGTGCGGGTTTTCATTCTCCTTTGATCACTTTACTCCAAAAAAGAGCTTTATTACTTTTTTGTTCGCAGATGAATACTTCAATACGGATTGCAAGTTGAATGTCTGCTATTGTCAAGCTTGCCACGAGGCCCGCGGTGAAAAGCGTTATGCTGTCAGCGGTGATCCGCCGTGTCGGTATGCGTTACCCCTTGGGTGGTGCCAGTTTGCTTTGAGGTGAGCATGCGCAGATCAATTAAGTACCATGCACGAACGTACCGCGATTTATCTGCTTCTTATGCGTATTATATCTCATTTTAGAATCCCTCCTCGAGTTGAAGGATATCACGTGTTTGAAAAATGGCACGTGGCCTTTTACGGCACTTTGATTGGACGGCTGAGAAGAATACTTGATCTTGGAGATATTCCACTTCAAGGTAACCTTGAACTCATTGAATTTTCTTTTTGTTTTGATTCGTTCTCTTGACTGTATGCATCCGGTGTGATTGGCCGACAGAAATGGGTAGCCTGCGTACAAGCTTTCTCATCTTAGTTGGCTTGCTCGCAGGCTGAGAAACGGTCCGCGCTGATAGACCTATTTCATAATGGCAGCCAAACAAAATATCCTTTTGTTTTTATGTCTCGCTAGGATGTGCAAAATTCAAAAGAATTTTGTTCTAAAATGAGACCAGTAGGTCTAATTTACAAAAGAATACTAAATCGACCGCAGGAGCCCATGGGCTCCTGTCGGCCGTCATTAATAAAAGTGGTCTATAATATTCGTTGTATTTCAGTTTGCAGTGGTCAGCGGCGGAGCAGCAGCTCAAACAAAGAAAACGATGCACCTCAGTTATGTGTATCGCCCACAATACTTTGCGCTTGTGAAACGCAGTCCAAGAGACAAGAGTAAGTATTGCATTTATTCACGTAAAATACCCAAAACCCATGCCCGGTGTAGTTTTAGTTTCACTGTACTGTAGCCACAGCTGTCTTGAAAAGAAATAGGTTTCCTTATGTCCTGTTTAGCATTTGACCGACGCACAGTTTGCAGTGGACGATCTCCAACCTTGATTGCACCGTTGTTAGTGCCCAACAACGACCTCGTTATTATTATTTCAAAAATAAAGAAAAAATACAAAACAAGTAGCGTTCCCCAAATAGGCTAATGGAGTCACTCAGTGAGAAAAGAGGCTATGGTTTGATTCTCTCGTTTTTTTTTTAGGTACCGCGATGGTACAACAGGCAAAGTGTATAAAGTTCAAGTCGCCTTACAGATTCTTGTCAAACCAGGATCATACAGAGCTGGACGTAGTCACCTAGAGGTCGATGTTAATGAACTGCTAGATCAGAATCTCGGCACGGAAAATCTGGAATGGTATCTTTTAAGTCAAGGATCAGTGCTATTAACGACGCTGCTCATCAAGATTGAACCAAGATGAATAATTAAGTATGGGCCACATTGTCGATGTTTTGGACCGGAACTGCATTGGAATGGAGGCTACCCCGAAGAGCCTCTATTTCACGCTTGTTCCAGTCCGTGGTAACGCGGAGAATTTATCAGACGTTTATGAGTGTTGGCTGGAGCCACCCGGTCTCGCCGGGGTTTTTTCGTCCTAAGGCACTTGTGAGGGGCTAAAATGTTGGGTTGGATTAGATTAGAGGCAAACAAGTACGTGATGATAACAACAAACGGGAACCAAGGACATATTTTAACTCCATTCTTTTTTCTGGTGTTTCATTTTTGTTCCTCTTCCGTGGAGATTTTATTTGCCACAAGACGGTAGGAAGAATGCAGACCATATAAAGGATTTGTTTCCTTATTGCCGAAAGCAGGGCTCAAGTAGAATCGACGTTTTGGAAGGGAATGACGTGGATGACTTAGGAAATGCCCGGTGGACATACGGCAGACACGTTATGTCTGTTTAAAGTAAAGGAAGGCAAGAAAAGGTCTAAGCGTGTGCGAGTTGTGAGGTCGTGAGAGACAAGGGTGATGGTTAACACTTGCTTCCATCGCTCAAACTGACGATTCCCCATTTTTCAAAACTAGACATGAAGTTCGTAGAAAAATTCAGAAAAGTGAAGATATCAAGCATGGATCATCACTCCTCTGTAATACCGATATCCGCTTGACTAACGAGCCAAGGTTCACAAACTTGTTATTTTTCTAAGTATTTAAGTGGGAGGTACCCATGACACTAACTGGAAGCTAATCGTGTTCGACTTGGTGCTTCGACTTAAGCACTGTAGATCAGCGCTTTCCTCAGAAACACGTTATTCTGTTGTTGAACTAACGTTCTATTCTGTCAGTTTCCTATCCACTTCACACGGGATGAATGTTATGGACCCGTTTTGGGTCATGTAATGGTCGGGAAATGTCCGACGTCATTTTTGAGAGATACAACCAGGTGGACAGACCCCTTTCGATTCGTTGTTTGCTTTCCCATGTGAAAGAGGCCTCTTCGCAAAGCGGTTTTCTGTTACTGCAACACTGACAGCTTCTTTCAAAGAGGAGAACTTGTAAACGTCATGGACTTCGTCCTTGAGCCACGCAAATAATGTATAAAGATTTATGGGCCAATTTCAAATGCTCATTTTGGGGACTATAATTGCACGAGGACCTAGTTTTGTAACAAAAAAGAAGATAAATTTTATGTGAAAGGACCTATAGAACGAACAAGTCATCATCTGCAGTTGGTATCGGTTGTCAAATATTTCCGCAATTAAGAGTTACTGTCTACCCTGCCGTGACGCCGGGCAAGATAAAACCTCTTATCCACATAAACGATCAAGCTCTTTACGTATCTGCCCCAAACTGGGATTTACGATGTAACCCACTAAGAGTCTTGTCCTTGCTCTGTTAATATCATTTTATTCATACATAAGGCGAAAGATATTTATATCCGGAGCAACGGGACATCACCCTACTTCTAGTCTTAACAATGCAAAACTGCGCTCATTAAAATTGTTTGGTTCACGAATATTTTGATCTATACAGACTATGAGTTTCTGTCTCGAACTAGTATGAGAAATCTTCCTGCCAAAGGGAATAATTTGGCTTACAAATTAAGTCGGATGAAGCTGTCTATTAGACGTACTCTTCAGGAAGTCTGGTAACTACAGAGAGCCAATAGAGGAAAAAAAAAACGCACACTCAGACGGTTACACAGTTAAAGCTTATAAAAATTATATTGAGAACTCAACCCTTCCTCTCATAAAATCTTAACTTTGCCAGAAAAAGATAAAACCAGGCAAAAACACATTTTGGGCGTATGAAGGGGTAGAGAACTTGAGCTTTTTTAAGCCCCCAAATGGTGTTTTCTTTCAAGTGATCCACATAAAAAAAGAAGTTCTCTTTGCCATTAAAAATAATTCAAGCTGAATTTTCTGTACAAACCTAATCTTTCAAAACAATCTTGCTCACACTATATACAAAATGGAAATAATAATTGATGATATTATGCCACTATCTACGTCTCGGCTCGCTCGGATGATTGCTACCGGTCTAATACAAGGCAATGCCAGCCACGATAATTATCGCTGCCCAGCACAATTTAATAGACCCTGTCAGTACCTATGCGAGCAATACAGGAGAACGCAGTGGTGCTTGCAGATGCTTGCTAGCAGGCAGGCATGTGCAGAGACCATAGGAGCACAGAGGCAAGCAACATCGGCACCAGCGAGGCTCACAGCTTGCATTCTGACCAGGTACATTATGTATGTTGCTTAATAGGACTCCAGGGTATCTCATTCACCAAGCAAACTTCAATTACCACACGAGGTCCAACACCTAACTACATCACATCCACAAAGAACTCACAAGGATTGCCCATTGCCATTCTAAAACTGTTCCGACTTGCTGACATGCTATCAGGCACTTGATCAAGAGGTCTTGGCATCATAGCAAGCCCAGGGGCACCTGGCACAGGCATCCCAGGCATTGTCACAGGCATCCCAGGCATTGTCACAGGCATCCCAGGCATTGTCACAGGCACCCCAGGCATTGTCACAGATGGTGGATGCACAGACCCATCGACACTGCGTGTCTCGCGGTCTTTTCCTTTACTGCTACCACTTTTCTCGCTACTGCTTCCACCGCTGCTTCTGTTATCACCATCTCCACGGTTACCACCACTCCTTTTCGAGCTGCCGCTAGCACTATGAGGGCTTTGGCTACCGCTGTGACCGCTATAAAATGACTGAGCATAGCCGGGGGTTTGTGGATCCACCATGACAGGTGGGGCTGTTGGATACGGCGGCATTTGGACATAACCATAGCTAGGAGGCCCAGACATCCAAGAGATACCATGTTGATGAGGAGGGAGGGGTCCCAGTGTGTCTTGATCACCATCACCTTCATGTTCAGCAATTGAGAGAGCAGCCATGTCTAAAGGGAAAAAAAGGTCAAGGAAAGAATGAGCACACTTTAAAAGGGCTCTGTCACAATATTTTGAGGTATTTTGATCATCGACAAATTTACCTTTAAATTGAAGGAAACCTGAAGATAATGCTTTACAAAGGTGGAAAAACACCAAAGAGATAATAATAATAAACCAGAAAGGAACAAGGATGGTTAAGGATGGAGAAGATTGACACGAATTACAAACAACAAAATTGAAAAGTTTAGCTAAACTTTTCAAACCCATTTAACCGTGACATAGCTCCTTTAAAGCTAAGTCAACTTAATGTGAAAATTAAATATGCAGCATACATCCAGCCCATCACCTTTACCATGTATCTTTTTAACTGTAATTTATCACTAAAAAAAAAAGTTGGCTATGAAGATAAGGGTGCATTCGATTGCACTTATTCTGGAATAAGAATATGAAGGTTTACACGTAAGAATTAGTCCTAGGAGAATTTTGATGTTAATGCAATTCAAAAGAGATTTTTAGCATCATTTCCTGACAAATTAATGGTTTACAGTAATCTTCCTAAATTTACCTCCACACAAAAATCTGGACGATATTTTGTTTATTCTTATTCCAGAATAGGGTCAACTGAACAACCCCTAAATTTTGCCAGATCACAGAAAGCTATCCACAGATGCAGACTAAATGCCATGTCAAGCTCTCCAAGGATTGCCTGACAGGGTAAAACCAACCCTAAATATTATATTTATGGCAAGTTACCTATAAACGTTGTTACACAGGATGGAAAAAATGGCAGTTTGAGTAACAACGGAAACAAAAGTTTACAAGCCAAACTAAAAAGCACACACTTAAAAAAAAAAAAACGTTCCAAAATAAACTTCACAAAAAATAACCATGAAGCTGCAGCATTTTAACAGGGAACAGAAAAGACTTACTTCCACAAAGATCCCCAAACACATAGTAGCACTGTTCTGAAAACGTTATCTTGTTGACCGTGTGACGAATAAAACCAGCCTATAAGGAAAAGAATGGAGACAATAAGCACAGAACCAATAAAAAACAAGTGAACAGAAAGTGTGATTTTTATAAGTATGCCTTCTTTCCAAGAACCGTACAGGAATGGAACAAGCTACCAAAGGAAGTAACTTTAAAAGAATTACTTGAATCTTTCAAGAGTGAAATTTCCACGATTTATCAGTGCCATTATTTTGTATATATATATATTCTCATTATTTATCATCCTTTTATTATTTACTGCAGTCCCTTATATTCAGCATGGAATTTAGGACTTAAATGGTAAATAGTAAATAGTAAATAAAAAAATTCAAAAAGTGCTGGTGTCTGAGAAAACCTGAGCCTAACTACGGTGTTAATTATTACCTTTAAAAGATTGCAAGCATACTTTCTCGCTTCTCGTCTGTCTTGAAAACCTTCTACGTGTGAATAGAGCCAGTCTACTACATCAGAACCTAAACAACATGAAGTACAGAAATAGTACCTTTAGAACACTTCTTGAAGGGGCTACGCAACACAATTTTAGGCAAGTTCGTGACACACAATATGTCCATAAAATGGAATGGAACAGCACAATAACCACTTTAGAAAAAAAAACACATAACAAATGCAACAACACCAAAGAGATACATGGATGCTCAAAAAGGGTAAGATTGAAACAGATTACATTTAGCTTATCTTTAAAAAATTTGGCCTCATGTACATAGCTCACTCGCTGCATTGGGGGTTGGTCACAGGGGTTAGTTACAGCTGTACGGGCTGTATATAAAGGTTCCACTGTAGCACGTTATTCTGTGACTGAGTTGCTGATAAACAAACTGATATCTATACAGTGTAACAATTAAGAATGAATCAGTCAATCAATCAAAAGTGCTCTCAGAGACACTAACTGAACTTAAACCAACAAAATGCAGCCCTAAGCTTTACAAGTAAGGATGAACTGTAGCATGCTCAACAGCTGTTAAACTCACCTATAAAAGCATTGGGAATAGTAATTTTCAGCCACATTCTATCTCTGACATCAAGACCAGAGTCTGGAGCAGCCATTGCTTTAACTACAGTGCTCATGTCGGTGCTGACAGATAATCCCTCCCCTTCTTGCAGTTCAGTATATCCTGGAACAGAAGGTGAAAAACACAGGATAAATAAAGCCAACAAAGCTAAATGAAACAAGACTTTATCAAATAGGTTCTTCAGAGTAAGTGTCAAATTTCCTGTGCACTCATTGGCTAACCTCTACAGTCAATAACAACACAAACACAAAGCTGATGCCATAGGGCAATAATTTTGCCAAATTCCC
>BLFK01000545.1:2120927-2145927 GCA_014634185.1 Astreopora myriophthalma
CCCCCCAACCTCAAGAAAAATGAAGATAATGCCAGATTACTTTATTCATCAATGGGGGACATCTCGGGAGTGAACAGGTTCAAAGGAAAGCTTCCTTATACCCATACTACACTTTAATGGTTGCAATAATTTGTATTCAAAATTTGTCCTATCAGAAATGTTTAACTCTTGTAAGAGCCAGTAACTTATTCATCCAAAAACTAAGTTCCATTTAACTGATAACAAACTTAAAACAATTTAACAACTTTAATTTGTTGACATTTTCAAAAATCGAAAGTTTCAAAATACAAATGGCATTCCATTTTATTGTTTTGCTAATCCACCTAAACAGGAAATGCTTTTTAAAGGTGAGGTTAAATCTCCACAATTCCAAAAGCAAGACAGGATTATGTGCTCAAATTGAAAGATTTGCATTCTTTCCAGAATAATCCGCCTTTGACACAGTATTTTTATTATTTGACCCGCACTGGTACTAAGTTTAAGCCTCCCTGATAAGCTAAAGTGAGGCTTGAGAGCTCCCACCATAAAGGATTTTACAGGACATATACTTTTTTCACACGGCATATACTTTTTTCATGAGCTTCCTTTAACGTTGGTTTGTTTGTTTGTCTTGGTGCTGTTGTCATTGCCATTTGTCTGTTTGATAACATGCAGATAGCGTACATAGAGCAACAACACATTGAGCCGTTTCTCCTTTCACCCCTGGGAACTGCTTACCCGTTGAACTCTAGGCATCCTTGGTCGTCGCCTTCTCCTTCTATGTCTTCCTCTGAGAAGTTGAGATCCCTCTGTAGTGCTTGAAAATCTTGACACACTGCAAGTTGTACGCAAAATTAACCTTACATATCAATTATTGCTCTTTACCATGTATACATCAATGCTTAGGGACAGAATCAAGTGACCCTACTACCTTTTCATGTTGGCTGGGAAATGAGAGATGTAGTGAATTTTTAGTTTTAACTGCATTGCTGGTCTCTCACAGTGCACAGCAATGGAGCCCTAGGTGAGACAACACCTCAAACCCTATTCCTAAATGCCTTCCTTGGACTAGGCAAGAAATGTGAATGGTTTGAATGTTATTTCCTGGCTTCTCATCACTACCACTTTCCAGAAGATTTTGATTTAGAGGGTGTCATGGAATGGAATGTCAAGAGACTTGGAAAATTGGCTCTTCATACCAGGCTTTGTTATCTAGAGGTTCAGTTGCCACTGATTGTTACAGAACAGTGTGTAGAGGATGATTAACCACTTGAAGCTGGGCAAAAACTCACATTTACATGTACAACAAATCAACTTGCCAGGTCCCTACCCTGCAATAAAACTCAGAGCAACATAGATGAAAAGTCGTACCTGCTTTGATCATCTGATGAATCTTGATAGCTTGTTGTTTCAATATCGCTACTCATCATGGATGCACTTTCATACCTATCACTTTCATGCCTACGTCGGCCATGGATTACTGTTGAACAAACGCATTTTTAGTTTAATGCAATAATATACATATACATGAAAAAATTTCTCAATTTTGATCGACTTAGGGAAATGCAGTTTTCAGGAAAACGGAAATTCAATGCAAAAAAGAGACAACTTTTTGCGGCTTAAAAAACGTTAAAACATTGAAAAACCTGTTGTTTTGACCGAATGTGTGATGATATATTTGCAGGGTTTGAATAAAGTATTTCTGCACGTGATTTACCTGCATTGCTTCTGCATAATTTAGATAAGCTATCTCGCAATTTTTTCGTTAATATTATTAATAAGTAATCACATGATTTTTCTCGTGCAATTTGGAATAAATAATCCCTCGTAACTTTTCAAAAACCACAAATTGCACTTGCCCTACAGGCTCGTGCAATTTTGTTAGTCTTTGAAAAAATTTACTCATGCTTATTTCTTCCAAAGTGCACTCCAAATCATGTGACTACTTGTACAAATAGCAACCGCATTGCTACTTGAAGGTTGTGGGCCTGAGACATCCAGGAGCTTCCACTACTGACAGCCAGCTCCTAGATGGAGACTGTTCCCATGGCTGGCAAGTCCTGGTAACCAAGCCACGAGCCCCCACACAGCAGGGAAGGCAGGCACCAGACAGACTGCTAGAGAAAAGTGGCTAGGGAGAGAGGGGAGGGGGGAAATGCTAAACACTCCACAAAACACTCCACAAAAACGTTAAAGGAGCTATGTCACGGTTAAATGGGTTTCAAAAGTTTAGCTAAACTTTTCAATTTTGTTGTTTGTAATCCGTGTCAATCTTCTCCATCCTTAACCATCCTTGTTCCTTTCTGGTTTATTATTATCTCTTTGGTGTTTTTCCACATTTGGAAAGCATTATTTTCAGGTTTCCTTCAATTTAAAGGTAAATTTGTCGATGATCAAAATACCTCAAAATATCGCGACAGAGCCCCTTTAAGTCTTCCTGCCAAAATGCAACACATACGCATACGCAACTCACAAGGATGAGGAATCATGGAGAATCCGCTAATATAACAAACCACTTTCACTGACCAACCACACCTGGCACCTAGGCACTCCTTATTGTTAACTCCGTTAAAATGTAGTTAACTGCATGTAAAGCAAATCTATGAATTCAAAACCAAATAGACCTTTTCAGCTTTGTTATTTGTTCACCCATTTCAGACTCTAAGACTGGACCTTGGGGAACTGTTCCCTTTACAGATTATCAATAGCATGCTTACAGGAAGAACAAAAGCTGAAGAAACAGTTCCTCTGAGAATGTCCCATGATCTGAAATGGGCAATTAGCAAAAACAGCTAAAGAGGTGTATTATAATGGATCAGCACACATTTAACCCTTTAATGCTCAAGAGTGCCACTTATAGATTTTACTCTAACGCCAGACGATTTTACTCGTCACTGGGGGGCCCCACGGCCAGGAAAGGGTTAACATCACAGGCTTCACACTACACCATGGTTCTAACAAGGAGTTCATGTACCTTCATTTCGGTTTATACTGTGTTTTTCTCTACGCCGGGATCCTCTTCTAGAGCTTACTGTTGAGTCAACTTCTGAATCAAAATCACCAGCTGTGGACTGTCCACCGTGAGGACTAAAAACAAGAAAAAATAAGGTAATGTCAGAAAACCAGAATCAAATTCACTGTTGCTTGGTCTCATGGATACATGGTGGCAAGGTGAGAGTAGCAGGTGCACTGAACAACAGGATGACAATACTTGAATTATTTTATTTTAGTTGTTAGCTTTGCCTCGACATTTACAGTAGACAATGTCAAAAGGCAGGGTGAGTGCAGAAGCAGTGCCAGTTACAGTGGGCCTGATTTAAAAGCAGCAGAACTGCTATGACAGAGCCCCTTAAAAGTCCTAAATTACCTGTCTTAACCACCCAGAATTGAACCTGGGATTGTGATAAACTAGCTACTGGTAATTCAGCAGTACTATGAGTAGGTTTACATGAGGGGTTCACTGCATAGCGCCTTCAATGTGCAGAAGGTGGTATGACTCACTGGAATGAAGGTGGTCTTGAATCGCCAATTCCAACTGTTCTTGGCATCGGAGGATGGAGATCAGAGCCAGCTGATATAACAGACTGTTGGTCATCTCTGCCGGTGTCTGAAACACTACTGGTGTCTGACGTTACAAGCTGAAAAAGACAATACTTGATTACATAACAAATAAACCCAAAGCATTCTATGCCACACTACATTCTTCACTCTTGAAGTGTTATGTACAGCTAAATAAGATATAAGCAGCATATAACCATGCAATTAAAGTCTGTAGCATCCATCATGATTTTGTTGCACACACTAGTGGCACAACCAAGACTAGACCTTGCTTTTGCTTTGCTGAAAATACACTTAATTTTGGAAAACACTGGGTTACTTAGGAAGTTTGAGAGACACTTGAGGTGCTACAGTTTCTCTGGACTTCCTGTATGCATCACATGTCAATACGCACACAACTCAAGCAAGAGACAATAATTATTAATATTATTATCAATTGCTCATAATTATTAATAATTACTATTATTGTTAAATGCAAAAGGACAAGAGTTCAACCTATTAACAGTTAAAGTTTAGACATCACAATATATTAATTAGCTGACAGAACAAATGAAAGGTGATCAGGCTGTTCTGACCATAGTTATTTTTTAACAGAAATGATAAAAAATGTATAATATGTATATGTATATAAGAGGTTTGATTATTGCTTGAAAAATATATATTCTTTTAAGATGAATATCGTATCCAGGACAAAAGCATGCTACATGAAAATGCAAAGGGACACAGGAAATTGCTTCGAACAGCACGCACTCAATATCGCCTCAAGTAAATTACTGTAAAAACATTTAAGTTATTTTAAAAACAGACATAGGAGGTTGAATGTGATTGTATTAAATGGCTGGCTTATTTCATGAAGAGATGAGAAAGTTAGGAACAAAATACCTTTCCCAAAAAGGTTCTGAAACTAGTATCATGTTAATTGAAAGTCCTGAATCATTGCACAGAGCTCTCTACTATCACAAAGTGGCAATTAAGCCACTGACAAGACAATATTAATATAGCACCAGTTCTCAAATGTTTTTGATATTGGTTCTAAGTGTTTTGTACCAGAAAACGTAATGTAATGATGATGTGCGAATTCTCTAAAGTTGATTTAATACAAAGAGACTAGTTGGGTTCACTTGAGCTAAAAGCACTAGGAAGTTTTTTTTTTTAAAGGATTTCAGAATTCAAAATCTTGAACCCATTAACACTTCATCGGTAATTAAAAGTCCTGAGATAACACCAAGCCAGCTGACCAGAAAGATGAACAAAACAAAGACCTTTTATTTCTGGAAACCTTTCAATTCAAGAAAGAGCTTTAATCCAGTAAAAGGATGTTAATGGGTGGAGCCAAAAAGACCATTAGCACATTCAACCTGGAATAGCATGCCTGGACTAAATCATTAATAATTATCACGTAAAGCCTTCACAGAAACACCACTTGACATCTCATCAAATCACACCATTGTAGTGCAGGTAATGACATGCCAAAACTCATGAACACAACCAAACTAAACAGATTTAGTATTTGCGCACGTTACTTCACAATAAAGGGACTTAACTTATCCCTGTAAAACCAACCTCACACCTTCTTTGAGGTGTTGGGATGAATCATCTGTTATTGTAGGTCTTCAAGACTGCCTAAAGAGTATTTAGAGAGAACCATCTGTGCCCCAATTTTTTTCTTGCTATCATCATTATTCTTGTCCTTATCAGTTTAATAATACGTAACCAAAATTAGTGAACCAAGCAAGATTACAAACAAAGAACGTGAAGGAAAACATTTCCCTTGAAAGTCCAAAATATGATCAACTGCCTTTCCTGAAAACTGTTACTACCACGCAGAAGCCAGCCTACATCAAATTAACGACAAACGATCACTTGGTGTACTGTAGAGAGCAATGCTCACAAGCACACGCCAGTTTCTAAACTGATGACAAATTAGTGAATAGGACTCTAATTGCAAATCTGGTAACACGACTTCGTCTTCCTATGTGACAGAACACTGTTCTTATTGGCTAAGCCCTTTACTCAAGTAAATTAACTTTACTTTAGCAACAAACAAAAGAATGCAAATCACAGAGAATTCGCAAGCGACTGACGGACGGAACGCTTTTCGAACAAAGGATCGTTGGGGTCGCGCGAACTTCGCGAACAAAAAGAGCAAAGTATTTTACACGCAAGAAACGGTTGTTATTCCATTGCCATGATCAAAATGAAATCTCGTACCGTAACAATATGGCTCAGTGGGAATTCAGTGTGGTGTAAATAAAATATGAGCTTTTGTACATTCAACGAAACTTCATTATTGACTCACAATCAAAGAAACCACCAATATCTCGTCGGAGATAAAAACTCTCACAACCTCTGAGGTTTGGGTCATGTCGGGCTTAGGAAATTAAATTACACCTTATAGTTGAAGTTATAAACAAAGCCCCATATTTGTTTATGTTTACGACTAAACTCTGCTGCTCTGCAGGAGCTTTTCCTAATCACGGCTGTGAAACGAGATTATCTTAAGAAGTTATAAACGCGAACATCGGCGCCAGACGGTATCCAAGACTTAGAAGAAAGGAAACGCGCACAGGATGGGCATCGGTAAGTCAACTCGGCCTTGGAAAAAATCGAGGGGTTTAAAAAAGGCAGTCCACTACCTGGTGTTATCCTAATTCTGTTACAAGCCCAAATAAACTGTATTCCCCAATAAGAAAATACATCAACAAAACCGATCTCTCTGTCGGCTTCAAGGCTAAGTAATTCATTTACTAATACAGTATCGTAAAAAAGCAACATACACTTACCCAAGCGACTACCCTTCCATTAAAGCAAGGCAAGTTCATCTCCTCATCGCTGATCTCCTCTTTGACCACACTGAAATGAAGATATAAATTTTGTCATGCAGGAAGAAGGTATCGCTTGCAATCGAGAGCGCTATCAAGAAATGTTCGGTTGGAATGCACGAAATCTGCGAGGAGGAACGCCAGCTAGTATCCTCCGTGGGTCGCTTAAAATTTACGCGAATTTGTAAAGTAAGAAAAAGGTACGCTTACTTTCTGTCTATGCGTTCAGAGAGAGCATAATCATGCAGTCGATGTCGTGCGATTTTTTGATCGCATAATACGCTTTTTCAAAACAAGACGGAACCAATGATTCTCTCAAGTATTGAAAATCCGAAGCATTGCAAGGGCTTTGCGGTGTTTTCTTAAACAAACGTATTTCAAGGTCAATTATACAAACAGGGTCCTTTTTCAAATTTAAAAGATGTTCCGCTCGAGAATTAACTGTAAAGCGACAAAAACAGGGTAAACAGTTCCTGAGAAATTAATCTACATAGCATTCATTCGGTACACACATACTCACCCAAAGTCATCATCCATGCTCTTGAAGAAGAACTTGTAACTCGGCCGATTGAGCACATTCTTGAAATCAGAAAGCGTTACATCGGCAGGACTCTTAGGTAGCTTCACTAGGTACGGTGTATCTTCATCGTCGATGTGGTAAATTACCTTCGTTTCGTCCATTTTTTTTATCAATACACTCAACACCACACCAACTAGAACATGAACTTCTGTTGCATGGCTTTCATGTCAATCACTGTTGAGTCACGTGCCGTGTGCCGGACCAATCAAAGCGAGCTCTGAGACAACTCAACCCAGACAAGAACACTTTTCACGGAAGGTCACTCTGCTACGTGCGTATGAGAATGCACTTCCCGGCGAAAAGATTTCTCTGATCCTAGCCAGTGTGAGATCAAAAGAAAGGTAAGTCTTTCACACAAAGCCAAGCTCATGACTACTGTCTGAGAAGTCTGTTGGCAAGACGCGAAAGGGGGCAAAAGGCTTCATGCAAATCGCGATTATTCTACACCGCAAAACCGACAAAGGACTTCCGACCTTTAATGCTGCGAGATTTTCCAGAAATGCAGTCCTGATTTCATCCTTCGTTTGCTGGATCAGGTAACCCAGTGAATCTTGCAGATGTGAAGAATTTAATAGCATTAAAGTGCTGTAAAGAACCCGTCTCCTGATCATATATCTCAAAGACAGTAGACAGGAAACTGTCAGTTGACGTAAATCAAATGCCCCATAAATCAGACAAAATAAACACGTTAGTCTAAATGTGTGCACGTTAATCTGATGCTTATGCGTTCCTCGACTCAGTGAAATGTTTTCTCTTTCGAGTTGGTTTTAAAGTAAGAGTGAGTAGGAGAAATATGCAATCGACACCTCACACTGCTGTATAAGGTTAATTGATCCGATTAGTTGAAGCTGAGATTTGGTTCAATGAACTTCTCCTGTTTCCTGCCGGTGGGTAAACTCGTAAGCGACCAGAGGTCAGGGAATTCAATCAAACACTTCAATTCGAAAGTTCCTCCGTCTCAAAATTTCAAAGGAACTTCAGCAACATTTGCATGACATCTGATGAAACCATTTCATGCCACAGGCCTCAATTATAATATGCAACTTGTCACAGTTGACTGTAAAAGCGTTAGGTTAATTAGCGAAATTTGGCGGCAATTTGACCAAACAACAAAAGTCAGGGCAAAAGTCACTATTTCCACTTAAGAGAAAAAATATATATTGTTTTTTCTCTGATGACAGAATTGAATGGTCAACAGGTGCTGTGCGACATTTCCAGCAGTGCCATTGGGAGACAAGTTGCACAAGACATTGCTCAGTGTAAGGTATGTCACACTGAGCAGAGTTTCTTGCAACTTGTCGCACAATGGTGTGACACAAGTTGCAGAAAGTGTTGCACATTGTAACAGCACCTCAATGGTAGTCTCAATTCCTCTCCCTAAGGGAAGAGACGAGAAGGTTAGCTCCTATTAGAACACATGAAATCCTGATTGATTGCTTACTATGACAATTCAAGGGACCGCATAATCTCCCCAATAATTTGCAGAATTGCAAGCCAAATTTTTGCCATTTCTTGTGTCTCCACACCTGCTTGTAACAGTCAAGAGAAAATGAAGGGAAGGAGGTTTTTTTTTTTGCAAGGTTACCAAAAACTCTCCTGAACAAATTAGTTCTTCGAGTCCATGAACACACATGTACGTAATTTGAGATGTATCAACAATTTTAATAACTGTTATCAGCTTGATCATTATAAGGCATGGCTCAATACGATTGCCGAAAAATTTGAAGTTAAGACCTTTTAAGATAAGAAACTGACCTCAGCTGAAATTCTTGAAAAGAATACACAGATTAACATATCTAAAACAAGCTAAATAGAGGAGATCTGTTTGGAGTGTTGTTGTTACTGGTAGATGACTTAGAACCAAAAGAAAAGCTGAACTCTGTGGACCCTGTTGATGTTGCTTGTTGTTCGTTTGATTGATCAGAACTGGGCTCTCCAAAGATAGAACAGCCAGTAAAGTTTGCTGGGCTTGTTCCAAAGAATCCTGTGTCACCTCTGCCTTCCTCTGACACTGGTGACCCAAACAGGTTTGAATTCTGTCTACACATTTGAAATTCACCTCCTGACCCTGTTGAGGAAAAATTGCATTGAAAAGGCTCTGCAGCTCTGTAATTTTTGACAGAAGTGTATTAAGATTATTGTCAAGGAACAGACAAAGAGATAAATGAAAGTACAAAGTATTTGCAAAGAAGTAAGCTCTCTAGTTTAATCCTTTGAGGCAAAGTGTCTTAACGTAAACTCAGTGGTTGATAAGACCTGTCATGAAAGCACTGAAACCACACAATGGTTCTTTGTCTAAGTTTTACTAAGTCTAGTGGGAATGTTTAGGAGCTGCTATTGTTATTTAATTATCATAGACATCCTAATCATTATCACTAACATCATTGTTTTAGTTGAAGGTTACAATGGTTTCAACCTAGTTTAATTATTGCTTCACTTTGTCTCCTTTCAACCCTAATAATTCAGTATGACAAATCAAAGTACCATTTTTACCTGAATTTCATTGTAAACTTCATGCACAACATCATCATCTCTGTTATTGTTATCATCATTATTATTAGTAGAAGTAGTGTTTTGTGGTATTTGATGAAGCTGAAGACATTTGTAAACTTCATGTACAACATCATCATCTCTGTTATTGTTATCATCATTATTAGTAGAAGTAGTGTTTTGTGGTATTTGATGAAGCTGAAGACATTCGACCAGTAAGGTATCTTTAACCATGGAGCATGGTAATTGGGAGAAGTTGCATTAAGATCCCTTTGTTATAATTCCCCTTGGAAGTTTTGGTAAGCCCTCTTAATTATTTTCACCTAGGCAAGAAACATGCAAACCAGAAATAATTTTTTTAAGAGGAGAATGTGTAATTTAATCAATTGTGATAATTTGCATAAGTACCTGTTCCAGGTGAGTTCCTTATTTCTTGCATGCTGAATAGGAAATTTGTAGTCTCGTTGTTTGCCTGTGATAAGTGCACATGGAAATGTGTAATTTATTTGTTGTATTTTGGTTTCTTTTAACTTTCGTAAACATAAAAAGAGAGAGAGCACATCACGTTCAATCTGAAACTCTGCTAGTGCCAACGCTCAATAAATTTGAAGAGGACACGGTTGATACATTCAGGTTTATACAAGAGTACAAGCATATAAACAGTAGCCTATAGCTTCGATGTATTTGTATCACCGTGTTTTCACAGACCAAGGCATTATTAGAGCGATTTTATACCATATTGTTGCCTTTCAGGGTGACACCAATATGATGGCCAGAAACAATTGGAAACACCTGGAATTTATTTTGGCTATCTTGACCACTTTCTGCTCTCTGCTGAACCACATATATTCACGTCATAGACACTTCTCCTAATATGTTGGCTGTTAAGAGCTCAAAAACACAAGGTGAAGTGATGTTTTCACCTATGTGAGATGTGTTTCAGCATCTATGGAAAATTCTGAAGTTTTGACTGCTCTGTTTTCATGATAAAGCCTGCTACCCATGGCCAGCTTAAAACATTCAAGTGGATAAATTTTGAAATATCTTATACCTGACAAAGAAAAAAATTGCAAGGCTATTTAACAATTATTCCATGAGTGCGCGTTGGATATGAGATGGTAAATAGCCCACGGCGGGCGTAGCGGGCTATAACCAGTCTCATATCCAACAAGCGCGAATGGAATAATTGTTTTATTAAATTCTCAACCTTCGGATAATGCAATTCTAGCTCTCTCGTTGGTAATTTCTCATTTCTCGACGAAACTTGGCTTCCCGCGAACAATTTTATGCTGAGCGACATTTGCTGCATTTATTTCCATATAAGGTCAACCGCAGGTATAATGGCTGATAACCGAGATCCAGTGAACCAATGAGAAAGCTAGAATTGCATTATCCGAGGTTGAGAATTTAATAAAGCCTCTTATTTTACTTTTTACCCAACAATTGGCCTGTCAAGTGCCAAACAATGCAGAGCAATTAACAGACCTGTTCTTTGTCTTTGTCCACAGAAATGTCAAACATTGGCCTGCTCTGAAAGAGGAAGCCATCTCCAGGAGATTTTGTCAGCTGCTGTATAATGTTTGAGTGCATTTCAAAATCAAATGGGCTACTTGTTGGCTCTGAGCTTGGGGTGAAATCGCAGTGTTGCTGACCTGCTGAAATGGGTGCTGTTGGGAAAGCATGCCCTTCTTCTGCATGATGTGAGACAATGGAGGGAGAATCACTGACACCTGTGTATTGAACATGTCAAGTGGCATTTAGTAAAGTACCTTAGTAAAGTATAAATCCTTCAGATGGTTTGTTGTGACCAGATGATTAAGATGCATTACTCCCCAGCAAAGGTTGTAATGACAGAGATAATTTTATCCAACTTGGCTTAGAGCCTTTTTGTCTCAAAGGATGCATTTAGTAACTGCACAATTTTGCCTTACAGTGTGACTACTCCAAGAAAGGCCTCCCTGGAATGTTTCCTACAAATTAGCACCTGAGGACTTAACATTTAAACAATGGATTTTCAGGAGACTACAAGTACCAGGATCAAACGTAACATTTGTTACACTGTAAACTAGAAGAATTCGAATTTGTATACTTTATAATATGGCCGCTCTGTCATTTCCTTCAAACACCACTCGCCCATTTGTAAAGAAACATTCTTGGGTGGCATTGGTGAGAGTAGTCACACCTTATTGTTATATACCTAGACTTTCGCTCAACAAAACGAGCACTGTGATTGGTTGATTCTTGGTCACGTGCCACTGATCAAATTCAAATTCAACAGTGGTTGTTTTGTTGCGTGAAAGTCTAAACTAAATATAACAAAGCACTTACTGTATGTTCCCTTGGGAAACTAGTTAGTTTTGTTTTCCCTCGAAGTCTAAACTAAATATAACAAAGCACTTACTGTATGTTCCCTTGGGAAACTAGTTAGTTTTGTTTTCCCTCGAAGTCCTGATGTTTCCCTCGACTTCGTCTCGGGAAACATCAGGAGTCTCGGGAGGACAAAACTAACTGTTTCCCTCGGGACCATACATTAAGTGTATATTGTTTGGAAAAAATAGTTGCTGGTCACTGCAAAGGTGGGTAATCACATGATTTCAAGTGCAACTTGGAAGACTTATGTAAGACACAGTTACACTGTGTTGTGGTTCATGCAAGGTGTCTCACAACATTTCCGGTTGCACCCTTGGGTGACAAGTTGCACAAGACATTGCCTACAAGTGCAGGGTTTTTATTAATTTTGAGTTAAAAGGGTACCGGATGTTGAGTAGCGAGGTACTATGTGAATTGATGGTGACATTTTTTGATTACCCAATATTGAGGTCCCAGCTTCTAGTACAAACCCTGGCCTAGTGTAATGGGTAAAATCGTTGTGAGGGAAATTGTATAAAAAGAAGAACTTGATTCTGCCTTTGCAACTGTTCTGCATTTTTTCTTGCAGTGATTTTGTCCTTTGCAGGTATGTTACTTTGTGAAATGTTTCGTGCAACTTGTCTTGCAATAGCATTGCGACACAAGTTGCACAAAACATAGCACAGTGAAACAGCACCGTTGTAGTCGGTAATGAGTAATTTTTTTTTGTGTGTGTGTTACCCTTGTTTCCAAAGGAATAAAATAAATGTTTCAGTCACCTAACCATTTGTTTGGCTTAAATTTGCGCAGAAGGCAAAAGAATATATTTCTGATAATTCAGTATCACAAACTTACAGCAGCCACTTTGCTCCAATGCATTATGTGAGGTCTGAATTTGTGGTTCAGTGGATAGTTGCTCTTGAGCTACACTCATTGTGAAGATGGCGTGGGTATTAGCAGTACTTGTGCTCAGCTGGTTATCTGAATTGACTGCATTCTGTGCATGGGAGGTCTCTTTCTCTGACTGTAGTGCATTTTGATTATCTTCATCCATCCTATCTTTTGGCTGCTCTTTTTCAATACTTCTGTGTTGATCATCGTGAGTTTGCACTGGTTTTGTTGGAAATGGTGTCTGGATGACAAGAGGAGCTGCTAGCTGAAGTTGTGCTGCTCTTACTGGAGCATGAACTGGAGTGTGTGGGACCTCTATCAGTGGAGCTGTTGTTTCTGAAATGAATAGTAAATCCTTGGAAATAACCCACTGACTGTGAAATGTGAAATTAATAGTAAAAGCTTGGAAATAACACACTAGCCCTGAATACTACTGAAATATGATGGAAGCAATATTTCCTGATAAGGAACAGTTCATGGTCAAGGAATAAGGCTCAGCTATCAAATATGACCATTTCTGTCATATACTGTAAATTTATTGTCATCCATTCACCTCTTACTTGATAATACGAACTCACAATTGGCCAGCTCCCAAATGGCTTGATAGGTCAGTTGGCAGCACAGTGTGCACTGGGCGATCATGCAGATGACCATGAGTTTAAGTTCCATTCAAGGCTGGATATTCCATGTCGGTCTTTTTCCAACTGCTGCAGTTTCTTTCTTGGTCCCTCCAAATCTAATTTGGCCACCAGCCAATATACCGGCATTTGATACACCGGCATAACATTACCCTCATAACAATATTATTGTCTACCTATAATGTTCGACCTAATTTTTACAAGAATTTACAGTTTCTTCAGAGTTTAGATGTTACGAGTTTTTGTCCTAAGTATCTTGATCTTTGCTCATAGTTATGTTACTTTGTTGCTTATCAGTGTAATGGTACCTTTGTTTAGAGACTTGCTTTGCTGTTCCTTTTCGAGGGACACCTTAATTAGTTCCTCTCTTGTGCTTTTCACTTTGTTAGTGACTTCTTGTAAACTTGCTGCAGTAGTTCTTGTTTCAATATGTAGGTGGGCCCTTCTTGTAGTCAAAGAAAATAATGTACCTTTTTCTAATCGCTCCTGCCTCTAGTAGTGAAAGCTTCTCGTATGAAAATAGTGTTGAGAGGTCACTTCCTCTGTACAAATGTTAGAGTGTTTACAGACGTGTTAGATTATCAGGGGCGTAGCCAGCATTCTTGCATAGAGGGGTTCAGTGGTGGAGACTGACAATCAAGTGTTCTTCCCTTTGGGGGGTCTGGGGGCATGCTCCCCCAGAAAAGTTTTGTATTTCGGGTCCTCAAAAATGGCATTTCTGTGATTCTGAGAACAAATTGCTAACAATCTAAGTGCCAAATGTAGATTACAAATAGGATTACAAATTAAATTGATGAGACGATAGTTTGAGGATGGTTTTCAATAAGTGACAAGCTCGTATAATCATCCTTGAAATATTGTAACCCCCAATATAGCATATGATGCCTTTTAAATTATTTTTTTAATCAAAAGTGAAGATCTCATCCTTTAGAATTTAGAAAGAAAGAAGTGATGGGTATATCCTCTTGAAATCAAAGCCAGCGTCGTAGCCAGGGGGGGGGGGACTGCCTAGAACCCTCCCCTGGATTATGTTTGTTCAACCTTGTAAAATGAATGTTTTAGTGTTGATATAAGATTGTGTCCCAAAATCTAACGATGTTGAAAAGGTTTGGCTCGCTTTTCAACAATGTTACATGTTAAAGATCAACCAGATTTAAGCTCCCAGTTTTCCCACAAGATGGGCAATTCATATGATAAAATAAGAACATGTCTCCGTCCAAAAGACGGTGTTTATCACATATCCAAACCAGAAGACAGTGCTTATCAGAGTAAGGAAAAAAAAACAGAAGCAGTGACTATCTGGTATTTTGGCCTTCGATTGAGCAGCGACACTGCGCTTTTCAGAGTCTTTTTATGCATTTATTGAGAAGAGCCCTGGAGAAATGGGGGAACAGACGGATTTGAAGCACTGTGCCTTTGTGAAAATCCTGCCTATGCCGCTGCAAACATAGCAATTTTATCATGCCATTTATTCAGTGTAAATGGTCCCTTTTTTTTAATGGTTCAATCTTTGGATCGCTCGCACTAGCCCCGAGAGCGTCCTTCGCTTCTTCACTACAGCCAGTTCTCTCCCCGACAGTTTGGGAGAGAAATGTCGGCCCCAAACGATAGGTGACAGATCCTTTTCTCACCCGCGACCCAGTTCCGTTCGACTAATATTAAAATTCCCGCTCGACTAATATTAAAATTCCCGCTCGACCCATACTAAGATTTCGCGCGTTATACATTTGATTGTGTAGTCATTGTGTCTTCAATATGGTATGTCTTTGTGGTCGCGCATGCGCGTTTTTGAAAATGGTAAAATTAGAGATACCCAGCCCCTCTCCCAGAACGGTGCCTCCTTGAGGATTGTCGCCCAATAAAACGGTAACCTGTTCATTGGATACAGTTTGATTACCACTGGAATGGCGGATTTGAATCCTTTCTCCATCGTTTCTAAAATAGCAAGGGATTAATTTAAACCTGTTAAATTGCTATCAATTTTACCGAGTATGCTATAATTTTTTTAACCTAAAAAAGCATTTTTATGGATTTATATTCGCAAGGCTATATTGTGTAAATTCAGTCACTGTACTGTACAAATAAAACAGATGGCAGAATCTACCTTTGATTTTTTTCTTTTCAATTTCCATACTTGAAATACCAGTCTTCAGCTGTTGAACTGTAGATCTAATCCTTGCCACTAAAATAAGGTAGCAAAAAAATAAGCGTTCAAAGAGAATGACTCGAGACTCGCTCCTGGATTTCTTTCATTGTGTGCTTCGAATAAGGGCTTCACGGCCAGGTTACTTCGAAGGGTAATTAACGATGAAAAACCGCCAAACCTGCTGAATTAGTAGTTTGAGAGAGCGGGGTCTATCTTAGCCTGGACGTAGGAAGCGCTCGAGTAACTGGGAAAACTCGCGCGCGTTTCCTTTTTCCCGGCTCGCGCGCCCCTTAAAACTATCACTCTCCATGCATGTAAATTAAAGAAGACGAAGAAGAACTGAGTTACATTCTTCCTCATCCTGCATTGCGCTGTTCTTGATCTTTTCCAGCTCCTTTGCATTTTCCCTGCTTTCGTACTGCTGCTTGTATCTGTGCCATATGGCTTCGTACTTTGCAAGGACGCCTTGGTTTTCCATCCTAAAGATAAGAATCACGAACAGTTCACAATGATCTACCTTGTATTTTGGAGTTCTGGGATGTTGGCTGTAAGCACGCTTATGAATATACCAAAGGAGTGTACCCGGCCAAGCTTTTCCGGGCAAAGTGGGGGGCGGTTCTATCTCGTTGGAAATTAGTTGCACAAGCAGTCAAAACGTATATGCACGTGACTGATGCTTGAAGTGAACTGCCGTGTTGTCTATTTAAAATAGATTAAACTTCACGTTTTTCATTTTTACATTGAAGTATTCTGCTCCGTCTCAAAAAGGAAGTTTGCGGAACCCCGGAGTATCATGGGGCGAAGCCTCCGCGCATTAGACCCACTCCGCTGTGTGATGTAAGCATCTCCATACATTGACATCTCTAACTCAGGACGATCAAAAGCCCCGTCATTTCTTTAATTGGGAACAGCTGGTCCCCCAAGTCCCTCCCCTAGAACGGGATTGTTATGGTGCGGGGTATATCAAGTAGTTCCCACGATTCTCTTACAGCAAACTGGAGTTCCTCAGGTCGTGCCTTTGATCAATGAATCCAGTATATTACTGTAAGTTAGAATTAGTTTCAATTTTAAAGTACGTATTTAAAGTTTTAAATTTTAATTTAATTAATTAATTTTAATAATTTATTTTATTAATATTATTATTATTATTATTATATTATTATTATTATTATATATTATTATTATTATATATTATTATTATTATATATTATTATTATTATATATTATTATTATATATTATTATTATTATATATTATTTTATTATTTATTTTAATTAATTTTAATAATTAATTTTAATTTTAATTTTAAAGGTTGTGCCTTTGATCAATGAATCCAGTATATTAAAATTAGTATATTAGAATTAGTTTCAATTTTAAAGTATGTTGAAATAGCTGCTTGCCTTGCGTTTTGCGCTTTAGCAAGAACATTCTCTTTCTTCTTCTGTAATGCTTCTTCGTGCTCCTGCAGAACACTGTTGGTTCGCTTCAAGCTGCAATTGAAGTCAGTGGTATGTCAAGACGGCACCTAGATCTTCCTGCTCAAAAGATACTCCTTTAGGAGCCTGGACATAGAAGAGCAAGTGTTGGAAGACCAATTAAGACTATGTTTAAAGCCCTGTTAGCTGATGCTGCGGTCGATAACACCCACTCAGTGCGGGAGGCAGATGAGGAACTTCTGCTGCAAAACTCGACTACAACAGTCAAACTAATGATGATGATGATATTGATGCTATTTCAAGCCAGTTGATAACCGGATGCCTGCCGGATGTAAGAGCCCATAATCCGGATAGTACAACTCCCATACGGGGGCTATGTCACGCGTTAGTTCCATTCCTCACGCGTTCAAACATACATTATGCAAGGCTTGTGATTGGCTAGCAAGGCTCCTGCGCGGGAAAATCATTCCAAAAATATCTCTGTCTGTGAAAATGCCGTGACACAAATATATTGAAGTTGTACGCTTCGAGTACTTATTGCCGGATGTTGTGTTATACTTGCGACCCACTCAGCACCAAAGTTTCATTTTGTTATCTATTTATTATTTTATATTTAATGTTTCGCCCCCCCCCCCTCCCCCCCCAGGCGAGTGATAATAACAATAGGACAATTAGGTCTCCTTCAAACTTACACCCAACCTCAGATTATACAAAAAATGATTATAAGCCAAACCGCAATCCCAAATACAATATGAAAAAAATAATAATAAGTAAATAAATAAAGCGTATTGACTGGCATCATATGCAAAAAGGAAAGAAATGAACGAAAAATAATATTTAACAGCTGCAAGAACTTGTAATATTGACTCTGCGACATTTAGACCATTTTAACTTAAAAGTACGAATATTGTCGGCGTCAAAAAAATAATTATTAACCTACAAGTTTTTCTCCAATTTCATTCCGGCATTTCATAGTACCTTTTGCATGTACTTGCCAGCAACACAGCACCCTGCGGAAAGTTTCTGTAGCAACTTACTTCTTTCATTTACTGCACAATACCTTTCGCATATCTCCCTGTTCTGTGTAAACTGTTTGTACAGCTGTTTAGCTTCTTCGTCTAGTTGTGTCGTTGACTTGTCGAACTCTTCTACTTGGCGTGTTTCCTCGTTCAGTTGTCTCAACAGAGCTGGGGAAAATGTGTACATAGCCGGAGACGCTTTCACCAACAAACAATAGCTTGCTTCTTGACATTTGTAAAGGGAGTAGTGGCCTGAACCAAAAAAAAAAAAAAAAGAAAAAAAAATTCGCATTCTAACTAAGCTGAGGTCATTCTAACTATGCTAAGTCTCTTTGATGGAAAAATGAACGGTTTAGACTCCCGGCAGCTACAACCCTACAATTACCATAATTTGTTTATTTATTTATTTATTATTTTTGCTTCTATTTTCAAGTCAGCGTCAGCCACCAAACAATACTATGAAAATCACAGAAGTGTGAACCGGAATGGACCCGATTTTTTCTGTCACTGCCCCACTCACTTTGTTTTACAGCCCCACCTACTTTCGTGGACGAATTCGATTCAACGGTTTTTTGTGCGCGTCGGTTCCTATGAGAATGGAATGGTTCGAATTTCGGGTGAAAGGACCAAAAAAAGAAACGCGTGAAGACGTTTATGTAGCAGAAGAAGTTAAGAGCGCATCATAACACGCACGGTTAACTTGCAGAACTTAGGTGGGGCAGTAGAGTGGTTAGTAAAGTGGGTATAGTGGACGCAAAAAATTCTTCCGTGATTTTCGTAGTAGTTTTTGGTTTATTGTAGGGATGACGATGGTCATAATTGTAGAATTTCGATTCACCCGTCCTTTTTTATTCCATTTGGTGATCTATTAAGATAATTTTCAGACAGTGGAGAGTTCGGGGAAACGTCCTTGCTATGTGCCGCCCATATCTCAGGGCTTCAAGGAGAATACTTTCACTATTCTGGAGGAACTCCGACAAAAATATCCTTACCACGAGCATTTTTTTTATTTTATTTTACCCAATGTGCCTAAAAATTCAAAATATTTAGGAAATACTTCCAGGGATGTCCAGTTAAAAAATAGAGTCGTAAAGAATCTTACCTGCATAGCGTTGCTTTTCTGTTTCAATCTGTTTCACTTGTTCCGCATTTTCAAATTCTGTAATTTATAATTTTAGTTTTATTAGACCACGGAAACTGATAAACCAGTATGTTTTGAAGTAATCTTTCTGCATTTTTAATACCGTCTGGTATTGTAATCTAATTAGGTTAATTCGTCCATTCAAAGAAGCTTTTAAATATCCGAGGCAATGTGAATTTACCATTCTATGTAAAACTTCACCTTGGAGACAATAAACAAGCATAACACTAAGTTGATAATGAGCCTTAAGAGTAAGCTAAGGCAGTTATGAACTTCTGGCTAAGGCTTAAAATTACCCTAGATTATAGCGGCTTTCTTTGCAAAGGAAACTTTGTACTCGCGTAAATAATTTGGTCGAGCAACTGATTTTTTTAATATAGTTTTCTTGGTAACAGCTTAGCTTTTTGGGAAGCATAAGTACGTAGTTCAAACCTATATTCTTAGTTTTCGTATTTATATGCACCGTTTAGGCTTAAGTAAGGAACCCATTTAAAAACGTCTTTGAAAGTTTGAGCTTAAGCTTACCTGCTTTCTGAATGAGCTCGTCAATTCCGGCTGAAGAATTTCTTTGTTGTTGTCCGAGAAAGCGCTGAGGACTTACAGGAGAATTCAAATCTGACGCCTGCATCTAGTAAAATTTATAATATGCGGTAGTTAGGGTCAAATGCGGCCTTATTTTGCCAGAGGAAGCCTTTCAAATTCCGTTAAATTTGTCTTTTTACAAACAACGTCCTTTTTCGTCCTTTTCAGTGTCGATTTCCGGTTGGCTGCGTTTGTTGCCAAATTGGTTCGCGCTCAAATTTACCCGCCTTTTTTAGCCTTGAATGCGGGTGGCCACAGCGTGGCAGATAACTAGGAAGCCATATATTTGATGCCTATTAGGGACCGGTCATCATTTATGGAGAGGGGGGAAAGGATGAAAGATTCGGGGGGAAGGAGGTCCAGTGTATCTTGTGGCATTGGCTAGTCGACTTCATGCACCCAAATACGAAAAAAACTACATTACGAACACCTAAGAACTATGGGGGAGAGTGGGGAGGGGGACGAAATTAAATTATCGCCTGGGAGGGGGGCGGGGGTCCTTGGTGAAATTTTTATCTTTCAATCTATTTTAAATATAATTCATACAACTTTTGCAGTCAATTTTACAACAGTAGTTTGCCCACTGGCTTTAAACCTCTTTCAGGGTATCAGTGGGGGTAGCTTTGATGGTTAACGGTGAACTTTTTCAGATATTGTCGGCATCATAGGCTTGTCGCCAATGCATCCCCAAGATTTGCGAGCCAGTTTCAAACGGGGATCGAAGTGGAAGGGAGATTTTTTTTATATTCTTGGACATTTTTTGGATTACTCCGTTTTATGTTAAAAAATTAAGAAACAATGGGAAAAAACGGAACGAGAAGAAGAACGGGAAGCTGTGAAACTGAAAATGCAGAAATAAGGGGGAAATGGGAAAAAGAAAATGGGATCTGCTCACAATATCAATGGGACACAATGTCCATAATGCGTCACGGTCAGGCTTAATATATGGGAGGTTCCAGTGAGCTTTGCAGGGTCGCCGCCTTCGTTTCATCCGCCGAAAGGGAACCACTCCCAGCGAATTGTAGTCCGTCTTTCTCCTGCATGTTTTAGAAGTAGTTTGCGAGGAAAGGACGTTTGTTCGCACGGTTTAATCAGTTGATGAGGTTTCTAGGCTTGCTGCAGTGTTGATTTAGTGGCGTTTCTTCGGACTGGGAGCGGCAGCAGGCGTTTACGGACGACTGTGGCCATTTGCCTTGTAACTTTCAGCGCAAGTGTGAAAAGCAATTCAGCGCAAATATGCAACAACAAAGTCAAAGCCACGGCCAAAACGAAGTAGAAGCTCTAAGGCAAGAGGCAGAAGTACTCAAGGCCCAGATCCGGGTGAGTTTTTGATCAGCAACCTCCGTAACGACGCTATGTGTGGGAGAACATCGAAGGCAGCATCGCATGTGAGAATGTGTGATCGCTTTCGAAAGTGTTTTTTTTTTTTCGCTGTTTATAGGCGTAAATTGCCGATATAAGCGAAACCCATGAGTTTGTACGAGGTCAGTATCGTTTTTGGCCTATTTGCTGCAGATCGGACGTTTCCAAACCGAATTTGACGATGCTGATCGCGAAATTTGGTTGTGGTTTGGTGGGGGTCGCCATTAGTTTGTCTCTGTAGAATGCCACGCGATTTATGCCAATACATTCAGCATTGTCGCTCAGAAATGTAAAACAGAATATGTACTTTGTTACGATTGCAAAATCTTGCGATTCTCGTCTATGTTACGTTCATTTTATGCTTTTAAACCGACCATATTCCCAGCATGTTTTAGCTTTTCGATGTCTGTTTATTGTTACATTCGGAAGTTTTCAATATTCTCAAGAAATATTGTATTCACCTCCACAACCAGGAAAAGAGAATGTGCCTTGAGAGGAAAAAACTATAATTTTTTAAATCTATGGCCGTAATCGCAATTTTCTAGCGGAAAGAAATAGATTATAAAGACGATCGCTTGCACCATTCAAGCCTAGTTTCGAAATAGATCGAACTTTGAGAGTACAGTACTTCGATCTTTTCGCTACGGCGAGGTGACGGCGTCTTAGCCACGGCTTGAAACAGAGATCATTAAAAAAAATCTGAAGAAAATGTTGTGAAACAGTGAGGCTGGAAAAGTCGGTTTCATTTAAGTGAGTTCTTTCCTGTATGACAGCGAGCGACTTTCCCAAAATTTTTGTGGGATTTGTTCGAAAAGAAATGTTACACAAGACTAAAAATTGATCACGACGCGTGATTTCGTAGTGATAGCTGAGTGAAGTCTTCGTTCGCGCACTCTGATTGCATTATGTTTTTGTCGTCGAAATTGATCGCACCAAAGCTGGCCAGAGCGACCCAGGATAACTTGTGTGCTTTTGTAATGGCTGAGTTTGCGATTCGGTATTCTCGTGGAGTTGTGTGTGTGACCCGGGCTGTGTGTTCGAAATTGAAAACTTAACCCTTTTGTATTTCATTCTTGAGCGGAAGCTGTTTTAGACGTTATTTTGCAGCCTTTTCGTCAGGGTCCTAGTCCTGTTCCTCATCTCATTAATTTTGGCGTTTTTGCATGCGAGGGTAATTCTCCAAACCGAAAATTCAATTTGCTTTTGTGGGTGAAACAGCAAGTTGGTCGGGAACATGTTGCGCTGAATTGGGTCCTCTCTCGATTTTCTGGTAAAGGTGTGTCGTGGTTAATTCTGATCGCATTCTCAGTCATCGTCCTGTTAAAATCCTACGACCGCTAGTTTTCTCCCCGTCGTTTGTTTTCTGACCATCTGCACCTTCCTTCCTACTATAAACGAGTCTCTTGCTTACATGATTAATTCGAGGATCAGATTTGCATCCTCGTTGTTTCGATCCTTGCTGTTTAGCGGCGTTTTTAGCAAGTAAGAGGATAGGTTAGCCTCGAATTATAATCTAGCAACCAAAATTCAAGGCATGTTTTTGTGCGGTAAACTTAGTTTGTATCAAGTTGGTTTCCTTGTTCGTGTGGATTTTTCAATTGGTAACTCGCAGCTTGCCTTTTGTGTAGAAATCATTGAATCTTTCGTTACACCTCTTTGCGTCTGTTGATTTCTCGCCAGATATAATTTCTTCACTCGAGAAATGTTGTAGGTGTATTACAATATTTTGACATAAGACTTGGATTCTCGAAGAGTTTCTCTTCCGTGTTATAAAAGCACGGACAGAGGTTACTGTATTTTTGTGTAAACAAGCGCTTTGGGAAGTTGAGGTAGCTGTGGGTTTGGAACAGCTCTTATGGGACCACTCAGCGGTACCCCATTCTCACTAAAAGTATGGTTCCTTGAAGCCTGTGGGTGTTTCTTTCTTTCTCTCTTTTTTTTTTGGTCCAAAACACGAATCTAAGGGGAAATTGAGAAGGATTACCATATTTTTCCCCTATTAAGCAGTTTATGTGGCTTGATGATTCATGTGATGCTGTGATCCTCTGATAAAATGATTGGAAATTATATTCTGATCCTCTTAAGCCCAATATCAGTATCCATGTTCTCCTTAACTTTGTCCATGAGTTTCTTTTGTTTGGGTAAGGAGAATTCTTGTGGTTTGTGTGTTTGATCAAGTACAGTAAGGGTAAACAGAACTTTAACGCTCTGGTGGGACTGTAAAAAAGTTCTTAAGAGATGGTTAGGAAAAAGTGCTTCATATCAAGTAAGGTGGACTTTAGATTTAAAGCCAAGAAATTTGATGTCTTGTCATCAGTGAAAACTTCTCTCTGCAGGATGCAAGAAAGGCAGTATGCGACACATCATTGTCCCAAGTAAGGAACATATTCTTTAGATCTTTGCTTCTGTTAGTTGAAGTTTCCCTTAAATATATGTAAAAACACGGCTCATCTTGCACAGATGCATTGTTAGTGTTGAAGTTTTCGTTTATTTGTAAAGGGAAGGTTTGCCATTTAATCCAAAATTGTCTTGCATAATTTGCATCTGAAGATTGACAAGGACTGTACTAGTGGCCAAAACTGAATTAGGGCAGAACAGATGGGTTGTCACATACCGTTTGAGAACTTCTCTTTATCAGAAAATATTATTTTGAGGGCTAACTCATACCCATATAGATACAAGGCATCCCAGAGTTTGTTCCCATGGAGATTAACATCAGAAACTTTGAGGAATTTGTTTGTAGTATATGGTAAATTCCCTGAGCCTGTCCAGATCAGTGTTGATTAAATGTGACAGATCATAGTCTTCATATCATTTATTTGTTGTTATAAGAGAAATTAATATGGATTATTTCCTTTTTTTTGTTGTTTTGTTTTGTGTTTTTTTCAGGTAACACACAATATAGAACCAGTTGGTAGAATACAAATGAGAACAAGAAGAACGCTTCGTGGGCACTTGGCAAAGATATATGCTATGCACTGGGCTACTGATTCAAGGTAAACTTGCATTAATTTTCCATTTAGTTCCTATCTTTTTGCCATTTTCACCTTGAGAGTGGCAGGTAGTATTGTAGTACCAGTGGACAACATCTACACAGGACATGCAGTACACGAATCGTCTCTTTGAGTCCAAAGTATTGGTTGAAGTGCTGGAAACAGTTTCCCTTCCCCAACAAGTCACTCGTCTTGTCAAATATTTCTTTTCGTCAGACATTATACCAACAGGACCTGGCATTAGTCAGCACAATGTAAATCAACATGGCAGTTTGAGGGTTCATACTGTATATCATCATTTGACAATGCTTTCAAGGGAAAAAGACAAGATGTTTTCGTGGAACATTTTCATATTTGGTCAGACAGTGCCAGATGACGAACTGTTGTTTCCTGCATTGAGCATTAGTTAGGCAGGTGCATTTGTGGGGAACTTACTCTAATCGCCCTCAAGCTAATGGAGCTGCATCTGAAATTTGCTGGCCTGTTCCATACGGTATCTCCTCCTGTCAAAACCAAAATGGCTTTGTCCACTCGAGAAAGCCATCCCAGATGTTGTTTACTGAGAGTTGGGAATTGACAAGGATCTCACTACAGTCAAACATCGATCATGTGGACTTAAGCCTGTGGGACCGGGTTAAGTAGTGCAGATACTCGAAAATATGAATATCTATTACTGCTATCTAATTGAAATTTAATCAGTTAAAATAGCCAAATTGAGAAGTGCAATAAATGATCATACAGTATTATAGTTCCGACTTCAATTTACAAATCAACTTCATTTGAAACATCTGAATTCAGTTAGATGCAAAACAAATTTGAATTTGCTTAACATGCTGACTCAAATTGCTTTGCTTTAAAGAAGAAAAGTGTGCATGCGTGGCAAAGTTTGTCATTCTGCAAAGCTGCATAATTTGAATGGGGTCGAACCCCCCAAAATCCAATAGAACCCAAAACGAACTCACCAGTGACAAATAATGTAGCTATGATAGCCTTATAAACAGTGTGATTTGCATAA
>BLFK01000545.1:2150927-2158578 GCA_014634185.1 Astreopora myriophthalma
ACAGTCACTTGTTTCAAGCTATGTGGGATTTTGTCACTTCTAACAGCAGTTTTAGCTTTCTACTGAGGGTTTCCTGTTGGACACCAATCTCATACCCAGAGTCCTTGGGCTCTTTGGTCAGTGGGTGGGTGCTTGGAGAGACTCTGGGATAATGGATGCCATTTTGCCTCAAAATCTGGGATGGGTTCTTTTGAAGTTGTAAAGTAACAGCCAATCAAAGAATTCGACTTTTTCGATTGTCCCAGAGTCTCTCTGGGCGACAACCCGCTGACCAAAGAGCCCAAGGACTCTGGGTACGAGATTCCTTGGACACCCTGAAAGAGTCTGTGTTGGGAGGCTGTGGATTACAAGCAGCAACAGTGAAGTAACGAGTGTTTTGTTGTTTTGTTACAGGAACTTATGGTTTATGCCCATGACAACATCATCTGTGGAATAACATCGGTGGCTTTCTCAAAGAGTGGCCGTTTGCTACTGGCAGGCTATGATGATTTCAACTGTAATGTCTGGGACACTTTGAAAGGAGAGCGTGCAGGTGTTCTAGCTGGCCATGACAACCGAGTCAGTTGTCTGGGTGTCACTGAGGATGGAATGGCAGTGTCAACAGGAAGTTGGGATAGTTTCTTGAAGATCTGGAACTAGTCATCCATCTGATCGTCTTTTCCCCTTCCATCTCTAAGAGCAAAGTTTTAGTGTTTATATTTTATATATTGCGATATAAGTTGTGGTACTGACTGCACGAAGCACTGACACCAAGGTGTTAACGCTTGTGTTACTTTTGTTCTGTCAAGAAGTCGTTGTATTTTCATCTCTACACTGGAGACAAAAGTATTTGTGATCCCCCTCTTACATTTACCAAATACGTTCAGGCCACACATTGTATTGCAACGTCAGCCTCACTTAGATTTGTGCCAGCGAAAGTTGCGCATTGTAATGAAAATTGTCAATGTAAAAAGAAAGAAACGAGAAATTTGTTGCAGAACGAAACAGTCTATCCCATACTATTAGGATTGAAAATGAATTGACATGTGATTAATGTTTTGGCTGATTTCAATAATTTACTTCTGGCAAGAATGAAGGCCATGTAAAAGTAGAAAAGATTACTATGAAGGGAGATTTTTTCCCTCTTACAATGCTCAAAAGTAAGAGTTTCTTTTTTTCCATTCTTTGTATTAGTGCTCCTGGCTTTCTGTAATTGTGAATATTATATTGACATATCGTTAATTATGCTGAATGTAAAAACAAAAATATAAATTTGAGTGCAGCAGGCTAGCTAAAAGGTACGTTGCAACTGGGTAAATTGTCATTTCCAACTCTCGTCATAGTTTATTTCTTGTCAGTTAAATTTGATAAATTTTAGGCGTTATACAAGTCTGATATTCAGGATTTCAATGGAAATCGTATTTTTAAGGGAGTCTGGCAGTCAATGGATTGATTAGATACACCTCACACTTAACCACATCCTGCTATTAAGAGTCACCAAAACGAATTACTCTTCAATTTTCATCTCTAGCGAGCCACTGACAATCTTTGCGTGGAGTGTGAATTAGGAAATCCTCCCTTCCAAGAGTTGATGTTCAACGATTTGGGTGGAATTTTGCTTGAATTAGCGTTAGATTCATGCCAGAATTTTACAAAATTCTCCCAGTTCAACGATTCTAGCTTGAGTCTGCAGTCGTGTGGTGTCGTTGCTAAGTAATTGGTAGGGTTTGTAACAGCAAGCGCTGGTGGATGGCCATGAGCTGTAATTGTGGTTTGGAAACCGATTTTGCATTGTTGTGAAATGTGAGTCAATAAAAATCTGTTCATCAATGTAAACTTGCTTATTTCACTGTTCAAAGTGGGTTTTAGAGAAACTTCATATAATCTCTAGTTTGGGAATGAAAACGAGGTTTAATGGCCCTATAATAAACTTTTCTCAAACGTTTAAAGTGCCTATCACCTCAAAATAGTTTTCCGTTACAACAATTCTCTGCACTTGCCCCAAACATATTTTGTTGTTCTACAACCTTTTTCCGGACATAGCTTGATCCGCGACTGAGCAAGGAAGGGGAATGGGTTCAACACCGGGTGACGTCACAAACTATGTTGCATAGCTGTTTTCGATGAGGATCCCAATGCAAAGTACTTTGTGACGTCAACCCGGTATTGAACCCATTCCCCTCCTTGCTCGGTCGTACATCAAATTGCAGCTGGTTTTTCCAACTTTCGAGGGCTTGTACATCAGCTGATTTGTATAAAAGGTTTTAAAAGCAAAAAATGTGACAAGTGCAGAGCGGAAAGTATCTTGAGGTGATAGGCACTTTAAAGCCTCTAGTTTAATTTGAGGCGATAAGGGCATCTTTGAGAGCGTTAGAGGAAAAGTTTTGGCCATAAACGCAAAGGCAGTGAAATCGGCTATTTTCGGCTATTCTGCAAGGGGGTTTATAACCTTATCATTTATCCCGAAATGAGCAAAAAGATGACGGGGCCGTACACTGATACACTGTGATATACACAGCTATACAGCCAATCACTTGGGCTGTTGTAATAGCTGCGTACTGCTGGACTTGTTCTTGAGACCTGCTGGTTTGTTGATCACTTTGAAAATGATCAGCAAGGACTCGGTAGGAATACATGAAAAAACGCTTACCTTCCCACATGCTAGGATTTTGAAGTCCTTTAGATCTCTACAATATCAGTAATTGAGGAAAGACAGTCCGATTTTGGTTTCATAATAGACCTTAAATTTCGACGTTCATTACAGCAGCATTGTGTTGCTCCCTTTATCGATTTATAAGGCCATGTTTCAATAGGACCGAATCCAAATGAATCTCGTGAAAGTCGGCCATGTCACTTACAACCCTTATGGATAATCTTCTGTCGTAGGGTTGATGCTTTCTGAGGTGCGAAACGTGTCAACGCAACCTCGTTCCCAGGGTCTCTCTTCTTCCCGTAGAGAGACCCTGGGAACGAGGTTTGTGTCAACGATTCTTTAAAACACAAAGGCAGTGAAATTGGCTATTTTCGGCTGATTTACTAAGGGGTTTACGTTACTATTTAGCCCGAAATGAGCAAAAAGATGACCACAATTAAAATGTGTAAAACTCCATGAAAAGGGGGTCTTTGCACTGCCTGTGCGTTTATGGTGGACAAAACATTGCCTCCAACGCTCCCAGAGATCATTTTCTTTGTGTAAATGAAATCAGAGACCTTAAAAGTTTAAGATAAGTCCATTACAGGGCTATTAGACCTCGTTTTCATGCAATTTTACACTTTTTAAATTTTGTCATATTTTGGCTCATTTCGGCCCAAATGGTAAGGTTAACCCCTTAGCAAAATGGCCGAAAATGGCCAATTTGACTAACTTTGTGTTTATGACCAAAACATTGTCTCCAACGCTCCCAGAGATTGTTTTCTTGCTTGAAATTAAACTAGAGGCCTTCAACGTTTGAGAAAAGTCCATTAATATGGCTTAGACCTCGTTTTCATGCAATTTTACACTCTTTAAATTTCGTCACATTTTGGCTCATTTTTGGCCAAATGGCAAGGTTAACCCCTTAGCAAAATGGCCGAAAATAGCCGATTTCTCTGCCTTTGCGTTTATGGCCAGAACTTTTCCTATAACGCTCTCAAAGATGCCCCTTTCGCCTCAAATTAAACTAGAGACCTTAAACGTTTGGGAAAAGTGAAGCACTCAATCTGCCGAGAAACTCTAAAAGTTGTCCACATTTTTTCCTTATAACTTGTAAGGATTATTTGTCCAAAAATGATAGGAGACAGACTTGGACCGATTACTTTCCGACTCCTTCTGCATGTCTGTCAATCACACGTTTTCAAAATTTGGTGTCCTTTTACTCATCGTATTGGATCCATATACTGTGATATCCTTGATTGACGAATCATAACTTGTAAAATAAAAGGGACTGTGTGTTGTGCTGACAAATACTGACTTCTAAACTCCCCAGAAATGCACCGGAATATGCAATGTGAATTAACTTCAAAGATGGCTTCTGTGTCGAGCGATGAAGACAAAAGAGACCGTTCGCGGTGTTCGTGTACGAGGACTGTGCATTGATCAAGCACGCGTGGAGAGTTATCCCGGAGGTTTACGGTGAATTCGTATAAAAGTCGTTTCATACCCTTAATACTGGTGGTCGCGACTCGATTCGCACCCATTTTATTCTAAAATTAACCTTCTAAAAGTACTTGGACACGAAACGACTTCAATTTGCGACACTGGAGGATAAGAAAAGATCAGAAACCGGAGACACGCGAGGTATTTATAGAAAGTGGGCTCGCCGGGGTAGCCTGGTGGTAAAATGTAGGCAACAAACAGAAAATGTCACTGATACGCCTGCTGATACGAGCGCAAGAACTTCCATGTCACATTAACACTTGATCATTTATTATCCCTATTCGGTTTACAGAATTGAAGACACGGTGTATGCTAACTGGAGTTTCCGTCTGTTTGGCAGGTTAATCAGATTTTGCCTTTTGTTGAAATACGTTTGCTTGGATCCAGTTCCTCTGTAGTTCACTTCAGTGGCCTGCGGAATTTCTCTCCAGCAAACTTGGCACTAGCTCCTAGCTCCTCTTCGATTCTGTCAAAAACAAAAGAAAAGGACCCAGCTAGATTCATTTTAGGGAATGTGACCATCAATAACGAAACAAGGTGCCTTTTTAAAGACAAGCTCATCTGCTTATGTTGCCGCGACAGGAATCAAAAAAGCTTTTTTTAACGCGGGCCTTTCTGAATAACTCCTGTCCTGAAAAAAAAAAAAAAGACGGTTTTCCTCTCCAACGTTAGGTAGCCGTGTTCCATCGACGTACACTGAACCTTGATACTTACCTGACGAGCTGATTGTATTTTGCTAAACGTTCAGACCTACAAGGAGCTCCAGTCTTGATCTAAAAAAAAAGAATACAGCATGAATTGCAGCCCAATATCAACTTCTACTCATCTAACAAGCAAAAATGCACTTAAGTTAAAAACGACACAAGCACCAAGAAGGGTCAAGCAACATACTTAAATTTAGTAAATGGTTTGAACCCAGGAGTCATATCAAAACTTACAGTAGAATCGTCCGGGTGATTGTAGTCCTGAGAAGGACTTTCAATGAGCGTGAAAGCCCAACAGATGTTTCAAAGAACAACGACTTACAGTCTACGAGTGCTTTTCACTGAATCGAATGTCTCAAACCAAACTCAATTTATTAAACAGCCAATCACCTTCTGAGATACACTCTTCAGCCAATCACAAGTCGAAGTAATTCACTACGTCAGAACGCTAAACAAGTAAACGCAGTCGGCGAAAAGCGCGGGAAAACGAGTGAGTGCATCTGATTGGTTACATAGTAGCGGCCGCGGAAAGTTTCCCGCCCACGCCGGCAAATGCTTTAAGAAGTGTCTCTTCTTACCTGTCCTGTGCATAATCCCACAACAAGATCTGCAATGAACGTGTCCTCAGTTTCTCCACTACGGTGACTAACCATTACTCCCCAGCCATTGCTTTGCGCCAGTTTGCATCTGGAGAGGAAAAGGACGCAATTTTACACTGGGAAATCACATTCGTCGCCTCCTATTGACCGTAGTCCTGTTCTGTTGATACTCTAGCTAAGAATGAGTCCGTTACTCCACGCCTGAAGTCCATAGCCGAGATTGATAACTAAGCGACTCGGGCAAATTCGGAAAAAATCCGAGTGCTCCCGAAACAGGAACCGAACCTATGACCTTCCCATTACCACCACTGAGCGGATTATTTGTACTCTAGCTTTTCTTAGGCACATTTCTCTTGATAAATCACGCACACAAGTATGAATAACAGCTGTTTACTTACGCCTCGATGGATTCCGAAACTGAACCGATCTGGTTCACCTTCAACAGCAGGCAATTGCAGGCTTTTTTCTCAATGGCAATTTTGATGCTATGATTCGAATAAAGCACAATAAGCAACAATTCAACGTCGGTTGGAAATGCAGCGTATTGGCTCACGTGTCCGTGGCTATATTAGAGACCTTTAGCACCGAGTTTTTCGGAGAAAACCGCGAACCGCAAACCTCAAGATGTCACGTGACCACGTCCTTGCGGTCACCTTTGCAGTTCGCCGTTCGCGTTTCAACGTGAAGACAACCTTCCTGCGGTAAGTGATTTACGGCAGAGTTTTATACTCGAAATTCGCTCAGGACTCCCGTTTTATCACATGGATCATGTTTCTATATCTGTTCGCTAGCTCTAGGTGCAATTTCTAGATTGAAATTAAGTTTTGGAACGATTTAAGCTACTTGAATTGAGGGCAGTTCGTGAACATGAAAAATCCAAAATGGCGGCTCGCATGTCAAATCTATCTTTCACATTCCCTTTGAAGATCATGGCACGTCCTTTCCGATGGCCACTACAAAAGCAAGTTTGATAGGTTATTTGATATAAATAATTTATATATATTATATAAATAATATATGGTTATTTGATGGGGAAATTCAGGAAGCATGGAGAAAAGGAGAAGCGTGTCGAGATCATCTTCGTCTGATGAGTCCTCAAAAGAGTCGGAGCTGTCTTGGTGAGAAATTACGGCTAAAAGATCGTTAAAATCTCGTCTTGCAGCAGCAGCCATTTTTCTCACCAACAAAGTTTTAATTTTCCGCGGGAAAGTTGTTCGAAATACCCACAATCCATTGCTTTTACCACTTTCGCGCAAACCGCGAACGGCGAGCACCGCAAGTTCGCGGTTTTCTCTGAAAACTCGGTGCTAAAGGTCTCTATTGCTTCAGCGATAACTTCAATTCCCTAAATTCCCAGGCCCTCTCTCGTTTGGTTCTCCTGAGTACGGCGTTGGCACAAGGGGCTGGATTACACGCACAACGCAAGCATAACCACAAGCAAGATGTGCAAGCCCAGTAGCGTTTTGTTCATTAGTACCTTTTGTTACCACAAGAGACGCTAATTAACAAAAAGTTAAAGCACCTGCGTATGTTACTTGTGTTATGCTTGCGTCGTACGTGTAAACCACCCAAAAAGCTAGAGCTTTGTTTGACACCACCATACTCTGCAACCGCCACTCTTGTCATAAAAATTCGTAACGCATACTTGCCGTTTTGGATTTGTCACAGTCAAATCATCCCTATTAAAACGAGAAAAAAATCCTTCAGTACAAAAACGAGCCTAGCGAGCAGGTGGTTCACTTTGGCTACAAAACTTTAAGATGCAGTGAATCCAGAATGCGAGAAAATACTGTCCAAGTGGGTAGGGAGGAGGAAAACAAGGGTAGAAAAGACCTCTCCAAATCCCACCCCCTTCATCTATTCTTTTGTTTGCCACATAGCAGTACAATTTCAAAAGCCACTTGAAGCCCTTCAAGGAGAGGGAAAGTTCCAAAATAACCCCTGCTTGGCAGTCTGTAGGAAACCCTTCCACTTCCATGCAAGTACATTGTAAATCATGTTCCTAAAGCTAGTAATAATGAATAGTTAACAAGAGACCAGTCCATAAACAACAGGGGCAGAACTAGAAGATTAAATTAACAGGCGGTTGATATTCAGAAAATGTGGCAAGAGGCAAGCCCCCCCTCCCCCACCCCAAGGAAAAAAAATCATTTTCCTGGAGATGACAGATCAAAACAAAGTAGTGGTAGGCGAATTGTTTAGGGTCATCCCAATGTGTTCATACATCTTATGTA
>BLFK01000545.1:2161088-2178588 GCA_014634185.1 Astreopora myriophthalma
CTTCAGCTGTCATTTTCAAATATTGCTTGAAATGATGTTCACTTTTAATGCTAATTTTTATCACCAAATGATAGGACTACAAGCATGACCCTTGTAACACGCTTTTTTTCTTTATTTCATTATTTTTCTGAAATCCCAAACAAAATGCACATATGGACTGTTACAAACCATAGAAAAACAAAACAAAAAACAAAAAACAAAAAAACAAAAAAAAAAAAAAAAAAAAAAAAAAAAAAAAAAAAAAAAGAAAGAAAGAAAATGAAGGCCAGATGAAGAAGAGAGGCCAAAATAATTTTTATCTTTCTTTCCATTGTCTCAAATTTACTCCTTCAAATTCTTTACCTACACTCCGTTTATTCACTTTACACACAAATTCAATTTTAAAAAACCTCTCAATATTCCGAACCTTACCCTCCCTGTTGTCCTGGATGTTAGGGGCAAAGCCTCCTTCATCTCCAACATTTGTGGCTGGAATGAATTTAAGTAATCATACTTTAAATACATGTCTTCAAAAGGCTGTCCATCCTGAACAAAGTAGCAGAGTGCTATCATACCAAGTCCTCCCTCAACCTTACTACCATTTTTGAGCTACTTGGTACAGCTAGCCTTTGTCCACGCTAAATGTAATTTAGGCAAAGTTAGGCTCGAGCCAATGCGGTCAGCGGTCAGGTTCATGGCAGTATGTGATCTGTGGGGTGGTCCATAGGTCTTGGCAGGGCAGGTTCGTGATGCATAATATATTTAGCTTGCAATTTAGCTGATTGTTGCGGATCATTTGCTGTGCACTGAATCGTTGCGGATTCTTGCCCCACCACTCCCACCCCCATTTTGGCTAGGGGACTCCTGGTAAGTATTGGGTTAGGTAAGTATTGTCTGTTCCACTGAACTTGTTTAGTGTGACGGTGCCTGGTGGGGCTGCTTGCCGGGGTGGTTCCCGTTCGCAGGGTTGCCATGGATACCTCTTGGCATGCCTCAATCGTGCGAGGCCCCCCACTGATTTTCCACGCACCAGTTCCCCAAGCTCATCTAGCTATAGGCGATGAGTTTAACAAGCACCAAAAATTCCTGTTTGGCTTGACAAACTGTCACATATTCATGGTCACAAATGTGGGAAATCAGTTCTGTTGAGCAATATGAATGCTAACAATGTGAACCTCATTGTAGAAACCTCACCATCAATTCCATAGCGACTCTTGACAACTTTCTTTAGGTTTTGATAGATTTCTGCACCCATCTGCATTGCTTCCTTGAAACTACTTGCACCTTGTGAATGAGTAAAAAGAAACAACCATGACATTGCTGCTCACCCAGTGATAAAGACATTATGGGCAGCAGAGACAGCTCCTATTTAATTCTGGCAACCTTTCTATCATTAACAGACTCCAAATGGTCACTCTTCCAAATGTAACATTTTTTTGAAAGAAGAACAGAATGCACCACAATTCAAGAACTTAAGTATAGCTATAATAGACTAACTCAATGAGGCACAAAGACTGAAAAACATGCTTTGTAAGTCTTATTCTCATGATAAAAGTGACCAAGGCATGGATTGCTCCCCTGGCATGGCTTCAATTGTGTAATGCAATCCTCAGGATAAGATGGCAGTGAGATCATTACAATGAGCACGTCACAGTCCCTGTTGTTGTGGCTTCCAGAAAAACTCTACCTGTTGGCAACAGCATAAACTCCTGCATGGCCAGTTTATTGCCAGCATGACTTCCTCCATTTATGACATTAAAAGCCGGTACAGGAAGGATTACTTCTGTGTTGCCTGCCAGATCTGCGATGTGTCTGTACAATGGCACACCCTAGAACAGAGACAGTTCAAAATTTTTGTTAGTTATGCTTTGTTAGTTGTACATATTTTGCGAACACACAATATTTTCATTATTGTAAACACACCAAATATGGCTATAGAAATTAAAGTAATCAGGCATAAGGGATGTGCATTAGACCCAGCTTCAGTGTGCAATAATGATAGCAAGATTGCTGTCGCATCTTTCCCCAAGTTTTCTTTTGTTTTTGGAATCATTTTGTTTTTTCCCACATAATTGCACCCTTTGATCTAATAATTTGATCAGTATAAATTTGCTGTTTTGTTTTAAGAATTCGTCCTTGTCCTATACATGAGCAAACATTATAATCACCAGTAAGAGTGTCAATGCAGTTTAAAAAATAAAAGTAGAAACCTTGTGGGCCGCCCCTGCCTTGCAAACTGCCAGTGAGACGCCAAGGATGGCATTGGCTCCAAGTTTTGCTGTAATATAACAAAACAAGTGAGTAGAACATTGATTATATACTGTGTTACCATCTAAATGTAAATATTAAAATCACCTTGGAATTTTGCTTGCAAAAATTTGCACTTTTTTGCCATTTTTTTTTTGCGAGTATGCCCAAGTTATCATGGAAAAATAAATCACTTTTGTTTGCCAGTTAAGGAATTAATTGGATAGTGAGCATTACATTTGTTTTCCGTGCCATCAAGTTCCAGCATGATTTTGTCCACATCAGCTTGCTGGGTCACATCAATGTTCTACAAAAAGTACAGATGATAAACAAAAGCAGTTAAATGATATACCGTAGTTAACAACAAAGAGCAGTGCAGATTGGCAGCACAGTTATCTTCAAAGAGCAGTAGCAGTCAGCCGTACGTGGCCTAGGTGCATGCTCCTGTGCCAGTCACATGGCTGCACTTGCTGAAGATCTTGCAGGCCTTCTTGTGCTGCTTTCACCCAGTTGGCTTGCTTCCCCACCTCCCCTCCCTATTTTTCCACTTTTTGTCAGTGTGACAGGTGTCTGGACACCTGGCGTCAGGGCTCACAGTTGGATTGTGGGGATTTCTAGCCATGGGAGTGTTACTCGGTCCAGGGGCTTGCTGGCCGGCCTCCAGTGCAGTGGGAGCCCATGGACATCCTAGGCACTAATCATAGTGACTAGTCAAACTACCTTTGCAATAAGCGCTGGACCAATGACTTTGTTAACATTCTCAACTGCTTTTAAAACACCTAATGATGGAAAAGAAAGAACAACCATATCAGTAAGATGCCCATTATATATTACACATGACATACAGTCATCTCTCGTAGTTCTCTGCCAAATCAAGGCCGACATTTTCTCTAACAGCAATGCTATCCTTGCTTTCTCTCACTTCTTTCTCTGTTGCTGTACATATTACTTTTCATTGGCACCCTACAACACTATTAACATTGTCAAAGTTGGTAATTTTGCAAAAATACCCTGGTTCCTACTCCTCGAATAATACAATTTTAGACAGAACTGGTTGAGAAAACAGTCAGCACCCGGAAAGAAAATACTGTACCTATGATAGAGTCTCTGGTAGTTTGCATGAAACCACACTGAACTGGTGAAAGGGCAATTTTTCTCAACAGTTTTGCCCAATATTGTAGGTTCTGAGTCACATGTCTCAATGAATTGTGATCAAACAAAGCTCAAGTTTTGTGGTTTTGCAAGATGATAATACCTTTTCCAAGAAATCTCTTTGGATCCTTATCTCTGAGCTCTAAAGCTTCATAAATTCCAGTGGAAGCACCAGATGGCACTGCAGCACGATATGAACCTAACAAATAATGCATTACAAGTCATGTCAAGAACAATTGCGAATGACATGCTCACGTATAAGGGTGGAGACCACAGGCAAACCAACTCAGCTGGCTAAACCTTACAGAGCCAAAATTACTGCATACCCCTTTAAGTTGATTACTTATGCCCCCTATGAATACCATAAACTTTCTTCTTGCATTGAAAGTCAAGAAGCTACTTTAAGAAGGAAAACAGAAAATATTTGAGACTTAGGAAGACTAATAAATTTCCAAAGCCCAAGAGCTTTAACTTTGAAAAGAGATAGCAATCAGAGACAGTCTTTTGCACAAAAAATAATAAGTTGGCAAGTACCATGGCATGCCAGAAAAAAATTGTAACAGGGACAGTTTTGCAAAAAAATACTGCCTTTTCTTTAAGATGTTAATATTTAATTCACCCTTTGATGTTGTAATATCTACTTCCACAGTGGGGTTTCCACGGCTGTCAAAAATCTCACGGGCACAAATCTTGCTTACTCCAGACATTTTCTCTGCGAAACGAAGGACAACCATTTGAAAGAAACTACAGATTTAAACACACGGGAAACTATGTAAGATGGTGAATATCAAATCACCTTGTGTTGGGGTGGGGAAGATGTACAAACTACGCCTCAACAGGTTAAGTTGGCATGACGTAAATGCAATTCGTCCTACCAGGGTCTGGGAAGTCTTTAGGAAATTCATTCCACTCAGCAAAAGAAACACTTGCCTCCAAACATCCTGCATAGATTGACCACATTTCTATGAACAAATCTCTAAACTACGTATAACGATATTTGGGAAGCCGTCTCGAGACAAGAAGTCAGTATTATGCAGTGAGGTCTGATGTGCATTGTCTTTGCGGTTTTTTTAGGAAGTTACATGCCTCAGGAATAGCATTACGCCTTTATTGGTGAAAGAGGGGGAGACACTTCGAAATTAAAGTAATTTGACTGAAATTAACAATCATTCGATTCCCATTTCAACGAACGAAAAGCTCTGCTTTTCCAACTTCAATAGATCTGCGGCAGAATAGCCTGAGTGCGGCAAAAGTGAAACACATCCAGTTAGAAAAGTTGTTGACAAATGTTACTCTTGTTTAAACAAGCTGAGACAAAAAAATAAGGAGCAAAAATGCACCCGGGAACAAGGTGGAACTAGTGCGTGCCAAAAGTCAGGTTTAGCCTAATGAAGTGATATCACCAACAACATGTTTCCTTCCATCACGGCAATCTTCTTTCCAGCAAAATGCCCCGAATAAAGAATTAATTCGCTATTTTTATGGCACAGAAATTTTTTAATCTTTACACCTTAGCTGTGGAGTCAAATGTTTCGCTTCCGAATTAGGACAGCTGTTTGGAACTGTGAAAGCTACAGACGGACTTTACTTTAGTCTAAAGAATTCCATTTTAATTGCAAATACCTTGTCGATGAAAAATCGAAGTCTCTAGTAGCTGAAATAATTAAGCACATACAGGGAATATGCACTTACGATTTTTGCTGTAGCTGCAGCTACCAAGATCGCCACTGGAAATGCACACAGAGCAAAAAGGAGAAGAAATTTACCAGAAATGGACATCTGTAAATAAAACACCGCATCGTATTGGTTAGGAATGAATAGACCCATATGGGCGAAAAACAGACCAATCAGAAAAGATCTTATATTTTTACCCTTATCTAGACTCCCATCATTCATTGCAAGAAGGAAGACGGAACTTTTCCCCACAAAAATCGAAAGTCTCGCTGGAAAATGGAGTTTTCACAGCTGCATTTTTCGCCAAAACGGATCTGAAAACGTACCCAAGGCGAGGAATAACTTCTTTTAACAGAATGGTACGGGAAACGCGCCATTTGTGGGTTGGAAACCTGCCAGAAAATATCAGGGAAGAAGAAATTGTTAAACATTTCACCCGGTAAGTTTGAACGATTTTTGGCGGGCTGCTGTAAACAGTGCATCTTATCTTCGCGTTGTTTTCGAATTAAGTTCACCCTCTTGTTAAGAGTATCGTGATTTTAATAACTCTATATTTTGGGGTTAGTGACAGCGCGATCGAAAGGCTCTATCCTGCTAAGTTTCTCTGTTTCCTAGGATAATTCGTGTCACATAGTGATAATGGACGCGATATGGCAACAGACGCCTTGCAAGTTAAGCCTTCATTCTCGTCTATTTCGTGTCTTCAAAATTATTGTTACTTATCAAGTGATTACGGAAAGGATAGAGTCATGTGTGCACCGATATATCACGGCTGTCTGATATTGAATAACAGCTGTAAATGAATGATTAATTTTCTGGGAATTCCAGTCAAGCTTCAACTTCGATGACACCTTGCGCTTGGCGTATACGTATGAAAGTTTTTGTCAGCTTTCCTTTTTGTGTAGAAATCCAGTGTATTTTTCCCTTGAGTAAATAAATGGAATTTAATCAGTATATCGTATTTTGATTTTATCAGAAACTTCTCTCTTCTTGTGGAAAACTCAAGCGTAAGGTTTGTTTTCGAGCGAGGAGAAATATGTTGTTTGGGTTGGTTTGCGATCGTCTGCCCTCCCCTGTGGTTTAGCGTTACACGTCACCATGTCGATTTCACGTTGCTGATTTTCCTTGCTTTCCTCGCAGGTATGGCCGTGTTGAAAGCGTTAAAATTTTGCCAAAACGGAGTGCTGAAGGCGGAAGGGCTGCATTTGTGGACTTTGTTGACATTCGCAGCGCTACAAAAGCGCACGAGTCCGTAAATCGAATCGGCGATCGCGAAATGCGGACGGACTACAATGAACCGGGTAATCCGGGGACTCTCTCCCGGCTTCACGGGCATACAGATCCTCCTCCACGAACTAGAAGAACTGACGGGTAAGTCAAAGAATTGATGGGGTCTTTCTTTGAGGGGTTGATCGTGTCGGAGGAAAGCTGTGAGTTATAGTTTTGAGCGACTTTCGTCGCGGCAAAGCGTGAAAATTGTCGCAAAATGCAAGAAATTGACACGCTGCACACCCGATAAAAGTTTACGGAAGGAATTGTCAGTAAGTATTTGTGGCCGTGGTGTGGTTTGGTTTCTTTTAGGGCAAATCATCTTGGATGTGCAAAGGTTTTGCAATTTAAATATCCAATTAAAAGTTATTTTGCATCAAATACACAAGATCTTATGGCTGTTGTCAGCAAAGAATTAAAGTATGTTATGGTCTCTTCTACTTTCGTGACGTCGTTGTGGTGTGTGGCCTTTCCGAGCAAGATTTTATGATATTGGCGAAGTTGAAACCACCCAAGCACTTGGACAGCTGATATGGCTTTTGGAGTCGTGATTTGTTTCACTTTGGAGTGGAAAATTGGATCAAGGTTGTGGAAACAAGCTTTACAAGATCGTCAGCTTCTTTGCTTTGGAATTTGGATGCCATGGCCACTGTTACCAAAGTCTGCTACTATTTCTTAGTGACTGATGACTGATTATGTCAGAAAATAACAAAATGGCACACAGCAATTTGTTCATTATTCCAAATCAGTTTTCACAAGTTTTTTTTTGTGTTGGTTTGAGATTAAAGTTGAATAGGTCCTGACCCATTTTTGCATGGAAATTTCTGTTTTCCATAAGTTATAAAGAAATAATTCCTGTGGTCCCTCATCCTTTTACAGTTGACATGTAGTGGTTCATTTTAAAATGAAACATCCTGGAGTTGAGGATGGTATGGTCAGTGTATGGCAGAAAACAAAACTGTGGATTGGTTTGGTGTCAAGTTGAAGATAGTTAAAAGATATCACAAGAACTCTGTCTATGACAAAACACAGGCTTGGGTGATTTGGTTATCAACACTTTTACATTTGCAGCAGAAATCTGAGAGTTTGTGTGGGGGGGTATATATCACGCTTAACCGATGTGTGCTGGAAGACGATTGCAAAGGAATACAAGTTGTGATTTGTGGGTCATTATTCATATCCTTGGATGTCAGCCTTCTCCTTGAAGTCTATTGTCGCTGGATACTGAGCTGGTGTTAAATGGAACAGCCTTGTGTGAAGCCAACACACAAGATCGCTCAATTCTGATGTTGATCTTTTCTTGGTATGCATGTTTGGAGCTAACGGATTATACAACAACTGTGCGTATAAAATTACGAGAACCAGTGGTGCATAAAATATTTGGCATTCAGAAAGTGGATTTACCATTTTATTTACAGTATGGGCTGGAAGTGAATGGAAAGTACTAAGATGCAGTTGCAAATGCAAGTGTTCACTAAGTTACAATAAAAAAAAAAAACTTAACAAACAACCAGAATACCTGTTTGGGCAATATGGCTAAATTCCTCTTCTCTGTTTCTTCATCATGTCCCATGGACATAAATCACCAGTCCATTCAACAAGTATTTTCTCATGTGAACAAGCTCTCTGATTGATGTTAAATGCACATCTTTTGGCACAGAGTGGCACCAAAACATGAAATTCTTGTGGTTGCTTCATGGGAAGATGCTAAGTGTATGGTGGGCATGCATCAATATTTCACCACAATTGACGTGATAGTGGTTTCACACTGCAAGCTACATGGATTCATACTGTATATGCATATGTATCAATAACCTTGTCTGGATATTGTGAGTGTGATCAAATAAAGATTGCAAAGGAACTAGTCGACCCTCTCTTGTACTCATAATACATACTGTATGGTCAAGTTGCCGTCTTGTTACATTGTAGTGTTCCGTATGGCTCAAGGATGGTTAATCTGAATTGAGTTCCAGATGATATTAGTATAGCATATTGGGTTTTTGTCTTGAAGTGAGGTGTTGTTCATAAACAAGCTGTGCTAGGGTCTTAGATAATCAGGTTAGTATGGTAATGAAAAATAAATGATGTTTTCCTGATTAATCTGGTCAATCACTGATTCTCCTGATACACGTAACTGCTATAATCAATTACAGAATTGCACACTTGTGGCAAGTGCAAATCTTAACTTTCCTCTTAAAATTCCCAGGCTGTTACAGCTAACCTTTTTACAGCTAATACCTCGTCATTCTTTCATTTTACCAACACTTTTAGTTTGTCAATTGGGACTGATTCTTTCATTGGGTCTTCATGGGATGTTCCTGAAATACCAGACTGCAGCAAAATTTACATAAAGTACTAGAGAGCACTTTTTATCCAAATCTGGTTTGCTTACATCATGAGCATTCTCAACAATGGTATGATCCATGCTTGTGTGTGTACCACATTTGATTTTGCGGGATTGTCTCAGTGTTCTACAACTTGATCGCATATAGATGGAGACAGGCTGACTATATACTAGGAAGGATATTGTTCTGTGCAGTCATAATTGTAATATTTTGATATTTTGATGGCATCAAAGTTTATCAAAGTTTGATGATGACTTCAAGGACAACCAAAGCAATATTGCACTCAGAGCTACTTTCATCCCATCTGATGAAGTCTCCATCTGTTGTTTGAAAAATATGACAGGTTACTAGTGTCAGTCAGTCATTTTCATTGGCTTTTTGCCCAAAGTTGTTTCAGTCCATTTTAATAAAGATCTTGCTGTGAAACATGCTGATAATTATTGTATCATTTGAAGAGCCATAGACAAGAAGGGCCTAAATTATGGATTTCTTTAAAAAACACCAACAAAAGCACTCAGAAGTGGCTCAGATCTTGCATGAGGCTTTCACTCCACCAGAAATCATTCATTTGTCTTTGTTTTTATCGTCCGTTTGCTACTTTGCATTATTCACACAAACAAGAAGGTTTCTTTTCTTTACAATTCAACGAAAGATCGAAAAGACAGGCCACTGTGGAATAAATAGTTCTACTCTATGTACGACTGGTTTTTGAAAACAAAGGGCAAACAGGTGGAGGGGGGTGGGAATGAAATAACAAAACAAAATAAAGAGAGCAACAATTTTTAGGTGGATTGAAAGCCTTGTGCAGAATCTTAGTCATGTTTGGGCAGCTTTTTTTCCAAGAAATTTTCTTCTGAAGCCTTCTTGTCCGTGATTATTTTATGTAGTCCAGGAAGGTTCAAACAGAAAATTGGCGTGCTATTCATTGACATAAAGGAGTAATTAAATCTTTCTTTCCAACAGCAGCACACAAGAAGGGCGGTACAGTGCCAGATCACAAAATTATTACCAGGAAGGTTACAGTGATGAGGAGACCTCTGGCAGTCGCATGCCAAGTGGAGCTGGGGGTACCAGTGGTGGGGGAAGCAGCGCGAACCGATCAAGACCTGTTAGCAGCAACAGCAGGGATCATAGGAGGCAGCAGTCGTACAATCAAGAGCCTAGAAGAAGCTCCCACAAACCAAGTGAGTGCTGTCATTATCTAGGGATGTAATGATCACTTCCCAAATGGTAAAGAAGTGTAGCTTTCCATCATCTCTTTTGGCCATCAGGTCTGACTATGACATGTAACTTTCTGGTTCCACCTGAACATTGTGATTGGCGAGTACTTTGTGGTGGTTACTCACTTGTACACCTATCTAACATCTAAATTTTATTTCCTTCTTCAGAGGCATATCGTGATCATGAACCCAGCCCAGATCGCTCCAGTGGGAGTGAGAGCGGCAGTGAGAGCAGCCGCAGTGGGAGTCAATCACCCAGCTCTAGTGGCAGTAGCAGCAGCGAAGAGGGTAGTAGAGGTGACAGTGTCCATGGAGCTGCTCCCTCCTCCGAACCACCTCAGAGTTCAAACAGAAGTTCAGCTCTGTGTCTGAGGAATATTTTGGCAAGATCAGGAGGTAACCCTAACCAATGATTTTTTTCCTGATTCTTAGCTGCTTGTACAAATACGTCTCTCTTAGATGTGGAGGGGTCAAGTTTCAAGTCATTAGAAAATCTAGTGTGCTGACCATGAGAACCACAGTTTTCCAAACTGCATGACTGCATTATTGCATAATATATTCACAGCAATGTACAGCTGTGTGAAGCAATGGTTTTGTTGAATTTCCTTTTTATTACCTGTGAAAGTCTGTTTGTGTCATTGGCATGTTCAGTGAAGGTTATGATACATCTTGTGTGAATTTCATTGCCCGCATTCACTTGTTATCATGTAAAATACTTTGATTTTATCATTATCACAACTGGTAATCAAGGTAGTAGTGTCATGGGGGATATCACAATTTTTGGCCAAAATTCTCTAAATGTAAAATTTAAACACATCGTTAATATTCGACTAGTTTCTAAATCACTAATTTCGAGAAATACAGTAAATCTAGAACATGAGAATGAGCTGAAACATGTTACACCCAAGTTTAAGTAAGTTACAAGAGGAAAAGCCTATCTTTATCTTGGCTATATGTCTCCGAAAACATCCTTAAAGCAGTGTCTTTGCATGAAAACAGCCTTTTAAATGAATTTTTGCCCTTTTCTTGCTGCTGCCATCAACCAAAAAGTGTACTTCGGGTTTTCAATGTGCAATTAACAGTAGTATGATACTGCCCCTTCAGCATCAGTTCAAATTGTTCTCAATGATAGTATTCAAGATGATAACATTTGTGCTTTCATCTAATCTGTAGACAGCAGTGTTCGGGACGGTCTTTACCATGAGTTCAAAAAATATGGAGATGTGGTTCGCATCTATGTGAATGGCCAAGGATCCAGCAGATATGCTATTGTTCACTTTAGAAGGTAAATTGAACTTGCTATTTGAACAGTTAAATTTAATGGTAATTACTTTTACAAAGTAGTTCATGGGGTTGGACTTCTTATAAGCCTTTTAACTTGGGCACAGACGGGGACACAAGGTGAAATCTGTACTGAAATTTAGTTGTTGTTCTTTTTATGTGTGTGCATCCAAGTCAGTAGAATGTCCAAAGTGCATACACTTTGTCTGTTTTTATTTTTAGCAGTCCATCAACTCTTGCTTTAAGTATGATTTCTGCACTAACTTATGGCAATAAATAGAAAATACACACGTTATGGCCTGTGGGTAATGCCATAATCCAAATGACCGTACCAAAGTTTTAAAACAATAACTACATACTGTACAGAACACACAGAAAAAATATATATTGGCTAAACTACATAATGCAGACATTTTCATATGACAACAGTAAAAAATGGACTGCAAATGGCTAGCTTAGTTTTGATGTCTAGTCAGAGTTCATATGCTATATGACACCATCCTGATCTTGTGGACATGCATGTTGATCTGTTTTAAATTAGTGACCAGATCTTGAGAACATTTTTGAAGTGACAGAGGCCAGTCATGTTGTGTGAGACCATTACAATGGTGACCTTTTCGTTTTTTGTTCCTTTGTGTGTTCAGACCTGAAGATGCTGAACGAGGATTTGAGGCATGTCGTGGAAAGATGTTCCTTGGAGCTGAAATGGACCTACAGTATTGGCAAGGTTTGCAAGTGGAGTCATACCTTGCCGTAAACATGAAATGTGTGAGGTACACTGAGGACATCTTTTGTTCGTTCTTTCACTTAGATGACCGTTATGACGCCGGTGATCACCCTCCACGTCATCGTTCACATGCTGGTGTCTTGATGGATGACGACTTTGATCCGGGCTGCACAAGAACTCTTTTTGTGGGAAATATCGAGAAGTCGACAACGTTTTCAGATCTCAAAGAAGCCTTTGAGCGATATGGTGAAATTGTGGTGAGTTCTACTTTACGTGATAAGCTCTACCTCAGGGGTGCATGCAGGATTTTGAGGGGACGAGGGAGGCTGACACCAATCAGCCATCAAACTTTAACTTTAAAAAGTTTAGGCATGTTGCTGCGTTATGCCCCAAAAGGTTTAGAAAGGCTGAATGGTGGAAAATGCAAGATAGTGGGCAAATGACTCGCAAATTCATGAGGCTCAGTGTTTCAGTGTTTCTGGTTTCAGCCATTAAATTTTGAAGTATTTTCCCTCTTTCCTTGCACATTGTGAAGTTGTAGTACCTTTAGCAAAAAGGTTTTGAACATGCATCCCTATCACGATCCTGAGCAACTGCTTGGCTTTGCAAGGTTTTTGTAAGTTGTTCATTTCTAGTTTATAATTAACAATTGATTTAAAAAAAAGTTGTTGTTGTTGTTTTTTTGGGGGGGGTGGGTGGGGGGGTAGGGGGGCCCCCCTAGATCATCTCCCATACCTACAGTGTACCTCCTAGTTTGTGTATTTCATGTGATACTGAAATGATAGCTCCTATTGCAGTAGCCGTTAAGTTCTTCCTTTAGTGGTTTTGTTCATTTCCCCCAGCATTGTTCCTGTCACCATCACAAAACCTTAAATAATCATCGTTAGAATGGTTCTCATCATTTACATCAGTGATGATGGTCACTGGTCATTATCGTCATCACTGTCATGTCATGGCACTAATCACAACGATGGTGCTAACCCTATTTCCCTCATTACAGGACGTTGACATCAAGAAACAAGCTGGTAACAATCCTTATGCATTTATCCAGTTTGTGGAGCTAAGTAGTGCTATCCAGGCACGCAGGAGAATGGACAGAGAGTTTGTGGGACGTAACAGAGTTAAGGTACTTTGTCATGTTTAGGTTCACTTAAGCCTATTATAAGCTAACTGTGGCTCTTTGAATGTGATAGATACAACAATATAGATATGGGTGTAAATCCCCTACAGATCTGAAATTGAATGAGTGAAATTAATGATATAGTGGTCAAAATAATGTCCCCTTTTGGAATACAGTGAACAAACGTAGAGAGTATAATTATAATAATTACATTGTAGTATTATGACAGTGCGTGGGTGAATTAGTATTCTATATCCAAAATACAGAGTGCTCATTCTGTCTGGTTTTACAGAGGTATACATGCAGGGTTCGCAAGTACCTTGAAAGTCCTTGAATTTCAAAACTAAATATTCAAGGCTTTGAAAGTCCTTGAAAATTGCATTTGGTGCTTGAAAGTCCTTGAATTTGTTGCTCGTGGAATCCAGTGCAGATTGTCAAGTGGCTAATACAAAAAAAAAGTTTTGGGCAAAGAAGTAAGAACATAAAATTGTAAAAAAGACCAGTAAAAACCTATTCCATTGGTTTCATTTTGCACTGCACTGAGTCCTTGAAAAATGCAAATGATATCCTTGAAAGTCTTTGAAAAGTCCTTGAATTCTTTACCCCCCAAAAAGTACAAACACTATACATGTGACCTGACAACTGGGGGCCTTACCATTTTACACGGAAAACCCGGAAATTCTGGTTGGAAACTCAGATGGTACGTACTATTATGGACCACCATTCTTTTAGGGTCTTCTAGCTGATAAAGCTACATTTTGTATGTTATCCATAGTTTTGTAGAGCAAGCTGTGTCATTTTGACATGCGTCATTTTTATTCTTTATTTTCACAATCCTCATTGCAGGTGGGCTTTGGCAAGGTATCTCCTATCAATACCATCTGGGTCGGTGGACTGGCAGGGCTGAATGAACAGCAGGTTGAACGGCACTTTGGCCGGTATGGCCGCGTCACTAAGGTGGTAGTGAGCCGATCCAAAGAGCAGGCCCTGGTCAGCTTTGACAGTGTCGAGTCTGCCAGCATCGCTCAGGGAGAAATGAAGGGAAGGTCAATGTTTGGACGACGTGTCAGGGTAAGGATGGTTCGCTGGAATGCATTGAAAAGGTAACCTGAGGTGCAACATCAAAAGTTTGAGTCAATTTGGAAGAACTGAAAGGACAAACATCTTCCGGAGTTTACACTAATCCAAGGCTAGCTTAATGAGACTTTGAACAACTGTGCCCAAGGTGGTTGAAGAGTGAATTTGAGCAACCTAGTTCCTAGGGTCTCTCTTCTTGGGAGCAAGGTTGTGTATCCTGAAGGACCAAGCTCGAGTGCTTATGGAAAATTTTGAAGCTTGAAATAATGGCTTTGCCCTGAATGCACTTTAATGTCTTTTTTTCCTTATCTGTTTTCTTTTGCTTAGGTTGAATTTGTCAGCCGTGATAGCCGTCAACTATTTTACGATGCATTACAGCGCAGCGCTCCCTCTGAAAGCCGGAGATACGAACCTCCCTCTCCAAGGTCCAGAGGCCGAGGGGGTTCTACTGGTTATTACGAAAACCGGTGGGAAAGGGGACGTGGGGGTCGTGGAAATATGAGACGAGATATGTCCAATCACCGGCCATGGCACAGAGGGGAGTATGACTATCCAGAGGGCAGCGGCTATCACCAGAGAGGGCATGCACGTTACCGTGGGCCATACGAAGGGGGAGGATATGATTCTGATGATTACGATCAAGAACTGCGTGATTACAACTATAGTCGACAGAGAGAGAGGGAAAAGGAGCAAGGGCGACAGAGGCATGATCGAGGTGGCCGTGAGCGAGAAAGGGACGATGGAAATTACAGTGGAAATGAACGATATTACCCTGAGAATCAAGACCGTTGGCGAGGTGACAGGAGTAGCTCAGGCTCGTATGAGGATTCCCGTGACCGCAAAGACACCCAGCCAAGGGAATTCCCCGATGGACGTGACCGAGAGCGAGGAGGCTTTAGCGAGGATGATGAACGACCTTCAGTGCATGGCAAACCACCAAGTCGCGATGTTGAGCAGGATGAGAAACGAAGCAAGACAAAAGAGAGAAAGAAGCGAAAACCAAGGTCACCAACTCCTGAGGGTGATGCAGCTGAGGAGAAGGAAGTCGTGAGTCCAGTTGAAGGGACACTGGAGAAACTAACTGGTGAGGATAAGAAGAAAACTAGAGCTGAAGATGGGGAAGTTCCAGCGAAGGGAAAAGGTGGAGAGCAAGAATGGAACGAGCCATGCACACAAGGAAATGGAACTGAGATTGAGAAAGAACAACTGCCAACCAAAGAAAGCAATGATAAAGTGCTCACTCCTACCTCACCGCTGCCACTTGAAAAGACTGTCAAACGAAAGGAAAAGAAGGAAAAAAGAAAGAAACATAAGCGAGTCCGAGCATCGCTTGGTGAGGAAGAAGAAGAAAGGGAGCAAGAGCAAGAAGCCACCCACCTAGAGGAAGCTACCGCCAGTCAAGTTGCAACTGAGGTGGCACTTCCTACCAATAAGCAAAGAGCAAGTGTTGATGCTGATTCACAAAGACTTGACAACAGAGATGTTCATTCCTCACCTGAGAATAACAGGTACCATCGGGCTGAATTAGAGGCGAAACCACCAAGGCGGCATTCTGCAGACGATAGACTCCCTAAGGACGAAAGAGAATTCTCACGGGACACAGGCAGTCGTTCACCTCGCAATAAACCACACAGGGACGAGCGAAGAAGAGATTGGGAAAACCAGGAAAGCACAAGACCCAAACGGCGTCGTTTGTCTAACGGCGAATCACCACCCCCTCCTCCTCCACCTCCACCTCCTCCCCTAGAGGCTGTTGAAGAATTGCCATCACAGGTAGATGTGGTGCCAAGAGCAACACAAACTGCACGTGATGGAATCACTACACAAGTTCACCGACCTCCTTATGATGTTGCTCCAGCACCCGTACGGTATGAGCCACAGCTGTATGATGCCACCCGATCTGTACCTGTGGGGGTTTCTTCAGCAGTTATCCCCCTTAACCCCACTGGCATTGCCCCACAGAATATTGGTACTCCACCGTTGGCAGTTCACTCTCCTGGAGTTACCGTGGGCATGCCTCCAGTGCCAGCCTTGGCGTCCCCACCAGGCTTGGTTCCTCCTCCTCCACCTCACCCAGATTACAACACCCCACCCTCTGTTCCACAGCAGGCAAACACGGATACCCTCCTGGATCTGTTGCGGCGGTATCCTGTGGTGTGGCAGGGGCTTTTGGCATTGAAGAATGATTCTGCGGCAGTGCAGATGCACTATCTGGCAGGTAACGGTCGCCTAGCAGAGATGTCACTACCCCAGGCACCTGCTAGTGGAGTGGGAAGTGTGCCACCACCCATCAGGATAGCCCAGAGAATGAGACTAGAGCCCTCGCAGCTGGAGGGAGTCATACGGAGAATGCAGGTATGTATGCTTTACGTGAAATATGTGATGTGACACATGAACCTTTTGCTGAATTGAGATGTGTGCTCGCACTTTGCTGCATGCTGTATTTTGTGACTCACATCCTCTGCCAAAAGTGCAAGCACTATCAACCGATTTTGCATTGACTTTTTGTTATTAGTCTGACAAGGATCATTGTTTGCTGCTGGCGTTGCCCTGTGGCCGAGATCCACTGGATGTTCATAAACAAACAAGGGCCTTGAAAAGCGGTTTCATAAACTACTTACAACAGAAACAGGCAGCGGGGATTATCAACGTTGCAAGACCAGGAAGCATTCAGGTAAGAGCTCTGGGTAAAGCAGATTATTGTAAAAGAAAAGAGTGCAAGAATTCAGAGTGTAACCGAGGCAGCATCAATAAAAACATCACTTAGAACTAAGTAGGTATCGTTAAGTATACTGGACGTTCGATTCAAAAGGTGAATCTTATGACAGAGCATAGGCAGATTGACTTAAAACGTCAGGTTTCAGATTTGTTTGCCATCAATTCACTTGACTTTAAAGTTTGAGAGAAAGAAGGTTGAGTTGCATGTACAATAGCCTCAAGTGCTGGTGTCTTTTTAGAGGGAGTGCAAGTTACCTTATGTTGAGCACTTTATAGTTCACCAAGCCACCATGTTGAATTTTAGGTAGGTGGGGATTGGGATAAACAAGAGTACAATGTATACCCCCCCCCCTCTTTACTCCCCTCACCTATGACAAACTCCCTTGGTAGCAATTTCTTTCTGTACCCAACCTTCGCTCTGCTTCAAAGATCCAAGGATGTGGTGAAAGAACTGAGCACACATCTGCTTAAATACTGTACGCTTGCACAGCTGGCTATGAGTACAGCAATTCCATGGCTCATGGAAAAAAAATTCCTTGTTTCGCAGTACTGTTTGTACTCTAGAAAGTTTGAGTTTTCTGTGAACACTGTCTGGTAAATTTTGTAGGAAAAGTTGTCAAAAAATGGAGGTTTAACATTTACAAACCGTGTTATTTCTCCTAGCCGAGCTATGTTCTTCACATTTTTCCGC
>BLFK01000545.1:2186363-2200691 GCA_014634185.1 Astreopora myriophthalma
GACGTATGACTGTGTGACACAGTTTACGTGATCAACATGCACATTTTATTGAGTACACGTACTCCCTCGCTAGGGTTTCTAAGGTTACATGACATTAATATCCTGCTGTAATCGTTACCATAGACTACTCCATGATTATATATGACCCGTCTCCTCCCGCCTCGACTATTACCGTGTCATTTCGCCAGTAAACAGAATATCAGATGGAAATTATTTTCTGCCCTTGGATCTGGTGTATTCTCTGTTACCGAGAGAACCATTTTCTTCTTTACCTACTGTAGTAAGAGGCATTTTTAAGGCTTTTCTGTAATCGAAGCTGGAACCCCACTCCGAGCTTCACGAACAAATATAACTTACAGAGCCGACGGGTAAGTTAAAAAATCACACCGCATGCTACCAAATTTATGAATTATTTACAGTCACAACTCTAATTATGGGGAACAATTTCAAAAGAAGGAAAAATTAACTAGACAACCTCGATAACTACAACTAAATAAGCATGGATCAACGAAAACATTGCCTTGCAAACGATACAAATTACATCTGGACTTCCAGTCAGTAAATGACCGTTATAAATTAATTTCAAAATGGTTACAAAAAACGGATACAAAAAAATATTATCAAATCAAGGAAATTGATTGAAATTTATACAGACAATCAAGATTGCATGTGGCTAAGTAAAATCAGCGTTAAAGGAAGAACCCTTTTTCGCTCCACTTTCCTTAGCAACAAACAATCAGAGAATCTGGAAAAAGGTGTTTTTTTTTTTTGGCATTTTCAACCTCAAGTTTACCTTGCAATCACCCATAATTATGAATACAGTGAGCTAATCAGTCATGGCCTAAGATTACGTTCGGTCCACAGATAATATTATGCAATTTTCTCTCAGTATAATAGTGTACATCTGAAGTCGTTCTCATCGCTACTGGTATTTTAAGTTAAAAGCTTTTATCACCGTTTACTGTCACCATCAAAACACACTACTGAAAGAAAACAGAAAAAAGTGGTGTAATGGTGGCTAACTCCAAGGGCCAAGCTGTTTGATGTAGCATTGATGCTAAATTGAGTTAAATACCGTGGTAACATAGTTTTAATTGGACTTATCCCAGGCCTCTACAGCTTCCCATTCATTTTCTGTTTTGAAGCAGCTAAGATTAATTAAACTTCAAGAAGCATTGAAAACAATTTCTACAAACACCAGGGAAAACAAATATCAAATTATGCATAACCTCCAATCCTCATATAACTCATCAACATGCCTTATACAAAAATGCCCTGCTCTACAAAAACTCAATAAAAAGTCTACAAAAAAGAGAGATGCTAATCAATCATACTTTTAAGGGGCCCCAATGGTATTCAAACAGTGATTCATGATAAAAGCAGATATGAAAAATAATGATGGAACATGCTGCAGATTAAATGAAGAAACAAGAGGCTCTAAGTCATTGTGTTACAGTTTAAGACCCCTGCGAAAGCCACAAGCATAAGGCAAAAAGCACATGGACAGAGGTAAAGAAGGATGTCCCAAGAAACAACAATTATTACTTGACAAAAACAACTACAGACGTTGTCTGGCACTGCACTGGCAGTTTAGATATCAGAGTTATCCCACTCCAGCAGGCCCTTGGCAGCGCCACCCTCCTCATCTTCAGTGTCAGCATTGTCTGTGTTTGTGCCGTCTTCATTCAAGTCCAGTTCCTGAAATTTCTGCATGGGATTGAGTGTGATGCGCACACCACTTAAGCCAGTGTCATCCCAGTACATTTCTTCCTTCTCATCTCCTGGCGGAACGACCTTGACAGTGTCAGGCCTCCTACAGATGAAAAAAACAAACAAAATATCTTACTCTACCATGTAGTGGTTAAAAATTGCATTGCTTCACTGTAAGTGGAGGTTGGGTGCCTGAGACTACCAGGAGCCTCCACTATTTGCAGCCAGCTCCCAGGTGGAGACTGCTCCCATGGCTAGCAAATCCTGGCAGCCCAGCCACGATTCCCACACAGCAAGGAAGACAGGCACCTGTCACACCGATAAACAGTGGGAAGTGATAGGAGAGAGGGAGGTGCGAAACCACTTGACGCTTAAACATGCCACATTTGGAAGCCAATTAGATATGTTTTTACAATTACATCACAACTTTATGCCCAGCGAAAACCAAAGGGACTTGTTTCGGCTAGTAAAATGAAATATGTTTCTAGCCACTGGATAGTAAGCTAAGAGGGTGGTATCAAGTCCTGCCATTTCTCTGTACATCAAATATTCAACTTACTGTCGGTACTTGTAGACGCCGATCACCACCAAAATGATAAAAATGGACAGACTGCAGACTATGATTAAAGCCAGCAGTCCACTGGACAAGCCACCACCGGATGACACTGAGCCAAAACTACCTTCCAACGACACAAATCCAGGCAGCTGCTCCTGATCCAGACTGCTCTTCAAAGCATGCATTTTGTTCTTCTGCAGTCCTCTGTTTGTATAAATTACATTCAGACGGAGTAGTTCCTTGTCACTCAAGCATCTGCCATTCAGTGTTGACACCGAGACCTGAACAACAACAACAACAACAACAACAAAATGTTTACTATTAACCTGCAAGTTAAAAAGTCAATTCACAATCTGACTCTGGAACCAACTATTCTTGTTTTCACTCAGGTGATCAGCAGCCATAATATTTTTTAACCGAAACAACAAACTAACTTATGTTGCATAAGAATGTTCAAAGGTCGATCCCCCAAGGATTAGTTGGGAAACCAACATCACAGCCATTTCTTTGTTTAGTGACATCAGGTGACAACCATAAATAAGAGTTATAAGGTGATTGAACCATCTTACCATGGGGCCAACTGTAACTTTTACCAATAATTGCAACTGCAAGCAGTAAATCCTTCCACAGCAAAAAAGGATTTCTCAGTTTTGTCACAAATGTTAACAAAATAACAACTTATTATTTTTAAGAGCACTTCAAATCTGTACATTATTGACAGCAAACAATTATGCAACACTTACTGCAAATTTATGATGCATGTTTTTGGCTGGGCCCAGGTTAATATACACCAGTTGTCTCAGAACATCTTCGTATTCAGAGAAGTGGGCGAATCCTCGGATGACAAGTTCCTTGTTGCTGAAACTCACACTCAGACCCTTCTCTTTCAGACCCTTGATTCCCTGGGGAAAATTGAAGCTTTCACCTTTCGCAAATGGAGGCTCAATCGACACCACTGCCATGTCCAAATGGCGCACTTTGTCAACTGGTGAATCCTCATCATTCTCGCAGCCATCATATTCAATTTCAAGGGTATTGAAGACACGCAGACCTCTCTCCTTCACAATGTTCCTTTTCTCCCAGTTCAAACCAATGTCGGAATCCAGACCTTGGATCACAATCACTGGCCGAGTGTTTCCTGCCACATTGATGTTAATGCTGATGGTTGCAAGGTTGACCTCATTAATCATAGAAAAGATGTTCACAGTACGGTTCCCGGGTGTTGGCATCATGCGCTCATTGATGTAGACAACATTTTGCAGTGCCCTGATGAAATCATCAGGAGTTCCTTCACCGGAGATTTCGATCATTCGAAAATCAATGGTCTTGGCAGATAATTTTCCAGGTAGTGGGCCGTCAACATTGATATGTTCCTTGCATCCGGTTACACAGCGCAGAACCTGTAAAGAATAACAAAAAACCCACTGTAAATTTCTAGGAAAATACTGAAGTTAAACAGATTCACGGCACAGTTTCCTTAGCAACCAACTGACCAGGATCAAGCCACACAAACTACAGGGACCCCAAGCTCATGTGAGAATGTTTTCAATGAGTTTAGAAGTGAAAGTTAAAACCAAGTCAATGTAGCAGTTTCACAGAGATTATGTGGAGGGTTCCAAAAAGGTTTGTGGGGGCGCTGCCACATGCTATGCTTTTCGAGAAAGTTTCATGTCACCTATGTTTCTCGCTCTGTGAATGGAAATAAACACAATGACAGCAATTTTTACACAACAGAAGAAAGGTAAGACTAACACTGAATAGTCACAGTTATCGGCACCTTTTCACTGGGTAGTACATATGACTTAAAACGAAATGGACAAGATGTCGCAGCATTGTGCTTCTTCATGGACAACAGCCTGGCCATAGTTGTTCAAAGGTTGGATAATTTTATCCCGTGGATGAGTGATAAGTCACCATCCACCTTTTTAAGATATCATGCAGTTAAAATGTGGCTAAATGAAATTTAGGCAGGGTTAACTTTGAAACTTTGCCCCTCACAGGGTTCGTACTCTTAAGAGTTTTTCAAATTCCATGACTTTCGATGAACTTTCCATGACTTTTTCCACTTTTCCATGACCTAGGGTTAAGCTGCCACTTTCAAAAATTGTCAAAGTTGTCCTGGTTTTCGGGTATTTTCTGACATAACTCGCCTGTATTTTTTTTGTCCTTGCTTCGACACCTGCGATAATTTATGTACCACACAACTATAATTTTCCATGACTTTCTATGACCGACAATCAAATCCCACAACTTTCCAGGCCCGGAAACTGAAATACTTCAATTCCATGACTTTCCAGGTTTTCCATGACCCGTACGAACCCTGCCTCGTAATGGGTGTAGCTCATATTAAAAGGCAAGTTCTACAGCTCCTGTTCCTCCTAACCAGCAGGTGAGTATTGGATAAGTACTCCAATGATTTAATCAGTGTGATGGTGCCTAGTGGTCTTTGCTTGCAGGGTTTAACTTCTTAGGTTAGTCAGGTCCTCTAATCAATGTAAGAACTTTATTCCTAACGTCTTCTGCAAGCCCACAAGAAAAATGTGTCATTTGTCACCCTACCTGCTCATTAAGAGCACTGTTAGGCTTGATTGCCAGTCCTAACAGGTACCCCTCAAAATGTTCACTGTAAGCACCTTCCTTGGCAAAGTAACGTGCACCAATGGACAACCTGTTTCTCAAGTTTGACTTGTGAAGGGTCCAATCAGGAGTCACTACAACTGGTTGCTGATGCTCCCCATCAATATACAGTTTGGCAGTACAGCCATCAGCAACCACTGCAATATGATGCCACTTAGAATCAAAGATATATGGCTTGTATTGGAATTCTGAATTGCAGTAGAGGTCACGGCTGGCATGGATTGCTTCACGCCTGTGCACAAACATAAGTTTGCTCCCAAACCTTGAGAGAGAGAAGTGCACACGGTCAAGTCGCTCCTTGTCAGTGTTGGCAAGGATGGTTTCTCGACCCTTGGACTGATCCATCTTGATCCATGTGCTGATGGTGAATTTGTCACCAATGTCGTCAGGCATCACATCAGCATCAGCAGGAATTTCAACATACGTTTTGCCATCAAAGAAGAAGCCATTTTTCTCTGGGAAAAAAAAAGTTTGTTGGTAAGATACCAGTGGTTTCCAATTTGACCTTGCATTTTCTAAGGTACATTTTACTGTACATCTGACAGATATCCATGACTTTCAAAATCAACTACTGAACAAGACTTCACAGGACATTGTTAAATTTCCCAAGGTGGTTCTGGGCTTTGAATTCATGGATGAAATTCTAAAGCATGACCATTCAACTGAGCACCACTGTGCAGATGTTCGCTGTGCTGTTGTTTATAATGCTGCAAATGGTTCTAATGCTTCAGCCTGTGGTTGAAATCCTATGGTGCAAAAGGACAGCCCTCGTAGAATACCCTCCTAACGTGAATTCATTTCCGAGTCCTTTTTATAAATACCTTTAATTTTGATGGCACTACAGTAACTAAGTGCTGTTGGTAAAAACTCTTCTTTCAACAAACCTTCTCCTCTATTCTTCTTTGTCTCAATTTTCAACTTTTTAGTCCACTCCCTCCCAGTGCCAGGTTTAGGGAGCAAGTCAATAAAGCCACTAGCTCCGCAGACTGTGTATGAATCTGAAGCTTCAAAGGTGTCTCTGTCGCAGCCCATTCCTGCTTCTGTGTCCATGAGAACTGTTGCAAAAAATTCAGCCTTTTCTTGCCTTTTGGCACACTCATTCAGGGTGACATCAGGGGCAACAAACACTTTCCCTGTGCACTGCTGAAGCACAAGTTCATGTTTTGCAGGTCCGATAAATTCTGAAGACAACAAAAGTACACGTAACACATTCAGCAAAATAGTGGCAACAAGTCAAAGCAACAGCAAGTACCTTCAAGAAATAATTAAGGAACAGTTTTAATTGTGAACAATTAACTAGAAAGTTAATCAATCTCTTGAGAGTTAAATGAAGTTCATGTTTCAGTAATATGACTGTGCAGTGGCTCTCAGCCTTGTTTTTGCAAAGAGGCTGAAAAAGGGATCAAAGAAATTGCCACAGGAAACAGAAGTTTACATCTGTTGTCAAACATCAAAACTGTGTTACACAGGTTTAGCAACTTTTTAGCCTGACCACTTATAAATAAAAGCCATTGACCAGCATTTTTAATCTATGCATTTAATCTATTCAGCCTTGATTTTCCAAGGTACTCTTCATTATGGGGAACAGTGTGGTTTCTATCTATAAGCCAGGATGACACCTTGTAATAAAAAGCATACAATTTAAATTTTAAATCCATTCATTGAATCTATTCAGCCTGGATTTCCTGTGGTAGTCTTCATTATCTGAAACTGAGCCAGGGTCACACCTTTTATTGAGCCGCACTGTAAATGTGACACTTCTGTTTCCCCAGCAAATGAAATGTAAATGAATTTTACAAATGAAGAGTTTGATCCAAGTGTCACAGTGAACAAATAAAATTTTCAACAAGATAGTAAAACTCAGGTAAAACCCATTTTCCGACAGTTTAAGACCAATGTTAAGGTCCCTAGTGTTTGAAGAAACATTTTATAATGAAAAAAGTGAACTGAAAAGGTATATGGTTTCTCCATCCTCCAAAAATAAAGTAACTAGCAAGATCTTCTATTTCATGGATGCAAAGACCATTAACATCCAATGATTCAGACATTTCTTGTTAATAATTAATGACAAAAAAATTAAGGCATATGACAAATGATTAATATTTTTATCACAATAACTCATGATTTCAACAGTGCACTTGCAAAGAAAGGTAAAAAGACAATAAAAACTTGTTTACTCCAACACACAACAATCAGAAACTGTAGAGAAACAACATTGTAAAAACCTTCTGAGTGTTTGACTTCGGGAACTTTTTTGGTTGAAGTCTTCAATTTTTGAACATACTTGCAATCCCAAAGGCACTTAAATTCAGCTGTCAGACAACAAACGGATAGTCCGGTGAAATGGAACAAGTTACAGGCCAAAACTTGCCCCTTTGACTAAAACTGTCAGTTGTCTCTCTTCTACTCTGCACTTCTCACTCAATTTAGCTTACCCTGATGGCAAGGTGTCACAACGCTGATAGATATGTTGGCACTGCTTATTGACATCATTCCCCCGCAATCCACAGCGTCCACTTTGAACTCATATGAATCATACGATTCTGGACCCAATGGATAATCAAGGCTGACAACACCATTCTCGCTCACGGAGAATGGCAGGTTGAAACCTTCAACAATATACTTGCAGATGTGACCATTGACGATACCAATGTCTTTGTCATGAGCAAAAATCTATCAAATAAAATAAGAAGAAAATCCCCTAGGTTAACGTTTGAGGATGAACAAAACAAGAGAAATTCACTTCACAACCTTGTACATAAATGCAGTAAATGTACATCTATATATACTGTCATGATGCTTAAGTGTGCACTTCTTACAAATTATTTTGACTCCAATAACTTGTAAGGTTGTTGCTTCAAATCAAAATATCATGCAAAGGATAAAACCAAGCAGGAAGTTTCTTTCTGTGCTCTGAAATACCAATTATCCATAAGCGAAAACAATGAAAGAGTCAAGAAAGAGAAAGATCAGTAGGACTGAGGTCTCTATGAAGCAAGGAAATGATGATCAATGATTTTAACCATGACACTTCGAAACATCACAAAAACAACTGGGACAACAATCCACTTTACAAAAATTTCCAATACTCTAAACTGTTGGGGAAAACCTTCACAACATTCCATACACCATTTGAGCTTATCGTCTTACCTGAGTAATGTTTTCATAAGTCTTCCCACGGTAAATGGTTGCTTGGTAGTTGCCTTGCAAAAACTCTGGCGCATACTCATTCACATCTTCAACTTCACATTCTAAGCTCACTGGGTATGAAGATTTAGGCGGTCGTCCGTTATCCCAAGCAATGATGTCGAAGAAGTAGTCTGTGATTTCCTCAGCATCCACATCTTTAGTGGCTCTGCCGCTGACGGTCCCATCATCAGAAACAGTAAAGACAAACGGAAGCCCAGACTCGACAATAGTTACATTCTTCACTTTCCCAGCATCTCCGTGATCTGCATCAGTGACCCTCAATGCTGGGGTGACCCGAAGTTCATGGGTATTCTCAAGTATGTCACAGCGGTACTGTTCAAACTCGAATTGTGGTGCATGCTTGTTCTTGTTGAGGATTTCAAAGTGCACCGTTGTGTGCGCGACACATTTACCATTCCCACTTGTGGCTTTCACGTGGAGAACATAAGATTCTGTTTCTTCCGAGTTTAGTGGCTTGATGAGAATAATGTGACCCTTTTCGTCGATCGTGAAAGGTGTGTCTAACTCAGTAATGCTATACTCTACTGGCTTATTACCACAACCAGTAGCTCTTATGTGCATCACTGTTTTATTGACTGCATGATATTCAGTAATTGCACGGGCATATTCATTTTGCATGAAATCAAACCCTGCAAATAAACAGACAGTACACATTAGTTCAAAAACCATTCATAATGGAGCCCCCCAAGCCCAAGGCAAGCATTTTTACAAGGAGTTAGCTGGTTAAAGGAGCCAAACTGATCGTAGCACTTCTTTTTTTCCTACTGTCACTGGTTGCAGCTAGGCGTAAACATGTGACGTAAAAATATGAACTGGACATTTGCACTTTAACAGCCTAACAAGACATCTGAACTTTGACAGCCTGTCGAGCAAATGTTCACACCACCTATACAAAACAACACATTGTACTAATAATGTAACAAATAGACTTCAATTTGCTTAAAGAAGTCCTCAGTGCCATTTTCAAAAACTACTCTCACAATCCTTTGAATATGGAATGTTTGATGGCCAAAATGCCATGTTTCAGAACCAATCATATCATGCTTTCACATTGCGTTTATGCTAAGTTGCAACCGACAGTAATGAAACAAAGAAATATGGCCCTGTTCCTTGGGAAAATGGCTGTTCCGTACCAGAGTTATTTCTCTGGAGAATTTTTTTAGGGGGAGGGATATGCTGGTGGATAACACAATAACTGCATTGATTGCATAATGGTGGCAGAAGTCTGGCCTTTACTACTACTTTTATCATTTTCATGGATATTCTGCAGAAAGGCAGTATTTTACTTGCGCATGTGCGCTGAAAAAAAAAAAAACCCCACCAGGACGAAAAAGTCGGCCATATTGTTAAATTAATCGTGAAATTAAAGCGTTGTTTTACATTGAGTTGGGGAACCTCATGGTTTGTGAACTTCAGAACATCCAGAACAATGGATTAAACCACTTTAATACAAAGCATTCTATGCTATATAATGATCTTAAGGGAACATGACTGTCACAGCCCTTCAGAGAGAATTTTAGTTTGCTTAGTCATATTATTTTATAATGATAAACCAGGAAACCCATAAAGGGTTACATAATTATATGAAATGCCCTATCACGATCTTGGTTTTTCCTCACATCAACCTCATACGGACATGTACTCGAACAACCATCAAAATTTGTTGTAGTTGTCAATCTGTTGTATTGTATCACCTTATCAACATAAGGAATAGCAGGCAAACTTAATTTCCTAGCCCAATGTGAAATTAGCTGATGGGAGTGCATAATATTTCTTGCATGCAATTCAAGTTAAACATGACCAACCGAAGGTGAGCTTGAATAAACCTCCCCGACAAAAAGACCCCAACGGAATAGAATGCTGATTAAAAATTCAAAATATTGGATTTACAAGGAACTTCTACCTTATATATAGCTAAAGGTATCATGTTGCCAAAAAGGTCAATTTTCTCATCTGGGGACAAATCTATGGCGGTTTTGTAAATTTCCCACCACACGGCACATAAAAAGAGAGAAACTTCACTATGTTCTAAAAGCTATAATAAACTCCGTATAAACATGACAATTAAACAAAGCAAACGTCGAAAATGAGTCAAGAACGATGTTGCTGATTTTCAGGAGCCGAAAACTAGAATGTAACACCAAAGTAAACTAGTAGCTTGCATCTGACGATTTAACATTAACTCAAGGGTAAATTCGGCAAAACTTCGCAATCGATCATGAAAATTAAAGGATTTCTACAATGTAAGCGTAATTAATTTAAAACGCTGCATTCGCAAATAACGAAGGAATGTTTGGATCTGTCAGTCGCTGTTACTTAACTTTAACGTCTACGTTCTTATAAATACATACGCGAAAATACTGCTAACAAAACGAGTAGAACATTTAAAACACTGAACCACACAGACAGCAAAACAAAGGAGCTGACAGGATGACGGATCGTTCCAGAACTGAATAAAAGAACTTATGCTTCGCAAAAACGACGCCGATCGAAAAGACAAGCAAAGCATCGTGGACTGAATACTTCACGTAGCCAAATACGACAGACATCTAGCTATACAGATCTCTAGATACATAACAGCAGACAAGAAAAAAGCGAAAGTTTAATGAGAAAGTAATGCATGTTTTTTAGCATATTGGTCCAACATTTGTAAATGCAATATGGCGTACAATAATAATGTCGTTTGCTGGCAAGCCGCAAAGCAGATTTGTCGGCACTTTTAAGGGTGCAAAACGTCAAGAAACACTGTGATTATCAATTTTACGGCGATTTAACATTTAAAAACGACGAAGGATGAATAATTATGTGCAATATCGTACAACAACTTGGCTTGTCACGAGCGTGAACAACTTTGTTTTCAAACGATTCCCCGTTGTGATCAAAGCAAAAAAAGATTTAGCTTAACTGTACAAGACAAGATGGCCATAGTTAGCTTAAAAATACAATCTCTACTTATCTTTAGCATACAACAGTCAAGGGAGCGGGATTTTAAGTGTGGAGAGAACCATTCCGAAGAAAAAAAACAAGGCCTTTCTTGCCCCATATACGCGATGTCAAAAAAAAAACCCGCACTTGGGCCCGAAGAACACAAGATTTTTCCTCACTTACCGTCATCCTTTAAGTCCAGACCCGAGCAAAATGCTACCAGAACACTTAGAAAGCATATAAGAGTCGTTCCCGGCGACATGAGTAACATTTTCAGTGGCCCACGGCTTGAAATAAGAGAAGAAAAACCCTTCAGAAAGATTTCGCCTGCAATGTGTAATCCAATACTTTTCGAGTTCCTTTCGTTTCCCCTCACGCCAAGGCTCGTGACGTCATGGATCACGTGGCCAGACAACACCGCAGGGGAATTTTTTTGATGAAAAGATTTGTTGTTGAAAACAAAGAAAATTTGCAACTAAAATTTAATTTGCATGCATTTTCCTCGTTGGGATTGATTCCTTTTCTCAAGGGAATTGATAATTAAAAACAGCAAATTTGCTTCTTATGTCACCTGTAACGCGGCGAACCGGTATTGCTTGGTACCCACGTGTTGCAGGCAGAACTTTCTGACAGATGTCTCAAATGAACTGACAAATTATGCAGATCGGCGCCCGCCTTTTTTCTTTCAAGTTCTGGATGACAGCTTCTCTTTGCGGGGCTAAACCTTAGACGAAATCCTCCCTTCCTGAGGGCGTAACCCAAGTAGCGCATCAAACGCGAAGCGCGACACGCTCCACGCGCCGCTCTCGGTAACGCAATTTATGCGGGCTGTAAAATCAATATGAAATACATAGTGTTTTGTATATTTTTCAATACAACCTCAACTTTGCAGATCAACCAAATCGCTCTTTATTCCCATAATTTTGACTGAACTGTGAATAGTTTGTTGTCTACACATGTGCACTGCCATCAGTACAAAAATGGCCAATGGCATTAATTACCGTTAAGGGTCTCTGACAATGCGACAGCATCTCTTAGATTTTTAAATGACCCTAAGAGCATGTTTGACTGACTCAATTCTGGAATAACAATAAAGGGAATAACCTCCATTTTTTTCTTTGGAGGTAAGATTAGGACAATGATTTAGAATTTTCTGGGGTAACAATACTGAATATCTCCTTTGTATTCTGGTAACATCAAAATTCCCCTGGGGGTAATTTTTATAAATAAACCTTCCATATTCTTATTCCGGAATAAGGACAATCGGATGCACCCTAAAAATAGTGTGCAATGCCCTTTAATGCCAAGTACTATGAATTCTTGTCATAGCTACAAATTAGGACTCAAACGCTTTACAATTAATATTGGTGTTTGGCACCTCACATCACAGTGGTCATGCTGGTGTAAGTTGACTGAATTAACCGTTTAGGTCTTCAGGAAATTTGACTAAAACTGTTATCACCATTTCCTATCAGTTTTTAAATCACCATGGCCTTCTCATCACATGATTGTGCAAACCCGAAATTAAATAAATTGTTTTTACAAATAAAAAAATAGTGTTCATCTCATTTATAACCCAAACTAGGTTAAGCAAACAGTCTTCACAACACACGTCCACAACTGCAAGCAATGAGATGCACCCTCATTTTGATAAATGTGGTGAAGTGTCTGTCTAAATGTTAACTACCAATTTACAACAGTAGGGTTAAATCCAGTTCCCACTTGTGGGATAAGCATAAGCAAAAGAAACATATGCAGATGCATCAATTTGTTGATTAGTGTCTCTTGTCCCCACCCCCACCCACAGTGCCTAAAATGTTTTTTTCTCTTCCTTCGTTATTTTCTTCACACCACTTGGGATAGGTAATTCCATAACTTATTTGCTGCGTATTGCGTGAAATCAGGCCGCAATTGTGCAAAATGACCAAGCACACTACAAAAGTAAACTACAGTGTATGATGTTCTTGTTATGAGAAAGGATGTAGATTAAAGATGGCAGATCAGCTTTGTGCTGCTGAAACAAAATTTGACTTTTTCACTTAAATTCATTCCACCTCTTCAAAATATTCTTCCAACTATTCAAAATTCTAACTAAAACCCTGTCTGCGCCTTGCAATCAATATAAGCACAGTAAACAACAGAGAAGCATCTTGAATAGTTTATTTTTGTGCATCTTCAACTTGTGAACCAGCCACCTTAAGAAGTTTATCACCACTTCCTAGAAATAACAATTAAACAACATGAGATCTTGAATGTGATGAATTTTATCACTGATAATATGAGCACACTTGAAAAAAAAAATCACAGAATTGCAGAAAAGAGTAAAGTTTTATGATACAGTACATTAATATTCAAGGTCTAGGAGCTAAATAAACAGGAGTTTTTACATTAGCTCCTAGCCATCATAAGGTCTTTTTATCCTGTGGTGACTGGTAAAAAACAAACAAACAAACAAACCAAACCAAAAACAAACAAACAAAGCAAACCAAAAACAAACAAACAAACAAAAGCAAAACACAGAAACACTATGATAAAAAGAACAAAATATCAAGGCAGTCAAGTTTCGAATTGTTAATAGATGACGTTTTAGAGAATGTGGGAAGGAGAAATTTAGAAGGTGTTTAAATGATGGGAGAGATCAATAAAATTATTATAGCAAAGGAGCCCTAGCTATTAGCCTTATGTCTATGCTTGAAATTTGCTTGTCAAGTAGGAATACTAAGTATTCCTACTTGACAAACAAATTTCAAGCACAGACATTTATATATGGGAGCTAGATTTTCCACCACTATGAATGACAAGCTACATGTAGGAAGACAAGGGGGAAAATACTGCATAGTCCATACCTATATTCTCTGAAACCTTTTCAAATGTATTTAAGGCTGCATTAGTATTGACTGCCAGAAACTCTGCCTCTTGAGGTTTGAGCTAAAACAACAGATGCATGGATCAGTACAAAGGATTGCTTTCTAGACAAGGGGACCATTTCCCAAACGTCCCAAAAAGCCATTTGTACATCTACAATTAGTTTATTTTAGAAGAATAGAAGCCTATGGTGTATGAATAGAACCAGCATTCAACTGAGAGCTTGACTAGCGAGAGCTTGGCTAGCGAGTTCATTGAATCTAATTACCACAGCGTTAAACAATGTGGGCGTAGGTTCTACGATATCAAGAATAAAGGCTTATCTATATTACACTGTAACATCCGTAGTTTGACAAAAAACTTAACTCTTTTAAACGACATTTTGCTAAGTGTTAAAGATTTACCGAATATCATAGCTATTTCTG
>BLFK01000545.1:2208224-2226824 GCA_014634185.1 Astreopora myriophthalma
ATTTTTTTTTTTTAAATTGAAAATAAGATACTTAAGCTACTTACAAAACAGTGTTTACACTACTTACAATACACAAAATACAAAAAAAAAAAAGAAAGAAAGAAACACCCAAACCATACTTACAGCTGTTTGTGGCTGCTCGCAAACATAGTACTAGGACCTCAGAGGTGCTAATGGTCAGGAAAGCAGAAAGGAGCTGAAACTAGGTTCATCCAAACCGCAAATCTTCGTAAATTCGGAGGTTAAGATAAGTATTTTAATTAACAACACGAGAGGGGAAAAAACCCAAAAGGTGTCAGAAAAAAGGTACAAATGGTTCCCATTTCTTTAAGATGGTCGCTTGAGTTTTTTCGATTATGTAGATGTGCTTGAAGTAACAGAGGAAATCGATTAATTTTGGACAATTCGTTTTATGTTTGCATAGCTAACTAACATCGACGATGGATATTTATCTCTTATGGATGAGAGCGGAGACACACGTGAAGACTTGAAAGTTCCAGATGGGGATTTGGGTAAAGAAATCGAAACCAGGTTTGATAATGATGAGTCACTGTTGCTGACTGTGCTCAAAGCAATGGATGAAGAGGCAGTTATTGCGCAGAAGCCTTTGCAGGCCAACAAATAAGCGGATAGACAGCAAGCAGTTTACCCCACAGCCCTGTTACATTAAAGAACAGACTACTTTGATAAGGCAACAAGAAGGAATCCCTGCCCTGTTTCTTTTTCTTCATACCGAAGGCTCAACACACTTGGATTGTCAGTAGTTGACAAGTTTGCTTCCTTAAAAATTTAACGTCTGGCATGCCACAAGAACTGTTTTAAAAATTTTAGCTCTTCAGCATGCCACTAGTGATAGGTAGTTTCTGAGCAATTCTTACATTGTTTAGGGAGAAAAATGTTTGCAATGCAGGGGACTCTACCTGCTAATTACATATTGAAAATTAAAAACCAAAAGTTATTTGCTGGCTAATCTGCATTTATCATTGCTTTTGCGGGCAGATGCTGGTTGGCTGGTAAAAGCAGCCTGATTTTGTGATAAGCAAAAGCACATTTTCTGTTTTGTTTTGTTTTTTTTTTTGCAAATGAAAAGAGAAAAATTCACATTTTTTTGAGGGAAAGAAAAATAAAGATCTGTCAGTGGCGGTTCTGCTGTCCTTGTTTGTTAAAGTGATAAAAATGGTTGTTTTCTAATGATGTGTATACTTTTATGTGTCTGACTTTTACGTCAGAACTCTGTTAAGTGAAGTGCACCTGGCATCCTTGGTTGATGAAGGGCCCATGTGCACTAAGCATCAAGTTAATTAATTTTTTGAAGCCAAAAATGTACTTCACTGGGCAGGTGTAGGTGATGTTTTCAATTCCTGTTGATTGCAAAAGGTCACAAATCTTCCAAGGTGCAATCATCCCACCCCAGAGCTCAGCATATCTCTTTCAGGTTCTTTCACCAAGGTCAACCGTCGTTTTTGTTAGGGACAGAAACAGTTAGCCTGGCTCAGAAGGGCCGAAAGTCTTCAACAGACTGGATACAGATGTAACCATAGTGACTAAATGACAAACATTGTGGTTTGCTTTTCTCATTTATTTCCGTTCAACTAGACTTTAACTCAGAGCTGTTAAGTCTTTGTTAGTGTTACTCTTGTTCAAAGGTTGCTTGGTAAATTATTTGAAAAGAAAACTAAAATTTAAGGTCTTTAGTGCTACTACAATAAAAAATCTCTTTTTTGTTTCAAGTATCTATGGTGTATCAATTTTGCTGATTTGTATTGTAAGTCGTGACAGACTTTTTTTGGCTTTTCTTCGTTCAAAAAATGTTGACGTGGATTGAGGAGGAAATATCATCAGTAAGTTGATAGGCAACATGCAGTGTGTGAATACAGATCGGGGATGATTGTGAAGTGCATCGATCAGTCGAAAACACTCCAAAAGGTATTGCTAATAAACAATTAGATTATGAGCTCGAGATTTCTATCGCGTGATAGTTGACGAGGGCGCAGCCCGAGTCAACTGTCACGCATAGAAATCGAGAGCGAATTGTTTTAGTATAAATCTACTAGTCGTTCAAAACCAAACAAGTAAATTATCTATATCCTCATCACAGACACTTCGAAAACGCCACGAAGTGGCCGCATTTTGTTGAAAACCGCTACTCGCTATCTATCACAGAATAGATAGCGAGTAGCGTAGCCAATCAGAGAACGGCATTCGTGATAGAACGCTAGTAGATTTATACTAACAACAAATACAGCGAATGCGTCTTTCGAGTGGTACGTATCGAAGCACAAGTGCATTTACACATGCGCAGAGGAAAACAAACGATAGAACCAGTAGCGATACCGTTGGGCGTTTAAGCCGGAGCGTTGTACCGTGATAACCTCCGAGATTTCGACCTGCCGATGGCTTAAACCAGTCCTAAGTTTCGGGCCCTCGCTGGCTTCGGGATACCTATCCCCGATAAGCAGTGAGGGCGAAATAATTGCTACCAAAATTATAGCAGTAGCAACACGCTTTGCGGACCTACTTTTTATTATGTGCGAGGGAATGCTCTTGGGCTGACCTTGAGAAGGGTGTGTGACGTCAGACCTCAATTGTTTCTTATTTGGCTCGTTGAGGATTCAAAAAGAAGACAAGCGCCGACAAAGAGGAGTTACAGAGGCGAGCGACTTCGAATACCTTGCAAGGAATTATATTACTAAATTGCAAGAAGCCACTGATGGTTAGTTTGCCGTGCATGAACGACGAAACTCTTGTCCTCTTTCATTGATCCACTTGTTAGCGACTGCCCAAAAAAAAGAGAAAAGATATATTCAACAGTGGAACCATATAATCGTCTTCGCTCTCTCCCTCTCCCTCTCCCTCTCCTTCTCCCATGCTAAACAACAAAGCGCATTCAAACTGTTTCTTTATTTACCCCATTTTGAGCCCACAATCACAGGGCAAGCAGCATGTCGTGTTCTTTTATCAGGTCGGCCATTCCTATCGAGATTGTACCAAAACACAGCATCACCCTGCGATGGGAGAAATAATGTGAAACATGAAGAAAGCCTAGAGGCGCTCGCTCACGTTTTAAATCAATGTTTTTGATGAACGCTAGCGCAGTTTTCAATTTAGCGTTGTAAAATCAAAATCAGTCAAAATTACCGTATTACGGAGCCAATCACGTTCTAAAGGAAGAAATGCACCCGTAAGCCAAAGACCAATGGAAATAATGCACGACTTGGTTTCGCAAGCCAATAAGAATGCAAAGTACATGTACGTCAAGGCAGTCGACGCTCGCTAAACGCGGGAAAACGAAACAGAGAATTATAAGCCACAACTGGTTTTAGTTTTGCATCTGACTGGTTGAAAAGTTTGCGCAAGAGTTTTCATCCAATCTTTGAGCAAACTAAACCCGAAGTAACTGCTTGATTACTTTTGATACTCAATTGAAAAATGTTCTATCTCGCGCGTGCGCGATAGGAAAAGAAGTTAGTCGTTGATGGTTCCTTTTACAATGGTTAGGGTGTTAAAAACACTGCAGGCAATTGTCTTACAAACGGAAAACGACATTTCGATCTCAATCCGCGCATATTTTACACCGACTGTAAAGCAAGTTAGGGGACGAGAAAAAAATGAAAACAAACCTTTTTAGGATAAACAAATTCTTCAATTTCCAGGAACACTGTTGAGCCCCCGGCATCCACGTCACTTAACTAAGAACAAAAGCGTTTTGACTGAGCACAGTTCATGATATTATTGCCTAACTTTGAAAATTTCACCTAAATTGCTCGTCTAACGTTTTCAGTTGGCTAATCACAGTTTTCTCAAAGAGACAAACGATTGCGCCATAATTTCGACAAACACTAATCAAATATTCACGGCAGAAAATCGCTCTCCAGATGTATCGATGCAAAGGTCTCGTAGAGTTTTGGAAATAAAATCGAAGTAAAGTCTGTCAAATATTGGGCTATAATATATGTAAACAATTCTTTGATTGTCTCCGTTCAGGAACAAAATAATTCCTTTCCGGAGCTTAGCTAATGTTCCGCATTAAACAGTTTACATAACTTACATAAAACAACACGGTAGCAATCCTGTCGCCGATTTGCCCGGCGGGTAAGCTTCCATCGGAATTCTGCAATAACAAATGCATTGCACTTTGCAAGGATAACCTTTTAATTTTCTATTAAAAAATATCTGAGATTATTGAATTTGTTATCAGCTCATGTACGGTACAACCTTATATCGAAACTGATTGCGCAAAGCAATGCCAAGCTGAAAAATTTCTTGCGGGAAGCGAAACTTCCCGTGGGCAAAATGAATTTAATAAAACAGTTATTCCATTCGCGCTTGTTGGATATGAGATTGGATATAGCCACCTCGGCGCAACGCGCCTATTTGGCCATTTACCACGACATATCCAAAGTGTGCTCATGGAATGTCATCGTCATCGTCATTGAAAATAGTGCTCGATATTATACACTCACCTGCACGTAATCGAAGTGAGGTTCATAGTGCCCTCCCATGCCATAATTGGCTACCTTAAACAGAAAGAGAATGAGTCACAGCTTCATGAATAATGAATGAATAAACCTCTATTTTTATACACGGTGATATTTGAAGCTTCACGCTAGGAGGGCCGTATATAGAAAGTAAAAATTCAAATAAAGTCAACAGAGTAATTTTTTATTTCCTAAGCGTGGTGGAGTTGAATTCGGGACCACCGAAGACAAATCGACTCGGCGGTAAGGCCCGATTTACACGGTGTCGTAAGCTTGTCGCATGCAACAAAGTCGTAGGCCTACGGCCCGGATTGTTTAGTGTAAATCAAACCTACAACTCGCTTACGACTGTTGTGTACGTCACAAAAAAATATGTTAGGATTTTAACACATGTTTTAAAACTCTACGACAATGGTAAGCACAGTCTGTGTTCAGAAGCGAGAGTTGTACGCGATTTTTTACGTGGCGCGAGCAGCGCGCGCAGAACAAATCGCATACAACAGTTGTAAGCAAAAGTTGTATCGTGTAAATCGCCAATAAGAGAGAGCTAATCTAGCGTCCTAACCACTGGGCCACGCTGCGCTTCCTCCTCATATATGGAAATTTTGCTTTGAACGAGCAGACGTATCTTCGATACATAGATATGAACCCTAACGGTAATAATACCCCAGGGATTTGCGAATTGACTTCTTCCCTTTGTTGACTAGGCAGGGGATTTAAAGCGATGCAGGATATACCGGTTTATAATATAAGCCGAGAAATTTCGGAGATTTGATTGGTTGATAGTATCGCCATTTCCGCGTAATAGTGGTATTACAGCAAAAATGGTATAACAGCAGTGGTATTACAACAAAAATTTCTCGGCTTCCATTATAAACAAATAATAGCATGACTTGTACGTGGTATTTGGCAATAATACCGCCTCGTGATATTTCAAAATTCTCCAAATATTTTGGACAATTTTGAAATATCACTCGCGGTATTATTGCCAAATACCACTACAGGTCATGCTATTACCTATACAAATACCACGGGTCTATGGTTAAACCCACCGCTGGGATTAATATGTTTTACTGCTCACTTGTAACGGCTATGTATGCGCTCTATCAAGGGTCATACCTATCGAAAATTACTTATATACGTGAGTATCCCAGGGGTATTAATAGACCTCTGGGATGTAAACATATTACAGCTTACTTGCAATGGTTCAGAATGGGATGCATCAAGAGACAAACCAGTGATGGTTTGAATCCTTTCACTTATGCTGTTAATTATTGGAGAGGCGCTGTCTTCCAGCCACGCACTGAAAACATGAACAGAGAAAAAGACGAATTCAATTAATTGTTCCTAAATCGCGGGGAGGTATTTTAGAACACCTGTCCAGTTATTTGCATGTATCCTTCTTCTCTTTGAGAACGAGACATAGATAACAATAGTTAACAATACACCCTATTTAAATGCTAGAATCTAGCAACGTAATCTTGGAGTGGTTTTCAATTGAGTGTGGTAAGACCAGCACCAAAGTAATTTCTCCGACCAATCACAGCAGGTGCAAGCAGCGCAGTGGGCCAATTAAAATTCATAGCAGTTCCATGTAACTTGCTCAAAGCGCAAGAAAAATCGCGCGTGCAAGTTGCGATTGGTTTTGGTTTTCCTTCTCATTGGTTGATAAATTGGTTAGAGATTTTTAAGCCAGAATCGCAATCGCGTAATTAGTTTCGACAGTCATTTGAAAACCGCTCTAATTTGCGTTTGCGTTTGCGTTTTCGTTTGCGTTTGCGTTTGAGCCAACCGTGCAAACGAAACGTAACATTAGCGACCACTAGTTCGTAGTACAAGTACGACAACGAGTACGAGTTTTCCGTTCTGCGCACGCGCATTAGGTTTTCAGGTCGAATTTTTTTTTAAGTGCGCGTGCTCGGAAAGGAAAACTTGATATCGCTATTGCCAGGATATTAAGCGCCGGCTAAATGTTCCAACATTGTTGCGTCCACCAAAATGAACAGAAGACGAAGTCATTGAAAAAAAAGTTCTCAAAAGACCTGCTTGCAGTAGTCCGGGCTGAGTTCTTACCTCTGACTGATTCTATATTCAACTGGTAATTGATTCCCGTTGCTAGTATTGGTGACGAAAGCTCTCTTAAGCTGCAAAAATAGATACGGCAAGCAAAACGTAATTAATTGAAGTTGGAGCCAGCTTACCTTCGCCTTTTCCATCACAGAGGAACGTTGGAAAGAATCTCGTCAAATAACGACGGTCCAGATTACAGAACCGTAGAATGGCAGAATCATATCTAGGCAGCTATCTAACCAAGACTTACTGCAGAACTTCACACATGAACTGAAATGTTACTGAACAAACGCCTCATCGCTTGGCTTGTATATGCGCTTCGTCAGTTTTGTAAACTGTTTCAGTAGCTCAGTATCGTTTCATTCTCGTTTCTTGTTTCCATAGTGCTGTGTCAGTGTTATTGGGTCTTTTTCTAGTGTTAGTCTAAAATTCTTTATCTCACTGACTTGTTGTGCTTAGTTTTCAGTCTATAATTTGTCTACTAGTTGCTTGTAAACTGTTGTCAGAGAAAGAGAGAGTTGCACTTATACTGGTCTGTTACCAACGCTTTTACAAAGAAGTGACGATGTCAGAATTGTCTTCGTTTTTAACAATTGTCGTCGAGGCCAACACTTCTCTTTCTCAGTTAATTCAATCGATTTACTGACCTGCGGTTTTGCTAGCTTTTTCACGTGTTCCATTTCCTTGTCCGTGATGACGTCATGAAGCAGATAGAGATCTGGGTCTAAGTTTAACATCTCCACTTTGATGGGCTTCAAAAGCGTCGTGGGTAGATTGTTGTTGTTATGGCAAGTGAGCTTGTCTCTTTCTTTTTGGCTCTTAAAATTTGAGGAACAAACTTTACACATGTTATAAGTAATGACTGATCTACTCATGAATATGAACAAGGGGCATGTATCACTCTTACTATTATCGAAGTGTTTCATTTCTACCAGATAAAAGTGTTACATTCCTTCTCGTAATCGCTTTGGATTCGTTTCTTCGTTGCAAGGTTCCTATAAACGGACATAGAATAATTCGACACTCGATAAAATACAGGCGGTTGGATTGAGATGTTTCGTGAAATTCTTTGGAACTGTAATGACTACCAGTGATTGAGTCCGTATTAACACCTTTCCCGAGTGCCGGGCATTTTCCAACTCAAACTGAAAATAGACCGCAAATTTTCGACTGAATTCATGTCAACGAAAGGATATTACGTTCAGCGTCATCTTGCAGCCGTTATCAATTGCAAATTTCCAAAGTCTTGTGTCAGAAAATATATTAACATCGATTGTATCACCCATGAACATTCTTAAAGACGATTGAAAACACAAACAAAATTTTTCCTAACACTGACGAAAAGAACGAGGTATTGTTGCATTTGATTGTGTTTATGTAACGAGAAGTTGCCTAATACCCTTTCATTAATATTTCAGCTAACCACAAAACGAAGTAATTCGCTACTTGGTTTTACTGCGGCTACTACAGCTACTACGGCTACTGGGGTTGCTAGGCCGGGGTACACCCGAATTTGAATGACATTTAGGGGATAATTTGAATGACATTTAGGGGACCCCCAACCAAGAGCAACCCAGGTTAGCAGAGGACTGTTTGGGTGTGCATATACTTATTTTAAACTTCAAATTCTAATTTTTAAACTACATTGAATCTTCAAGATTCAATGTAGTTTAAAAATTAGAATATACTATTCCTTCTTTCTCAAAAATTTACGTCTCTTTTGAGAAAAACTATCTACTCCCAAATATACCCAAAAATCATCCAAAAATCATCCAAAAATTCAAAAAACAGCTCAAAACATCGATTCGTGTGGTTTTGGCATTGCTTGAAACGCGAACGAGATATCTGCATTAAACCCATTTTAAGCGGCGGAAAAACGGCTTTCAGGTTTACCCCTGACCTTAACGTACCGACCTTTCTGGATTCTCCGCGGCAAAGCCTCTCGTAAGTGAACATGGAGTTCTCCTTTCTCTTGTTTTTGTTGTTCGCCATTTTCTTTGGCTGCGTAGCATTGTGCGTATCACGATTTAGTTGCTCGGACTCGAAATGATCCAAGTTTGTCTTTGCTTGTTCATTTTTGGGATCTGCATTAAAAAGAAGAAAGAAAATTTGAAACGGTTTGATGTTTCATACCCGTTGGTGTAACGTACAATCTCCGCCAAAAATCGAAGTTGTCGCTCAAAATCCAACGTTACACTTCAACATCAGACTTTATGATGCCAACACGAATCCTCGAGTAAATCAGCTTCAAACTTTGCGACACAATATCTAACAATGCGAACGGACTTTCAAAGTTAAAATCTTTTTTTTGTAGTTTATGCTTCAATAAACAACTTCACAGGTTTCGACATTAGGAATCAACTTCAACGATGTGCAAAAAAACAAACAAACAAATAAAACAACAAAAAAACCGCATTATGGTCCATTATCTCCAAACATTATTTTGATATGGAAATTAGCACACCCGACCCCACAAACCGCGACTATATTCTTTTTTTCCCCTTTGTCTTCAGTTTTGTATCCTCTGGCCACGTTCGCAAAATGCATTTGATTCGCCAATAATTATGGGATATTCCGAGTGACGTCATTTACTTCGTTCCCGCTCCTTTCGCCTTGTTGCACGTGAAGATAGATAAGCAAATCGTTCGTGTCTCGCTCGTTGTTCATGTTTAGTCATCTTCACGGAGGCTGGGGGCAATGAGCTTAAAGCACTGCGTCAGACATTGCTTCATGTCGAAAACCGTTTGACAGAAATACAGAACAGCAGCTCTCGAGAAGGTAAGGGCAAATGGCCTCTATTGCTTTCTTGCAGCCACGTGATGAGACGGCCATGTTGGTGTACAATACAATAGAAAACCGCCTCTCAAGTTTTGCATGATAATATGGTAGAATTCCCACAAGACCTTTTACTGTATTGTTCTGTACACCAACATGGCGGTCGTGACGTCAGATGCAAACCATTAATTTAAACTTTATTTCGCCTCGTTGATCGATCCGTAGCTTTGAGCATCAGTTCGCTAAAATGGTTCAATATGAAGGCCCGTTCTGCTCAAAATAACACATTTAATTTTTACTTGTCGATCAGATAAACGTAGTTTTTGACTGTACTCAGTATTATGTGCGTCTGAAATTAGTTTTATCTAAGCTTATGTCTGAATGGTTAGACTGCTATCAGTTAAAAATGTTTTTGTACTTCTTAATCATTTCTTCAGAAGAGGAAATAATTTTATGTTCCTTAATGTTTACTTATAGTAAAGACATTAATTTTTATTCTCCATTTATCCCGATCAAAAAACCTTGCGCGAACTTTTCAAACAATAAGATTCAAAACGAAAACCAATCACTCTGCTTTTTCCGCGCTTGGCGGCAGCTTTCTTTACTTGCTTTGAATTATTTCGGTTACGCAATGATACGATGAAGGAAAGAACGAACAGACAATAGGTTTGAACCTTCCTTGCCAATTATTTACAAGTCCCACGTGGCATGTATTGGTTTAATGTATGGGTGCACCAGGGCATCCACGCATGCGCAGACCGACTGCCTAAGCAAAAGAAACCAGTAGCGGTGCCTCTGGACATTTAAGACCGAGCGTTGTACAATGACGATAACCACCGAGATTTCGGCCCGCGGATCGCTCATACCAGCCCTGAGTTGTTGGTCCTTCGTCAGCTTTCGGATACCTATCTCCGATAGACAGTGAAGGAGAGAAATGTTGGCCCCTAGACCATATGTGACAGATCCCTTTCGTACTCGCAGCTCAGTCCCGCTCTACTTAGCGTAAGATTTCGCCGGAGCGATATATATTAGAGAAAGGTAGTGATTGTGTCTTCCATATAGTACGCAAACATTTCAGTTTGGTACGCACTGGAATACAGAGATCTTATGCATGCGCATATTCTAAAAAACTAAAAAAATAGCAAAAGGAACACTGTCTGGTATAAGACTGTGTAACCTGTATTTCGTCCTCGTTTTAAAGGGCTTTACCTTTGTCAAGAATATCTTTAGTGTGAATGATAGCGTCATCGAGAAGTCCAACCTGCAAGAAAACACGAAATAAAGTGTCGTTCTCTGCTGGTCACGAAGGGCGAGAACGTAATGAGCCAAAAGTCTCACCTGGTATTCAGCCCAAGACAAATATTCCAGCACGTCATTTTTTGGCAGTGCACCGCTGTATTCGTAAGGCGGGCTCATTCGCTTAAGAGTTTCTCTCATCCAATCGATGACGTCCTCGTAATATTCCAGGCCATGACTGACCACTCCCAGCTCATAACACTCATCTGCGCCCAATGCACCACTGGATTTCCCATCATGCAGTTCGCCATTCGCCATTGCGCGTGCGCTGAGGTTGTAAACATTTTGAATGCGCAGAAGCGCGGAAATACTTCCCATGAAGTCTTGCGACGTGGGGAAAGCAGGGCGATTCACCCTGATTTCCCATTGAAGATCTGAGAACAAACCGTAGAAATGATGTGGTTAAGAACAATTGTTATTTATTTATTTATTTATTTATCATTTATTATTCTAATAGTAGTTTAATGAGTCAGTCATTTCTTGGCCGGAGTGACGGACAGAACTTTCGTTCCAATGGACCTTACTCCCAACTAGAACATGGGTCAGACCAGACCGCGACACCGGGCACTAGGTTCCCAATACTTTCTACGAACATATCCACATAATTTTTTAACCGTTTATTATGCTTTTCTGGTAGGACCTGAGTGGTCTGTCGACCGCGGAGGAACACGAATGAGGCCAATACTCTACCAACGGCGGTTTGCTCAAGAAAGGTTTCCCTTCGAGCTAAGAAAGAAATCCCTGAACGGCTTAAAAACGTTTGGTTTTCGTGGTGCTTTTGTAAAATACCACAAGTTGAGGAATTGAAATGAAAAGAAGCAGTTCTGCCAACATCTTTTTGTCATGTCGCGTATTCTATGACGAGATATATTAATAGTACTTTCAATTCATTTATGTTTATTTTTGATCAAACGCCTTCAAAGTTTTAAACCATGGACCGTTTTGGATTTCGGAGAGTCTTCATTATGTGCCTCGGGCCGAGCAAAACCCTTTTGTTACAAATAAAATCTAATCGAATTCAGTTCTTAAATTGGCTCGGAGCGCGCAAGACAATCGTAACTGGCTGAGGCATATTAAATTCACTTCCAAATAAAACAGTCATTGTTCATTTACGTCCTCGTTAAGTCCTCTCGTGGAATTGACATTATTTGTAAATGAAGCCATTAACATGTACTTGCTTGTGGGCTGGTCTTTTGCAGCTCCTTTTAGAGAAATTTTACGAAATTCTCCGAAATAAATTTCAACAAACTCGGAAGAGCAAGTGGAAAATTCTAATTTGACGTTTATTCTTACCGTTTGGTGTCCCATTAGCAAGGTACGACTCTAACTCCCTCCAATGCCTCACGAATCTTCTTACGAGCTGGAAGGAGTTGATAGGGTGAAACACATATTTCTCTATGTTGGCCCTAGCGATTTCGCTCTCCTTCCTGACGTGATCAGCAAATTTGCGGAGAATTTGGGGAGGTTGCGATTGTTCCTCCAGGTAAGCATCGAGTGATAAAGAAAGCGATCCCTCTAGGCGTGCGAGGCCTTTCAGCTGAGTGAGAGAGGTAAACAGTTCCGCATTTACAACGCCCAAACATTGTGACATCCACAACATTAGAAGCATCCGCTTTGCCATTTTGACAATGAATGCAAGTCACACGTGCTTTAGAAAGCAAAACCTGTCGATTGAGAGAATTTGCAGGTTGTAAGTCTCTTATCAACAGCTTAAAATTATGCAAATGAGAATTTTACCAGCGCCAACTTGTTTTGCGTCCCGTTGAATATTTCAGCCTTGTCTCAATTTTTAAAACCCTTTTTGTAACGCACAAGCATGGTTTGAAATACTTGACAAGGGCACTCTGTCGGTTAACCTCTTTGCATTATATGTCTCGCTTTTGCAAGAAGAATAAAACAAAGGAGAACAGACAATGTATGGGACAAAGAGTACACTCAAATCTCTGAAAATGAATGCTGTTCTTTTGAAAAGCCATCATAAACCTGGAAATATTTCCTCATTTTTTTGAGCCTTAAAGCTATCTGCAGTGGCAGGCAGAGAACGTTGAAACTTTGCATACCACATTTCTTTTCGACCTTCAGTAGATTTACTGGACCTTCAAGATGTCCGTGGATATTGAAGTCAATTTTTAAAGCAATAATAAATTGAATAGATGGCAAGGCGAGTCCTTAACCAGTAAAACAGAGGTGAACGACAAGACACGAAAGCCAAGTCGGTAAGCAGATATTTGTAGTTCATATATCGGCCAACACTTTGCTATCGTCTTCTATTTCTTACGGTATATTTCAATCGTGTAGGTGATTATTGTAAGTGTACATTTTTACGTTAGTGAGATGTTGCCAGATTTTTGGAGAGGTGACAATTGCGCCATCTCATACGCAAGATCCATTGGCCTTTCCGAAAAAGACTGTAATACTCAACTAACAACCTTGAATTTCAAGAGTTCGGTAAAATAGATTTTTTTGCTGGCCTTGGCACGAGATTTTTACATCTGGCACACACAGTCCTGACGTAAGATAAACAATCAAGTAGAGATGCCATGAATCGACGTGAACATCCGCGTTTTTTGTAAGCGCTTTTCTGTCCTTGTTTTACAATTTCGAACTCAAACTAGTTTCACACTCTCCTTTGCAGAACACAGTGAGCAAAAAACGAGACCAACGGCTCAAACCGGGTTCGAATATGTCTGGCAGCAGGGTAGGCTCTCAAATAGACTAAATGCCCGTCGGTCAGAATTTCTATAGAATTTCAAGCAAGGTCCTTTTGGCTGAAAATGACGTTGAACACCTCCCGACCATTACATGATCTAGTAGTATCCCCAAAACAGACCTTCAACAACAACCACAAAAAGTTTGAAAACGGTTAGCTTTCAATAATTCTCGTGATGGGTACTTCCTATTTAAATACTTTGAAAGGGTAAGATAAGGATATGTTAATTAATAATATCATATCACGCGGAATCTGATTCCGAATCGCTTTGATAGGGTTTGTCAACATTCATAATAAGGTTTGCGAAAAAGAGAAAAGCAGGTATACGATAAATTGAATGAAGTTTTGCTCCAAATAGATGTCGGCGGGGCTAACTTTTAACGTAGCCTTAAAAATCTCAATAGTGTGTAATAATAAGTGTAGCGTTGAGCATATACAGCGGGACTTATACGTATATGAAAACTGCTGGGGATACTGCATATTTTGAAGAGCTTTGTGAAAAGGGGGCAAACAAAACCAAGAAGGGAAGAAAATAACAAAACGCTCTCCTGAGTGCGTCATTTTCCACCTCTTATCGGGTTTGACTTTTCATGATATCATTGAATAACGAACGTAAGCAATGAAACCGCAAAAGATAGGCACTTAAACTCTTGCAATATTTTCCGCAAAAGTAATGAAATTTTGTCTTTTGCTCAGCGATTAAATTACTCGAAGCACAAAGCACAAAATAACTGATTCCAAGCCATATTTCACCTATCAAGGTGGAATTTTAAATTCTCCCATAGATTATTAAAACATTAACTGAGTTGCTGAAACGGGCAGGATTTGTATTAGCTGAAAATCATTTAAGAAAAAAAAATTTAAAACCTTCGGAGGCAAATTCGATTGCGTTCGATGTGCTAAAATTCCCTCCGCCGTCCGCGAGGACGAATGGGGAGTCTTTTTAGATGCCTCGAAGAACTCCGCCCCGATCTCGTTCGCCCGAGCTCCGCGGGAGTAGAGCAGCTTGTTACCTTTGGCCCTTTTTGCCCCGGTAAGTGATTTTGTACACAGTTGATCGTTAATCAAGAACATTGCTCAGATAACACGTTTCTCTTACCTTACACACTGATAATAAACGAGCTGAAACAAAGTAAAACAGTGTTTTCACCGGTTTCGCGCGCCTAGTAAACTGTTCCGTCTTTTCCAGCCAAGAACGAGAATCCCACTGGCTGAAGTCAGGAAGCATGCCAAGGTCAGGATACGCCTTGAAATGTTTTCTTATTACTGTGCACAAGACAGTATGAGGTACGAGAACACATCCCTATGCCCCCCCCATAATTATTTTCAATCTATTTTTAAATTTGCATGAATGAACGGGGAGAAGTAGACTCTAAAGAAAAAAATCTTGTGAACCTTTTGTCTCGGCTAGAAGATTTTTGTGTGGTGTGTAATAAAGCTCAAACAAAGGAAGACCTACCACCTAACAGATAAATGTTTCCCAGAACATGAAAGGCTTTCTCCTTTGCAAGAATAATCATTTTCTGGTCTGCGTGCAGCTCCGTGACGAAAACTGCAAGGCAAAAGAAATCAGTTCAAAATTAAAGAAGGTAACGTTTTCTGGAAGGCGTTTTTAGGAACAACGAAGGCCATCGAATAATAGCGAATATCCTGGATGGACCAAAATTAGCAAACTCGACATGCTATCTCTGTATGAACTGAAAACTTTTCCTTGTATAGTTCGGCTAACGATTATATTATGCGCAAAATACAAAACGAGCCAGAAGCACAATTTGAAAACTGCATAGTTGAATTTGCGCGGTATAAATAAATGCTATTATTATTATTATAAATGCACAAAACACCAGGATAAAATGCTTCACACCTGTTCGCACAAAACCTTACCGTGAGGTTAAGTCTAAGATATTACTTCCAAATTTAGCCTATTATTCAAGCCGTATCATTAAAACGTACCTATTTTCATATTACCGGGCCTTTTGTTATTTCATAGCTTTTCTCTACTTCCGATCCCCTAAAGAAGGCTAGAAAGATGGCCTGGAAATTGGTATGTGAAAGCTCAAGGCTGATTAAACACAACGTTGGCAGCTAACGCTGTAATACTTTGCGTCGTTAAAGTCCCTGAAAACCGAAGTAAATTGCAAAAACGACAAGTGCTACACTTGTAAATGCATTTACATTGAAAGACACTGAAATGGTCGAGAGAAGAGTGAATGTACGTGACCACGCAATTCTTAAGTAAAACTCCTAAATTAGACGCAATCCGCTAAAATTAAAAACTTTCTCAGTGGAGGTAAAGTTCATTTTTCACTTCACTACAGCCTGTCCTTTCACGGGAACAAAGAAATAATCACATTTCATGATTTATCCAAATATTGTAACGAGAATTTAATAGGCCGTGGTGGTCACAACACTTTTAATATCCTTGAAGAAAATTTTTTATTTGGGATATAAAACCTCCTTCATCCGTTTATTAATTTTCTTAAAATTTCTCAGGTTTATTGCTTTCCGCGGAGTTGCCAAGTTCATCACATAAGGTCAAAACAATGTTTACCCACAGGGACAAAATTGATAAAAGAACTTTCTTGATTTTCATGGCTAAATGATTATGTCTGCAATTTTATAATTTGGTGAATGCGTTGTTTAAAATAAACGAACCCCCAGGATAAAATTTGTAGGCACAATTTGAAAGTCCAGTTTGTGCTACTCAGTATTTGCTTGCCGTGATTACAGCTGTAATTATTGAAACTGGTGATACTCGATATGGTGCTGACGACTTTCACGATTGCAAGACAAATTTTCCCCAGTCCTCTCTTTATCCCCCTGTACTCGTTTGTGTGATACCGGAACAAAGTCACACCGACCTGGTTATGAGTTCATCGCGGAGTTGTATTGGATCGATAAATATCAACTGCTATAGCGTATGCTCTGTGTTTGTAAATATTTATCACAGTGGGGTCCGACTGGAGTGAACGATTGATGGAATTAGAAAGACGAAGAAACAGCGTTCATTTTCTTAGTAAACCGTGGTATGAAATTGTAAACTCGTATCGTAGCGGTTCTAGAATATATTAGTACGCCCTCTTAACCGGCAGCGTTCGTTTTTAGAGATTTTGTGCCGGATTTGAAACCCTCTCTTCCCACCAACTGCATTTGTTTTTCAGCTCCGCCACGCTCCGTAAATAGACAACTGGTTGCGTCCCTCCAGTTGGATGTCTTGAGGCTTTTATGTTTATATAAGTTGTTTCTTTCCACACGCGGCCCCACGAGCTTCAAGCCGCCTTCAGTACTAAACACAAGCGTGTATAAATATGCCGTATTTATTTTATGTCATACAATTAAGCTTGAATCTGTCTTGATGTAAACGTAACAACAAGTGATTGTATTTTTGATCTCGGTGTATCGATTGAGTTTGATGCCTGCTGGTAGAACTGTCTATCGCAAGAGATTCGACAGCTGACATCTCGAGACTTAGCCGGCCATCACATAATTTTTTTCTAGTAATCCCCGTTTACTGTTGTTTGATTTTTCTCATTTGTCAAGTTAATATTCCCAATACTTTATCTGGAAAGGCTTGGTAGTTTCAGCTACCAACTTGAGTCAGAGATACTGAATAAACGATCAAGCTGCCACTGACCTTTCAGACCGGCATTTCTGGAAACGTGTAATGATCGAGTTACGGCTTGGAAAGAATTACTATGGAGCTTTCACGATAAAGGCAACGGAAAAGGCATTGTCGCTTCAAAATATAAAATTACGTTATTGGTAAGCACTTCACTTCAACGCCTTTAATGTGTAAAATGTTGCCTGTTATCCAAGACTGAAAAGGGTCGTTCGAAACTTGAACGGTGTTCAAGTTTAGAGAGAGAAAGAAAAATGTCTTGTAATTTGCTAGTATAACGTTCTCGCCAACTGAAATCGCTGATTTTGATAATTTCACGTTGTTGTTTTGCAGAGGATAGTAAGGAAATGTACCAAAATGTAAACTGTGACGCTCGAGCAGGCCTAGCAGAGCTTCTTTTTGCTCATGAAACCAGTTTTCTTTTAATGGCGTTCTCGTTCCCTATCGATCCCTACTCAGAACGACTTCAGTACACCCGTGGGGCAATTTCAGTAGCACAATGTTTTCACCCTTTTTAGACCCGAGGGGTTCCCTCTTTGAGGGGTAAAATAGTGTGCCTTTAGGCAGAGTAAACAGGGTAAAGCAAATTGAGTGACTGCCGACTACCTCATAGAACGATAACTGAAAGCGCTCTTTAACATGACCCAGTCTTTCTGAGTTGACTTCGAACCAAACGTCGACGAATTTAGACCGAACCTACTAGTTTTAAAAAGGGAATGTTTTACGACCTTGAAATGCGCTTTACGACAACTTTGAAATTTCAAACCGTCCCACCTGCGTTTTTTCTCGTGTGGTGGGAACTGTAAAGACGTATATAAACATTTGAGCTTAATCTTTCAAAACGCTTCAATTTTTGACTCATGACACTCAAGGCTCATGTGAGCGATCTCTTGAATTCCGAGGTAAGGGGTGGGAAGACAGCAAAGGTTTAAACGAGAGTCACAATGTTCCAGGGTCTCAAAATGTAAAAATGAAACACTCTCCAGTATCTAAACAGATTCAGGATCAGTAAAACACAGCGACTGAAAAAAATTGATTTAGTGAGTAAATCGAGTTATCGGCTCGAAACTACAGCAATTGGGCTCAAATTTCAGTTGGTGCTTGTTTCGGCAGGATAGTGTACGCCCTGAACATACTTTCGCACCTGCTAGGGCGGTCGTCACATAACGCTCCTCTTTCCGGAACACATCTTCATCGTCCATCGTGTCTGGTTTTACTCTATCTTCTTTCTTTCTTTGTGCAAATCTCTTTTCCGTCAGCTGCTCGGTATTTCTAAAGATAGTCGAAAGTTCGTATTTGATTTGTTGAAGTTTGTCCGCTACCACAGCAGCACAACAGCACTTACGTAAGCAATAACGAGCCCCAAACTGACGCAATGGCGAATGGCAAAGGTTTTAGTTGCAGCAAACCATGTTCTTGTCAGGTGACTTATACGAGTACTCAAGGAATACCCGAAGCACTGTCGACATATTAACCTTGCCCAGTTTTAAATTGGAAATAGATGCTGTTTTATACATGTTAAACACCTTGTTTCGTACAATGTTAAAGCTTACCTGTATTGTGCAGGTTGTGACGCAGGAATCATCGAAGAAATAAGCTCCACATTTCCCACAGAAAAGACGCGAATCCTTTCACCGAGCGAATTGCTAACA
>BLFK01000545.1:2236362-2238862 GCA_014634185.1 Astreopora myriophthalma
GTGTGTGTGGGGGGGGGGGGGGGGGGAGTCTGGGGGAATCCTCCCCCAGAAAATCTTGAGATCTTGAAGCTCGGAAATGCTACTTTCAGTATTGAATTTTTTATTTTTTTGCTTGAAATTGGGGGGCTTTAGCCCCCACCCCAGCCTTCCAGGCTCTGCCGTCCCTGGTAGGTTTGATTTACACGAAACAATTCGTGCCGTAGGCCTTTAGTAAGCTTGTCGCATGCAACAAAATCGTACCGTGTAAAAATGAATCCGTATCTGCAAAGTAAGACTAATTACCAGCACAAAACGTTAAATGTAGAGAAATGTAGACAACACTCGCCTGCGGCTCGTGTTGTCTACATTTCCCTCGTGTTCTCAAATGCCCATCGTGTTTTATCACAGTGTAATACACGGCTTAGGCTTCTTTATTTGTTAAATATATTTTTCGTAATTTTTTGTTTTGAAAGTTGTTGTGACATAGGCCGTTGGCTGTTATATGCACGGTTTTACTAAGAGTGAAAACAACGGAACAGAGTAGTCAAGGTGAAAGATAAAGATATTACCTTCCTTTGGCAGATGTTATTTTCGCCACATGACTTCCGCTGGGTCAATGTTATATCAAGAGATCATCAAGCGTTTTTCACCTTGCGTGACAACAAGATAGCGGCCGTCTGGTTCGATAAAGAGGCTCTCCTTATAATTTTCAACAATTTAAACGTTTCAAGTATTTGAAGATTGTGTTTATGCCTATGTATACCAGCTCACGAGTGTACGGTGGCCCACAGAGGACTTACTACCAGCATTATATTATCACGCGATAAATTCCTCAATAAATTATCGCGCGATAACAAGTCACGTCACGCCATCAAGAGGTCTCAAGCCGCAAAGGGTGTTTACGTTTACGGTCTTGTTGCCGGGATGGCGGCCATTTCACGGTCTGCTTTCGAGCTCTTTATGCTTTTTGCCTTAATTCAAGTCTCTTCCAGAAATTTTACATCAACCTTTCTAGAAACCCATGCATCCGACAGTTCGTGCTTATTTCGATCGCAATACCCCCTCAACAGTGGCAGCCACTGTTGAGGAGGTATGTATGTCATAATTAAGACTTCTTCTCGATTTGACGATGTTTTGGTGAATTAATTCCGTCTCATTCTCTATCACTTTCGGTTTCTTGTGCCTGAAATAGGAAACAGGCGTGAATAGGCGTGACACCTCTTTCTGGCGTGACGTGACTTGTCATCGCGCGATAAATTTATTGCATAATAAATTGTGAATTTAACGCGCGATTTTTTATCGCGATTTTTGTACTTTTTACATTTCTTTCCTCATTAGTATATCCTCCTCATTTTCTGATCAAGCTGTTAAATTTAATGAGCAAAAATGTAAACAACGAAGTGAGCAAAGGAAAAGAACATTCAATTTGGACAACATATCTGCCATGACGTCATGTGAGAGCACTCAGATTTGATTGGCTAGCTGGGTCATGTGAACAGGCGCGGAAAATTCAACCAAGCGCGCCCGCCACAAAAGTGAAAGCTCGAAGAGTTGATTCCATAATGTCGTCCCTGGTTTTGACTCCTGGTAACACGCAAGGTGATCCTGTTCCATCGCCTGTCATCCGACTTGCGGTGATCGTTTGTATTGCCAAGGCTCATGGCAATGGTACAACAAGTGTTTGTTACGCTTCCGAACTTGACGAGGAGGGTTCCATTATAGGGGACCCGTTTCGTCTTGTAAACCGCTGTGGGTTTTATTTGTGGTTGAACGACCAAGTGCATGAGGAGGGACTTGCATGTGGTTCTTTGGTAAAATATCGGGTCTTTGGAGATCAGATGGTTTACAGCAAAAACACAAGTAAGCGAAAGGTGGGTTGACTTATCTTCCTGTGGAGACTGTGTGTGCAAGTTAATCGCGGTCAATCCGTTCTATTTCAAAGGTTTTAATACGGTCATCTCGTCACGAGGAAGACCCGCCACCACAATGTCATCGAACTCCAATAATTGTCGCGCTTTAAGAACGAAGAATGTTGATACTATTGTTGTTTAGTCCAACAAACTTAATCTTAGAATGACACGGGAATCCTAGTGGCTTTTCGTGGTGGTGAATTGACGCTCAGTTGCTTGGTGGTGAGATGACCGTTTGCCATTTCAACAACCACGCGAATTTAAAGTTTTCCCAATTCCTGACTCCTTCCGGCTCCTTGGGCGCAAAATCCATGATCGCTTATCTCCAAGGACAAAAAGAAAAAGGAAAGGAAAGCAAAAAGAAATAGATACAGGGCCACATTCGAGGCATATAATTTAGTTAGTTGGCTGGTTTGGCTCGATCAAGAGTCAAGGTAATCAAAGAGCGGTCGAAGCTTACTTGATGTCGCGTTCTGAATAATTTGCTGGCTCGTATTTACCATCTCATATTCAACGCGCGCTTATGGAATAATTGTTAAATATTCTGGTTTTTTTTTCTTAAATGGCATCTACTAGTACCGTAAAATCCTGGTTATACATGTAAGCCTTGG
>BLFK01000545.1:2241362-2263213 GCA_014634185.1 Astreopora myriophthalma
ATATGGCATCATTAACTGTGAAATGCACACCATGTGGAATTTAGACTTTTAGACTTTATTCATGGAACAGCTTGTACAAGAAAAACATGGCTTTGAATTATGACTTCTGCTAGCCACTAAGTTCTAAGGAAACAACAGAACTGCCAGAGAATGCTGGGATCATGTGTACTATAGGTGCCCTCGACCGATATATCGGTGGACAATCGACCGATATATCGGCCGACAGTCGGCCGATACTCGACCGATAGTCGAACAATAGTCCACCGATGGACGACCAATAGTCGACCAATATATCGGTCGAGTCGACTGTCGGCCGATGCATCGGCCGATGTGTAGCGATCAATTGCCGGTGAAGTATCGGTCATGCATCGTTCAAGTATTGGTCAAGTGTCGGTCAAGTATTAGTCATGTATCGGTCATGTATTGGTCACGTATTGGTCATGTGTTGGTCGAGTAGCGGTGGTCTAAGACTGTATCGGTCGACATGACTACTGACCGACTACCGGTCGACTGTCGACCGATATATTGGCCGATGTGTTGGCCGATATATCGGTCACGTATCGGTCATGTGTCGGTCGAGTATCGGTGGTCTAAGACTGTATCGGTCGACATGACTATTGACCGACTATCGGTCGACTACCGGTCGACTATCGACCGATAGTCGACCGGTAGTCAACCGATATATTGGCTGATGTGTTGGCTGATATATCGGCCGAGGCCACCTATAGTACACATGATCCGAATGCTGCGGGAAAGTTGACCTGCCATGTCAATAAATTGTTGGTGAGATTTGTCCTGCTGAAGCTTCTGCGTAGCCCCTGTCAACATCTCACAAATTCAAATCAAGGAAACTAACGTGTGCCACTGCCAACGTGACAGCAGAGTCAGTCAATTAAATAGAATAATGGACATAAAATGTCTGTACATGTCTAAAGATGTGGGTTAAAATTGACACTTGTTGCAAAAGCATTATGTTGTTTTAAGATATACATTTCTTGTAATTCAGGCTATTTCATTTATTTAAAGTGTAATTTTTTTACTAACACTATTACTATGATCTTTATATGAAGGATATCAATGAGGGTAATGTGTTATATACAGAATACTATTGAGGTGAGAGACAATCAGTCCTGCTTCCTCAAGGGACTAAAATCAAATGCAGCCCCCACCCTTTTCAGAGTGACAGTGTTTTGCTGCATTTAAAAGGTCCTTCATGTGACTGATTTGAGTGACACAATAGGTTGTATGGTTCATGAATTATTAATGAGTTAAAATTACAGCAATGACAAGTACATGCAGGTTATAAACTAAGACATGTACAAATAAATTAATGATCTGGTAGCATGTGCAACACTCAAACAGCATACAGGTGTTGAACTTATTAATGGAGGTCAAGTTGGGCATATGAGAAATAGAGTCATGCTTTTCAACTAAACTGATGGCATTATGCAAGGAAGAAAGAAATGGAAGTGATAAGCAAAAATGAGTTACACAGACATAACAACAAACACTTTGAGTAGTTTCAAGTTTTGCGTTCTCATTAATTTAGTTTTTACACATCCATCATTTTAGGATACAAGCCCAAGACCATTTCAATTGATGAAGAACCTCTTAAAATTAAAAATGGCGATGGAAAGTTTGTTCTCTGTCCAGGGATGGTCGTTTTTGATTCTGGGAATGGTGCAGGAACTGGCATCTCAGAAGGACTTTTAGATCTCCTAAATCTGAAAGAAAAAGTTGACCATTCGAAAAAAATGCGCTACACAACAGCAGGAAGAAATGCTGATGGGAGCCCGATTAGTGTCCATTGTAACAAGGTAAAGATTAAACTGAAAATTCGTGGACACGTATTTGCTGTCATGGCACTTGTTAATGCCACAGCCCCAGGAGTTGACTTGCTGATAGACATGAAAATCATAGCAAAGCTAAATGATTATAATTTTACTCTGGGAACATAGACAAAGCCGGGATTACGCAATGGTACATAGAGACTTCATTTGGTAAAGCAGGTTGGTTAAAATGGCAGCAAAGTGCTGATATGAACCTACTATATATCAACTAAAGTAATAAATACAAAGAAATAATAGATAAGTAAAAGATATAGATATAGATAGATAGATATAATGTCTGTATCATTGGTCGCTGTTGAGTTTGTACCAAATGTAATTTGGTCAACAGTCTTAGAGTATTTCTTAAGGTTGGCTTTAAAAGATGAATAACTTGCTGTGGATTTTAAATGGGTTGGTAGATAGTTCCAAACTAAACTAGCGGACGAAACTAAAACTATGGACGAAAGAGTTATGAAGTACTTTAGATTCAGAGTGGATCAGTTCAAACTTTAAGTTGTCCCTCAAATTGTTGCTTGTTCTATGTTTAGAGAATGACTTCGTTATACTAGATGGAGTTTGTTCATAGTATGCCTGATAAGCAATACAGCCCAGTCTTTTCTTATATAAATAAGATAAAGAGTTCTATTTGGCCTTGTAGTACTTCATGTTTAGGAATAGATGGGCTTGAGTTATGTATCAATCTTGCAGCTCTGATAAGTGAATCCTCAAGCTCAGAAAGCAAATGTGATGATTCCCATAGAGAAATGCAATAAGTGGTGGTGGGTAAAATACACCTGTAGCTTTGAGAGCACTTTTCTGTAGCCCTGGCTCAGTTCTTAGTTGTTGCCATATGCCATATGTGGGTTGAGTTTGTTGGTTCTACACTTCTCTGCTTTGAGAGGTCTTTCTGCGGGTAGTCCAGTTTTCCCTTCATGTCAAAAACTGTCACCTGATTTGTAAAGGGCCATAAATGATAAAACCATGATAGGATTCTCTGTAATTTAGGGAGCAGCCGGCTATTAAAGTGCATTAAGGTGCTAGGTGTTTTTCTGCAATCCCTCACCTTAGCGTGTAAAGCCAAGCTATCTTTAAGCCCATCTAGAGGGTAAGAGGTAAGAGGTAAGAGGGTGGTTCAGATAGACAGGTTATGTTTTTCATGTGAACAGGGCCTTGGTTGCTTTTTAATACAAACTATCAAAGTTACATGTGTCAGAAGATAAAGTCAGAACTTTTTACTTATGTTTCTAGCGCTTGAAATAATGCTGAGCTTTGGTTACAACAGGTCAATTTTCCATCTGTCTGGAGTATTATGTTTCTGCTTTGAATTTTGTGAGTTGTACTTTCAAACTTGGTTGAAATTTTACTGCTGCTTTAACTTCTTAGGTTTTAAAAATTGTATTTTTATTCATTATGTAGATAATGACAGCAAAAACTTTTAACAATAATATTATTAAAGACCACTTTCGATATATTAATATGTGGCTTGATACCAGGGCTTGAAGGAACACAAGACAGGATCTTGAAGAAGCCCAACTCATTAATAATTCATAAGCCCGGAACAAAAGAAATCACAATCGTGAAAGAAGTTTGGATGTGCGATCTCAATTAACATAAAATTTTGGCAACTTTAAACTGAAATTTCTCTTAAAATACTGATTCCTTTGAGAAGCAACATCAAATGCTCAAAAGAGTGTTTAATCCTCTACCCAAACACCTTGAATTCAGTTAAAAAACTTTGCCCCTCAGCCTCGTTTTTCAACTCGCTTCTCGGTGTTTGGATATCTGATGAAACACTTCTGGGTTTTTGTCATGTTACATGAAATATATCAGAAGTGGTCTATTGGTAACTATGTGCCACAAGCTTACGGGAGTGAATGGTCCTGAAGATGACATTGAGTCATAGTGTTGATGAATCTGTAAATAAACTATTAAACAGAAAATGACTAGATAAGTAATTAGACGAGTAATGAAGAAATAATAAACTTGTTTCAGTAAAATAAGTGGTTTAGGGATAATTTAGTGCCTGTTAACATGTACCAAACTTTGTGCTCAGGTGTAAGTAAAGATGCTATGTTCATAATTTGTCTGAATTTTCACTGGTTGTTTATGAGGTTGTCATAATTTACTTTGCGATAACGTTTTGTTGTGGGAAAGGCGAAATGTACATTTACTGGCTCTCACCAGTTTCAGCATTCTCGAGAGACATTGTTATTAGAAGGATTGACAGAATGGTGTTGTATCCTGTGTTATTCAAAGCCACCTTAAATTTTCAAAGGTGGCTAGGCTCCAGACTTTTTTAAACTTTGCAAAGAGCTTTATCTTGGCCTGAGCATATCCTAACAGATCAAACATCTTCGTCTAACATGGTGTCTTTCTTTTACACGCTAATGTAAACATTGAACACAAAACCCCTCAAATTGCTGCAATTCACCGTTTTGAGTCACAAGGATGACTACACATCATTTTAGGTAAAAATACGTTTATTTTGATATGTGTGTGATTGTAGTAGCAGTACATGATGATATCATGGATTTTAGCGATACTATATCAAAGAGAGATCAACAGCCTCATAGTTTGTATGGGTGCCCTGTGATGTCACAGGCAACCAAGATGTGGGTGATTCAGCCACTTTTTGTTGTCTGACTGTTCCAAGAGACGGTTCAAAGCTATTTAGACGTGTTACACTCTGGTGTCTTGCTCCCTTGACTGGAAGGGTGAAAAGATTGGCCTAAACGTACAGCGATGAACAAAAGAAGATGAAGATTGACTATGTAAAATATACAATGAGTCGATTTAATCTTCGTGCTTCTTGACCAGCGGTTGGGAAAAACACGAAAGCCAGCATGCACAGTATGAAACGAGAAAAGAGTAAGCAAATTTTATCACGCGTGCGCACCCGCTACACAGGTTTCCTGCTTTTTCACCAGTTAATGTGAAGAAAGGGATCTGAATTGGGCGGTGTCGCTGTCCAAACTGAAGGTCGCATTATCAGGGTCCCGCTGCCCCATCTGCTGTTTTCCGGCCTATTAGATGAACAAGCCCCTATTGATTTTGTTGGCAAGTCCCATGGCCTCTGTGGGAATCGACACTGGAGCTCTTACTAAATAGTTTTTCGTTTTGGAAAACACTGCTTCACAGACGCAGTATTTTTGGTGCATTTTCTTTCTTTCTTCTTTGTTGTTGCTGTTGTTGTTGTTTTTCAAACCTCGCATTTTTTCCAGGTAGCTACGCCCCTGACGACGAGAAAAAAACCTCGAGCTTATGGTTCTCATGCCATAAAGTAACTTGACCTTGCTCTGTTTTAGTTGAAACAGGACTTGATCGTTTCATCTATCGAGAGATCTTTTCTGGAAGGGCGGACCAGTTAAATATATGCTTTAAGAAAATGTAAGCGTGCTGAAATTAGTGAAGCCCGTAAAACAGGTGCTGTTATAAAGAACCGAAACAGTCGCGGCAAATACGTGACTTCCTTTAAGGCCTTAGAGCCACTGAGACAAGAAAAGCCAAACCTACTCTAAAAGGCTTCTATTCTCGCCATCCAGAGCTTTTAGGTTTTGGTCGATTTTGACTGAGAACGATTCGTCATTTATCATATGTTTGCAGATTGGTGCACTACGTGTACCGATTTTGTCAAAAACCACAATCGTCGAGAAAACAAACGCGACAAAATGCAAACTTTGTGACACATGAGCTGCCACTCATCGGCGTGGCTCAAGTACCTGCCAATCATAGAACATCTTAAAAACGTATGCACCGGCGCTAATGGGTTTATAGCTTCGGTGCCTCAAATGGATGAGAAAACGTGTGTGTCATACATGACTCACGGGGGAGTTCAAGATGAGAAACAAAAAGTGAACAACCGTTGGTCCATTTTACAGTTGGCTTGACATTTATTCAGTGCTCGCCAGCGAAATGGAGTTTATTCTAGCCTTCTCCCTTGGATTGGTCAAAGAAATCTACCTGTCAATAAACGCAGGTGAGATTCGCAGAGAAATATGTTGATTCCTCTTTGCACTTAATTTTTTGAAATGTTAGAAATTTCTCGTCAGAATTTCCGGCATGAATTTTTGATGAAAAAGATGATACGTGAGCTGGAGCAAGAGAGAATAATACGATTTTCTCTTGGTTGGACCAAATGTTCGATGAAAGACGAAACAAATTGTTGATACAAAGAACCAAAATGGTGCAAAATTGATTTAATACAAAGCGAATTTTACTCAAAAGCACGTTTGTTGAACTAGAAATGGCTAAGTCAAAAGCGCTGTGTTAATTAGGCAATACTTAACAGTGCTCCCTGTCCATACTGTATAGCCTGCCTTAAAATTACTATGGTTTTTCTACATTAAATGAATTTTAAACATTTAACATGCAGAGCCCCTTAGCTTTTTTACTGAAACGAGATTAAGTTAAGTTAAGAAAAATTAAGTGCGTATCTTAATCTATTTCCTCCTTTTAACAGGTATATTTTAGATGACCAACGCGAGTTCATAACGGTTAACATAACAGAGCGCAAAAAATTAAGCGAAGTGAATCGAACAAGTTACGCTCGAGAAAGAAAGCCGAGTTGGGCAATAAAGCGGTCGATATTTTATCGTGCAACACAAAAAGCCTGAATATGCGACTTATTTCCTCCATTTGGTAAATGGTCAAAATACCTTTGAAATTTTATCTTAGTGTATATTATGTTTGACGGAAAACAAGGCAAATGCTTCAATCAGTATCATCTAAAACAAAAAATATTTCAGTACTCCACTTTATATCGCTATCAAAAAATGCTGGTCAAAAAGGCTGCCTGGAAATTGTGGCGTCTATTTAATGTGGCGTCTATTTTGTTTCCGATAGCCATTTGAAAGATGGTTTAAACCAAATCATAGCACCTAGCTTTCAGGCTTCGTTATTAATCTGCATAACATCGTTTTACGGAAACACTGACTGAACACGTGCACAAACAACTTTATACCCCAAGGCAACCTTAAACACAGTCCGCCCAATCATAGTATTTTAGGAAATAAAAACAGAGGCGGCTAAACTGTCAAACATGATCCTGCAACATGATGTTACACGAAGATGCTTGATCTCTTAGCGGAGGCGTTACAAAAATAGTCCGGATAATCGAGAAGACCGGTTCGCATGTGATGTTCCTGTTGTGAAAATATTATGTGAAAGAAGGGACGGATCCAGAAACCAGGAAGAGGGGTGCCGAAGAAATTGCGGCGAGAGCGGCCCCCCTCGGCCTCCCTTAAATCCGCCCTTCGAAAGCTAGATTTGCCAGTACTGTAGACTGTAAAAGAAGTTCGATAAAATCAGTTCTACGGGCTTCTCCAAAAAAATAGCATGATATTCAACAAACACGTAAAGCCTTGCATTCATTATTTGCGCAAATAATGGTTGGCTGTACCTCTTTGCACTTGTATTATTTTCGTTATTTGTCTATTGCTTTTTCGACCAATCCTTTGAGGTCTTGCAAATGGTGCCGATCGACGCAAATAGGCTTTTTCTTTGTTGGGGGCACGAGGGACTTTAGACCTGGCACGTGTATCACTGATCAGCGGCCTTTGGTATGCGTCTGTGGACTAAAACTCGAGGGGGCAGGTTCCTATTTATAAAATGTGAAGAGGAAAGGGAAAATGTCGTTGTTGTTTTTAAATGTTTCGTATTTCTGTTTTGTTTTGCTTTTGTTGTTGTTGCAATTTTTACAAAACGGTTGTTTTTGTGAAACTCGATGAAAACACAAACACTTCTCGGCAAATTGAGCTTTTCTTAGTCGGGATAAATGATGAGTCGATATATGACAGTTTCTTCAAAGCGTAATGCGGAATAAATATTACGATAAACAGGAAAATTTTCAAAAATAACGTAGTTGATATTTTCTTCCCGGTTTTTATACAATCGCGCGTGTGAGTGAAATCTTCCTTGATCGTTAGTCTGTTCCTTTTTTAAACTGAGCCAGGTCAGTTTGAAATCCTATTTGTGTACGTAGTCGCTTATTATCGGCATTATCCTAGCTTAGTCTCAGTTCTTAAAAGCATCAGTAAAGCTCAATAGTCTGGGAAAAACCGGTACAAAGAATGTTTTGTTCGTAACTTAATATTTGCAACAGTGTCTAATTGACAATACCGTATATTGTTCACTCGTCAAAGCTTAATCGACGAAGTCGAGAAGAACGACAGGGTAGTAAACTTTTAAGTTCATATCATAACATCTCGTATTATGACTACAAAAATCAGAGCCTCCTGGCCAAGAGAAACATGCCATGGTCTTTTCATTTACTTTAATAACACAATAGCGGAAATGCCATTATATCACCAGTGCAACAAATTCGTTTCTGTCTTTCGTAAAGTCGCTAAAATATAGCCTCTTGAGAAACACGCATCGCCCGGGTAACCAAAAAGTCAAGAAAGCCTTTTTCCGTGTGGTGAATACATTTGGCGTCATGTAAACCGCTATTATACCGGTGGAGGCCATATTTGTGAGTCAATGGACAACAGTTTTTCGCATGCGTGATTGACTAACGCCGAAGAAAACGAGGCGAACTTGTCGCTAAAAGAGGCTTCATGGAAACGTTCGATTCAAAGTTTATTCGTCAAGAATATTGCGGTAACAGAGGGATTATATTGGATGTGTTTACTTGAAATACTTTTGCTCCGCCGAATTCTTAGAGGTAAGTTAGTGTTGGACTGAGCTTTGTGGTTTGTGTTGAAGTTCTAAATTCTTTAGAAACTGACAAAGTTAAGCAATTGCTGTAATCGCGAACTTTACTGCAAAATTGATCGGCTCGCACGTAAAGCTCCACAGTCATCACAGAAATATTCACAGCGTATAATAAACAGTGTGCTCACAGACTAAGCACAGCAGTCAAATTTAATGCGTGGGTGTAAAACGTGTCGGCCGGTTTGTTAAACTGGTAAACTGATTGAGTTTTTCCCCACTGGCCTTAGTTGGCTGTTCAGTTATGTATTGTCGAGCGAGAATTTGTTTTTAATACCAATCAAGTTCACATCGTTTGACTAAAATCTTAAATGAAAATGCAAATAGACGTTTTAGGCATTACTGAGTGAGAGAAATCTTAGCTTGGGGTGCTGACTAGTGTAGTTTTTAAAAAGTTCACACCAGAGCACAATAGGGCTCTAATTAGACAGTCAACTGATTTACTTAAGTGTTTTTTCGCTTCGAAAGAAATACTTCGTCTACGTCCAGTTCCACTCTTTTCACAAAAATTGAGTGTGTTTTGTTTACAAATTAATCTTTTTTATAAACAGTGTTAATGGTGAACGGTTCGGTTTGACCCCGGACCAGCATCATTGGTCCAATCCGGGGGAGCTCCGGTGCAACCCCAGTCCAGCCGAGGTTCAGTCCGATCCACCCGAGTCCCAACACGGTCCAACCCCTGCAGGAGTCATAATAGTGCAAGCTAGTTAACATCAGCGGCGCTGTCTACTTGAATTTGGCGTTGACGTTGGCGTTGTCCCAAGTTTGTCTCTATAGTAGCCTATACAATGTTGTTCTCAACATCACATTAGTTTAAGAAATAAGATTTAGGCAGGAGCAAATAACCTCAATCGCAAACCTCGCATACTTCCCAGATGGAACGACGGGTTTTTCATCTCCAGGCTGCACGCGTTCAATGCAAGTTTACCATTGGCTGGGAAGGCTGTCTTCGCGGGAAAATCAATCTAAAAATAGCTCGGTCTGTGAAAACACCGTGACGCAAATATTAATAATTATTCCACGAGCGTGCGTTGGATACGAGTTGGCTATGACCAATCTCGTATCCAACAAGCGCGAATGGAATAATTACTTTCTTAAATTTCATTCTTAAACTCGTTTTGCCCACGGGAAGTCTGGGTTCCCGCTCAAATTTTTCAGCTTGGCATTACTCGACGCAGTCAGTTCCCATATGAGGCCATTCGGTATATGAGCTGACAACCAAGAGATTGAGTGAACCAGTCACAACACTAGAAACGCAATATCTGAAGTTGAAATTTAATGAATGGGTGTTATACCCTCCAGGTTATGTGCTAAGTGGCTTAAGCTCAAGCTTAAGGTCAAGTCAAATGCTCATTTCACACAACTAACGTCATTTCTTGATCGTATATAGGGTTATGTCACTAGTTGTCAGTTTTCCAATATTTCAAATCATATTAGGTGAGGTTTGATTAATTATCAAAGTGCAAAAATGAAGAGAAGATAACTTAGGCATTTGTTTGTGCAACTTTCCTGCGAGATTACTTCCATGTAAAAGATTACTTCCATGTAAAATACAGGGGGGGAAAAACACGGGTCTCCAGAAAGGATGTAACTTAAATAAAAAGACCCGGCCAGTGCGATGCAGAAATGCCAAGACGAACGTCTGCGCATAAGCAATAGTAGTAAATTTGAGACACCAGCTATTCACAGCGTACATTATGTTAAAACGAACAGACCATAACTACCCTTAAGAAAATGAACTGTCTACCTTTACGATATACGAACACTGAAACCAGTCCATGGCCATACGTGAGTTTAAATTTAATCTATTTATAGCTGGTGTATCGCTTGAAGCTAGTTGTGCGTGAAGCAATAGCTATATCGACCAATTTTACCCATTTTAAGGCTCAATCACGATAAAATATGCTCTGAGTAAAACACCTTCGGAGGTTTTTGTACATTTCTGTACTTGGCTAAGCAGACTGCGTGTACATATTCACAGTTGTATGTTGGAATACGGAAATCTCGGTTTCCACACTTGTCGGGTACTTGTCCACACTCTTGTCGGGTATTGAATTATCCAGGGGATACGTTGTCCAGGCTTTGAACAAGTATGGCCTGGTAATTATACTCTCGTGTCGGGTACAATTTTGGTGGATATGATGAGTAAGAATTTTCAGCGCAACACCCAAAAAAAGACAATTTTTTATACCTCTTCTCGCGGTACTGCGATTGTCATATTTAAGACGCTGTGGGTCCGTTTCAATTTGTACTGAAAACGTTGCAATAATGCAGTTTAGAAGAAAAAGCTGACTGTATGGTATATATTAATACTATCCTTTTTTTTTTTCATAACCTTGAAGAGAATGTTGATCAACATCTCAGATTAAAACGTTTTAAACCATGACTGGGAGTTCCTCCTCTTTGTCCTCCATCGCGAGAAATTCTTCTTTTACTGATTAGCGTCAGGAAAAACTTGAAATGCAACTATTGTAACTTCTGTTTTTTGCGCCTAAATAAAATGAGGATTACATGAGGAGATTTTTAGCTTTAATGTAATAAAAACAGTATAAAAATTCCATTATAAATAGTTGGAGAGAAATATTTGGATTCAAACCAATCGAAAGACTTGTTTAGAAGAATTGAAGTATTATTTGGAAGCTCATAATACGGGAAGATGGAATGAACACCACAACCGGCTCCTACTCAGATCGGAGGTACGAGACCTTCCCCTCAACTATTTTGCTGGCGTCATTTTTTCGCCGATTTCCTTTGTCACGTTTAGGTTCGTTTCACGATATTTTCTAATCACTGCGCATGCGTTCCCGTAATCGGATAACCCACGCTGCTAACGTCCATCCATTATGTTGCAATCGGATTTGTCCCGTAAAATACATCAGTTGGCGTTTCTTATCCCTAGTTAAAAAAAAAAAAGAAAAAATTATTTATTTTGTTTTCAAATGCAGGACCGGATTAGATAAACCGTCTAAGCCCACCATGGAACTGGCACCGCAGAATCAAAAAGGTCGATTTCTTTTTCCACTTTGTCGAGGTGCGAACATTTTTGTCACAGAGTCCTAAAAAATCCGTGACATTAATCAAACCCTGGACTTTAAGTCAGGCGTTTACTTTTCCTGGTGTTTGTCTCATGGCCATATTTAGCGGACACCGGAACTAAGAGTTGTCAAAGGTCAGTACGATTAACCGTACTCAAGACGAGTCTTACAATATGATGACGTAAATCTCGCACACATCCATTGTAAACAGCACCGGTAACGAATTACTACAGTGCAGAGCAAGAAAGAAAGGAACCATCGTAGAAGGTACCATATTGTTTTAAATTTGATTCGCGAACTATTCACGAAACAATCAACGAGAGCGAGTTTTTGATGTCAAGAAGACGGAGGAACACGGCGCGTAAAAAGTATAGAGTTTCTCCAGTTGAAAGCTTGCGGAGAAAACGATCGAGGAAACGAGCCAAAGAAAGGAAACTCCAACGAAAAAATGGTATCAAGAGACGATCAAAAAACGCGGGTATGTAGTTTCTAGTGTCATTTGAACTTCGGCATCAAGGGAGGGAAATATGCAACAAAGTAGCAAATGATCGAATGCCCATGTGCTATGCATGAAAGGCCGTGCTGTGCATGAAAGGCCGAAAACCTGCAATAGCTCGCAGAAGAACGCGAAGCAGGAAATTTCACCACCAAGCTTCGTCTTTCTGTTTTGTTGCGGAACGCAGAGCTTTTGCTGAATTAAGACGAAATGTTCAATTCTATTCTTATGTTGAACTTGACAAGAGCCGCTTGAATTCTTTCAACGTTCAAGTCTATGTTAGCAAATGTCATGTCATGTTTTTAGTAACCCCAGCCAAGTTCAAGGCTTAAATTGAGCTGTGATGGATCACCAAAGCAACCGAGTGTCCGTATTTTGACACAAAACAAAGCTAACACCCAGCATTATCAGTACTGAGCCCATTGTAGCCGTTTCTTTACTGTTGAGCCTAGCCTTTCTTCAATTTTTCTGCCTTCAAACCGGACCTGATCGAGATGGCGAATTTGTAGTGGCATGATCGCAGGCTTTTAACATGAAATCAGTTTATGAGGTGCACGTGTTTGGCCTGAGAGAATCATCTGGATGATTCGTATATTTTCTAAAGTTTACAGTACCACAGAAATTTTCAACCGCAAGTACTGTACGCCCGATATAAAATACGAGAGCATTCAGAGCGGTTGGGCCGCTGAGTTTTCAGTCCATCTAAAGATCGTAGCTGACGCACAATAACGTATATGTCTAAAGCGGTGACTAATTTATCAAGACGGGAGCAACTATAGAATACAGGGCCATTTTTAAAGCCGTAATTCCGCAGTGGCTCGGCGGCTCGTTAGTCGTACTACGTGTTTAAGCAACGAGTAAGGTATATCGTTCAGTGGCACGGCGGATCGTCAGTGAAATTGGATGTTTAAAGGACAAGTAAGATATATTTTTGAGTGGCTCGACGGCTTGGCGGCTCGTCAGTCAAACTGGCGAGCCACCGAGCCCCTCAAACATGTAACCGTAATTGGCCCTGTATTATATAGTTCAGCTTCAAGACGGCATCCCAACTAGAGACAATTTAGCGACCACTCTCGCCACAGATATCGGTAAATTCTTTGGAGTTTTCATTCATTAACTTTAATAAGACACCGACAACATTTTCACAGCTGGAAGAAGAGGGGTTGAAGTCCGTTACAGCGGTAATTATTTGCAGTACTTACTCATTGGCCGGATTTCAGCCCCCGTCCGTCATACACGTAGTGGAGCTGTCCGTTTAAGGGGGTTCATCAGTGAAACCCCGGAACAAGGGGGAACTTTATATACCTTTGTTTGCAGCTAGCGTAGGCGTAAAAACGTGACGGAAAAACGTGATCTAACCTGGCTATCAAGCATGGTATGTTTTGCCACCAAACATGGACTGTGAGAAACTTATCTGAGAAAACTGACCCCGACTTCTTACAATAATTTGCATTACTCTTCTGCTTTTCCTAAAAGTAACACGAAACTGTTAAACTTCGAATTTTTGATTGCCAAACATGTCCCGTTTGATAGCCACAGTCTTGGACAAAAAAAGAAAAAAGAAAAATTAAGTCCCCTTTCCTCGTTCCCCTCAAATCAAGGATGGAAAAATGGCCGATTTTGGCCTTCGCGCGACTTCATCCTTGATTTCGGGGAGAAAGCCGAAAGCGCTTTCGGGGCCAGGTTTGTACATGCACATACACGCGGTATGAAAAATTGGATTTACATAGTGTCAAATGCATTGCCAAAGGCGGGAGTAAGATCGCTTTTGTTAGTCTTTGCTCGCCTTTAACGCATGCTTCTTTGACGTTGCCTTTTACATAGGGGTCTCAGGTGGTAAAGGCCGCCTTTACCACAGTTTTACTCAGCCTTTGATAAGCGTCACAAGTTTAAAACGTTTAACTTGCTTTTCACAACGGTGAAGCAGTCAAATGTGACATCACCTTTCACTTCACCGTTGAGAAAGATCAAAAGTGCAGTAAATCCAGTTGTTTGGCCACAGAAAGGTTACCTTGCGTTCATGGTAAAGTGGTGCCAATCTTATGCTCGCAATATGCTATCAAATAGCCTAAGTTCATTGGCATAATTCTAACACAAAGATCTGAACAGTGACGCTTTCCGCTTTTTATGGAAAGATGTAAACCTGGAGTCGGGCTAAGGGGTAAGGTTTTTAATCTCCTGGTGGGGCCTCCCCGTCAGACAAGGGTTGACCAGGCATTTGCGTCACGCCTTCGACAAATGCACCCCACTTGAAGGATTACTAGTTGTTTTTTACCTTCTGGAATGTCAACCCGGACGGACTATTGAGGTCGTATTATATACGTGCGTTTATCTCCTTCCTCTTATAACTTATCAGGCAATTTTGGGCTCGGTTTATGTGGGTTAGTCCCAGGGATTAGCGTACGCATCTTTGAATATTAGATCTTCAGTTCGTTTAGTTTTGCCTATTTTTAGAAACGCGTGAAAATTTGAATTCAGGTAGAATTTATCAATAAATCATTTTGGCCATTTGTTTTCCACCTTTATGTTGTAGATGAATTAACTTGGTTGGAAGCATTTCATTTTTGATCAAGCTACTTTGGTCGGCGGGCTTATAAATGTTTTGACCAAAATTTGGCGCTCATATAATGAATCGTAATGGCGGGTCGTCTGCAGAAGATCAGACAATGCAACGTAGCACCCGCCAGTCCTTTTGAAATCCTTAACTTAGAAGTAACAGCCTGAAGTGACGAGTTAACCGAAGGGTAAACTGCTTCATTGGTTGATTGCTTTGTTTTGTTTGACTCTTTCGCGATTTCAAAAGCGCCGAATAGGTCACAGGAACTGCAATTCGTGCCACGTTTCCTGTCTTATCTTTGTAACGGAAAAATCGATTTTCAATTTGTGTGTTTGCAATGGTTTGCCACCGATGGTAGATCATTAGAAAATGCCGTCCTAATGATTTGAACAGTGCCGTCCAATTCAATGTTCCTAAGTACTTCATTTGCGATCAATCAAAGATGAATCTTTCAGTGTCTGTCACTCTGGCCTGTGAGTAGGTTTCTAATTTTTCGTCAAAGCTACCCTGGGTGCCAGAGATTATTTGTTCTTTGGGAGGAGGGAAATATTTCAAGCACAATTAAACTCAAAATGGTTCGAGAGTTCGCCAACTTCACTGCAAAGTTTATTATCGTAGTCATTTTTAATCCCACTCAATCATTAAGAAAATAATCTTATCCTTTTACATCATCTATTCACTTTTTAGAGTACCGATATGTCTTGGGAGCATTGCCCGATCAAGATATTTTAAAAACCGTTTATTGCGGAAAATGCCGTTTTCTGTTTTCCAAGCGGCAATTTAAGATATAATTGATGCGTTTTGACCGTGTTATTTGTCAGAAGTTTGCGCAAACGCGGCTAAAACCGTAGGACGTTCGTTCACACACAATTAAATGTCTTGGGGATCTTTGTTTCGTCATCAAAATCAACGGAAGTACGTTGTTTGTCATTAATTAACGATAATCGATATTTTTGAAAAGAAAGCGCTATTAACAAACAAAGCACTATTCAATTTATGTTGGGTTTTATTTGCTCATGCATTGTGGAAGAGTGTTCATAGCGGGATTCGCAGTTTAGCACGAACTCTACATCCAGGACATCCGTTATTTTAACAAGTAAATGCAAATTCTTAATTGTGGGTCATGCTTTTCTAGGAAGTTCGATTCGATATAAATCACGGTTTGACACACAACTTTGTTATTTCTTTCAAGAGAAAAAAAAATCAAATAATTGGCGTCTAAGGCTTCAAGAAACTCGAGTCGGAGAGTGTTTACACAACGGGATGCGATAAGCTAAGATGATGATGGGGCAAAATTTAACCTGGGGGTTGAACCGCTTGGAGTGGGGTGCGGTAATTTTAGATTTACTGCGACAGTTTGTTCTCTTCTTCTGGAGGATGTTGCTGCCATAACTCCTGTCAACCGTGAAAAAAACGTGCCGTGTACATAAACGGGAAACTGTACGGATCGGACAATGTGTGGTACTGTAGGAATAAAAGAAAGGGTGACTTTCGTTGATACTGTTCGGAACAGCGCAGATAAAAAGAGCGTCACCAGGCAACAGCAAATAAGATGATAAAAACGCTAAAATCTGTAGAGTACCGATAAATGTTGCAAGGGAGTTTGAGTAAACTACCGAATTGGGACACTTAAAGAAATCCAGAAGTTGTAACGGAAAAAGGAAGCCTGAACTAGACCCCGCCTTATATTACTTCCGTTGTTTCAAGAATGACCGATTGTCCGTGCTCATGTAAAAACATTCCTTCAGTGAAACGGAAACGAACGAGCATTTTTATGCACTTGAGAAAAGAATACCGATAAAAGATAGATTAGCTGGAATAATTTGTCAAGGTCAGAACTTCGTTCTTGGAGAGGCAGCTTCGCCGAGCCATAGTTACCGTTAGTGCTAACTACTTCTATGGCCGAGCACGATGGAAATTCGGGATTCTTAAACCTGTACTGGTCATTTCAATTTTGCTACTTTGAAAAGCATGGAAATTTCAATAACTATTTTGTTGACTTGTTCTGGGTTCGAACATTTTCTAGGGGTAGTGATCGCGGAATTTCAGACTGATTGTAATTAGGCCCTTAATATAATTAACTTGTCCATTTCTAGCTATCCAATCTGTTATGTTCCTTTGAACTCAGTCAGTGGCGAGGAACACCGGGTTGAGTCGGGTCTGCCCAATTCATTAGTTCGGCTAAGTTTTCGGCTCCTTGAAGCGTATTATAATTGGACAAGGGATGCGTTGTTTTTCCGTTAGCACAAAGCTCTTGGTCTGTTGCAGATTTAATTCATTTATAAAAGGGACACTGCAGAAGCGTGTTTGTAATTAAAGCATTGCCAAGTGGCTAGTCGGAATAATTTGTTTTCCATTTAGTGTTCGAGGTGTTTCCGAGCTCTCAGGATAATTTATCAAAATCTTTCACCACTGACATGTTTGCCCCGGTTTTCAGGAAAGTATTGTTTTGTCTGAGGTTCCAAACCTGCTTGAAAAAACAATACCTTATAAAAGCTCTCTTTTTCAATATTAACAATACGGATTAAAACCTTAATTAAGCCTTCTCATAGCGGCAGAACATAGGACGAAATATTTGTACGAGCTGTTAAATATTCGATAAGAAAATAATCAAACGTACAAGTTGTGTATTTCCAACTTTGTTACACTTATGTATTCATCTTTTTTCTAAAAAAGAACGGTCTCTTTGGTTGACACGTTCTCTTTCGTCGCCTGAGGTACCGTTTCCAATATATAAAGAACTTGGTGACGTGGTAAAACATCGTCACGCAGAAATTATGCCTTTCTCTCGTATTTTTAATTGAATGGCTCTTCAGTGTGTTTGTGGAAATACGTGTCTTCGCCATGGGGATTTGATATTCTCTGTTCTCTTCAGCACGTTCAAAGCGCGCATGGATGCGAATGAATTGTCGTGTTTATTGTCGAAGGCCAGTCCGCTGAGTGTTCGGCTCGTGCCCTGATTGGCTGTTCTTAGGCCCCAATCGTTAGATCATTACCATGTGACGTCACCGCGCGGGCCCGTCTCACTTTTATTCACAATTTGCATGCAGGAATCTTGTGACAAATTCGAGACTGTATTTCACTCGTTTTACTTAAGTTAATCGACACTTCGCGTCGGAACGCGCACAGGACATCAATCCTCGATTAATCGTTCAAGTTGAATCCATTCGAGCACGTGCAAAAAGCTCGAATTTCATATTGTAATCAACAATGATCTAGAGATTCGCGACAGGAATACAGTGTCAGTGGACAACGAAGTTTCCTGTGTTACATTGCCAACCATTTTCCTTCCTGCAAGCCGGTATCGATTCATTTGCTTTCACTGTGTAAGGAATGAAATCAGAAGTCACGCTTTGGAGCCGATCTTGACGATATGCCCGAAATCGGTGAGCTGGTTGTTCCACAACGCTTCGCTTGTGTTCATCTTGTTACGTAAAGTTTTCATGTTGAGGTTGTTAAGCTGTTGAAGTTGTGAGATTTCTTAAAGCCGCGTCGTCCGTGCGATAGACGGGTGTTTTAAGACGAGGGATTTTAATTGTTATTTTAAGTAGACCTTTCTAGATTTAGGCGTAGTTTCTGAGGCTTTCCCAGTAGCTTTGTTGCACGAATTTGTGTCGTGATACGGTTTGGGGTGATTGTTCGTAAACTGACATAGTTCTTTTCTGTACTAGGTCGGGATGATTTCGACCACTATGGGAAAGGTAGGCCAGTTGCCATCAATTCTTCGTATTTATTTGTTTAACTAACTACTGCAGTATAACAGAATGGCTTTGTCGGATTTCTGTGAAGTTTGTACATACTGAAATCGTGCGGTGTAGTATGTACTGGCGTATTTGCATGCAATAGGGAGAGCTTTGAGACGTCTGTCTTGAAACCGTAGTATGCGAGCGATGAATATTTGAAGTTATTTTGCTGTTCGAAGGTTACAATAATCACCTCTTCCGGTAATTTGGGAGAGGTTTCAGGTAAAGAAAATAAAATTTTCGCGTGATTATTAAAGTTAATTCGTAGTGGGGTTGCAAAGAGGAAATGGCTAGGCGCGTGAGCGCACAATTCGCTTTTTATTCTGTACTTGTCGGAGGTCTTGAAACAAAAGGAGCTATCTGTGGGTCAGAAGAAAGAGTAATTTGGATAATTTTGGTGTTTATATTCCCATTGACGGTGAAATCGAATCGAGCAAAGTTTATAATTCTCAAAGGGAAGCCAGTCGGAATCCTCAAATGGTTTCCTTTTGTAGTCGTATTCAATCGAAAGAAGCAAAGGGTAGTTTTCGGCTTGTGCGATGTATGGTTCTATCTTTCTCAGCATGTCAAGAAATTTCTTATCAAAGTACACTTAACGCTATAAAGGGCTTATTGCAGAGGTGTCCATAATTAAAAGGGAAAATTTTTGTTAAGTGCTAACCTTTGAACTGCCAACAAGCTTAATTTCTCGGTTTCAGACGACAAGAGGGTTTGCCAAGGCAAATTGTGTTCCAGCAACGTTTTGACAGAAAAAGAAGAGGCAGTCAAGGTAGAATCAGTTGTTTTGTATTATTTATGAACAGTTAGGAATGTACGTGATTGCGATTTATCCACTTTGTATGGCCATGCAAAAAGCATACCATGGTTGGATTTTGATTCGCATGTTTACAGGTGGTGAACGTTTAGATCACCGTTGGTTCACTTTTTAGTACACTCACTGGTTAACGTAACGCGGCCACGACACGGTGTATAAGCTTATTACTAAGCACTGGCTTTGACTAAATTCCAGAAAATATACGATAAAGTAAAACCAAGTTACATTATTTTATCTTGTATTCTGCAGTTTCATAATTATTCCTTGACTGGCATGGAAGTAATATCTTTTAAACAAGTTGTACTGCATGTGGTCCGTGTGGGAATTTGGTGTTATCACATGTTCGAAGGCCTTATTTTTAGATCAGAACATGCGATTTATCTTTCAATTTTACACGCAATATCTTATTTCATAGTTCAGGGTCATAATCGGCTGTAAAGAAGGTGATTTTGTTTCACATTTCGAAAACGAAATGATATATGATATATGAAAGCTGGAAACTTCACCACGCCAAGGTTTATCGTGATATTGTTTCGAACGTGACTCCAAGAATCACAACGTTAAAGCAATTTAGTTGAGTCTGACAAGATAATGGTCTGGTTGAAGGTAGGTTGTAAGGAACGTGAGTGTACAAAAGTTAATTTTTGGCAACAAAACCTCACAGCAGGGCCAACCACGGTTTTGAACAAGCTTACACTTTTAGTAGTTTTTGATATTTCCCCTTTTTGATCAAATTAAGCACAGTTAAATAACACCAGGACTCTTTCTCAGATTTTAATTCTGGACTAAAGGAACTGTTAAGTAGTCCACTTAAATTTCCTTGTTAACTCTTTCTGGTTGTGGTGAAAATCTGTTGAGACAAAAACTTGCTCTAAGCAGCTTTTTCCTGTGGTACATCTGTTTATTATATATTGCAAGAGGAAGTTGCTATAGAGGTCTTGAGTCAATATATACAGGCATAATTTCCCCCCCAAATACAAACCCATGGACTCATTGAGAGTGTGTTGTTTTCACCATTTAAGCATGTATAGAAATTAAAATGAAATTTCTCTTTAACATTTTCTCTCTTGGTCAAACATGCCAGCCATGAGAATTAAGGAAATGATCGTTGCAAAGACAGAGCAACTTCCTTTTTTCAAGAATAAGTTCTCCTAAGAGGTGCCCTTCGAATTTCATGGAGAGCAGTAATGAGAATATACATGTTGATATTGGGGCTTAGGGGGATTAAGGTGTTAGCCAAGTGTTTCCAGGTTTATCATCAGCCCTTCATACATTTGAATGCAATAACAGACTCTTGCTCATAACTGCTTTAAAACCTCTGACACTAATGTAACCCAAGGTTTTACAGTAACTTGTTTCCTTGGAACTTTTTCTAATTACTGAGTCGGTACAGAACCCTTTGGAACTTGTTATCATTCATCACTGTTATCATTCATCACAAGTGAATAGTATCAAAAGCTTGCATCTTTTTGTGATGCTGTACAAGTTTAAATTTGAGAAATAGAAATTCTTCCAGAACTTTGATGTTGGAAATTAAAAAAAAAAAAAGAGTTGCAAAAGAGTTCATTGAATCCAGATCAAATTGTAATTTGTAGATGTTGGTTTTTGAGGAGAGAGGAAACTAGAATACCCAGAGAACTTGAAGAAACCTCTTGGTGCACGGTAGAAAATCAGCAAAAAATTCAACCCCCACAAACCCCTTAGTCTGGGAATTGAACTTGGGGCATATAGGTTGATGTCAAGATAAAGATTATCTTAATGCGAAATGCTCTGTCTGGAAAATTAATTTCAGGTCTTAAACTTGACTTTTGGTGAGATACTGCACCTGTAGTTATTATTCATTGTTCATTATCATGGGGTTGTGTCCCTAATTGATAGCCATCTACGTGTAGTTTGTTAGTGTTTGTATTAGGATTAAAATAGAGCTCTATAGATACTGCATCACTAATTACCAGTCATTCTGTGGTATAAATAGATTACATGGAGCTGAAAAGGCATTTGCTCCTGCAGGTGTTGAAACTGAATATTACTTTTTGTCTTAATGTCAGTTCAGCAAGGTTTTTTGCTACTTTTTCAGGGCTATCGATACATTTGAAGGTAGATGGCATTAGTAATAGATCATGCAGTGCACGTACAGGAGGGGAGGGTGGTGCATGAATAGGTGTACAGGTCAGTGAATTTAGCCCCCAAACGCACATGGATTTTGGGATTTGTGGTTAAAACATGTAAGTGGATTTAAAAAATACAGCGGGTGATAAATCAACTGAATATTTGGGCCTGGATTCCGAACTCTTGAGTTTTTACAACTTCGTATTGTGGATCAGATAGTTAATTTCGGTTGGTCATAATCAGTACGCTGTTGTAGTTCAACTGATTTTATAGGAGTGCAGATCCTGATTTGAACAAAAATACAACTTCTGTAACGTCAAAATGATGGATTGGGCCAAAAATCAGCAGATTTGCATCTCCTATTCCCCCCTCCCTCGTACAGAAGTGAGAGGGGGACTGTGCACTCCTCAACACAGTCTTGAAAGGAGATCACTGGAAATTGGTTTGTAGACAGCTGTTTTAGCCAGTTACCAGCCTGCCCCAGCCAATAGCACTGGGATTATGAACTTTGCAATCCATTGTTGTAGTTACATTTTTTGGGGTAAGGGAGGGGGGGGGGG
>BLFK01000545.1:2263223-2284122 GCA_014634185.1 Astreopora myriophthalma
GGGGGGGGGGGGGGGGGGTTGAAAGCATGCAGCATTTGAGCCTCAACTACAAGAAATAATAAATTGTCATGTTTGCCTTTGGCATATAAAGTTAAGCCATGAATTGGAAAAATTTTGAATTTTACGTTTAGCTCAGCTTGAACTTTGGGTCTTTCACATGATTAAATAATAAAATGAATAATTATTGTTGTTGAAGTTTTATTTGTTTGTCATGGGATTGATGAGGTAATGGGAGAATTTTAACTATGTTTGTAAAGTTGTGTCTCGACTAGCACATACACGTACATATAAATGTACTGGCCATGTCTAGTGTTACGTACTGTAAATAGGGTGAATGTACTGGCTGCGTCTCTCGCTTCTCGTTTGCTTGAAAGACGTTACATGTACTGTCTCAGGAGTTGATTATTCAGAGAAAAACCATTGCGCAAGGTTGTTTTGGAGACTAGACGTGACTATTGGCTGACACTAGTATGTTGCAAGTTTGATTTGTGCCAGACAACAAATGATCGCATCACGATCACGGTTTGGCATAGCAAGATGGAGACACTGGTATGTGAAATTTAAGTTGACTCTTCAGAGGCAGTGGAGGGTTTAGGCATTGACAACTTAAAATTTGTTTGTGATGTTTAGTTACGAAAGTAATTGATGTTGCGTAATTTTAACAAACCTGAAGGAAAGAGTTGATTAACCTAGAGAATCATGTAAGCCTTGTTGTACACTCAAATATAACATTCGATCTGACACTGTTGAATGGCCATGAATTTTGTCATGTAATTCCCATGAAATGAATAGACGTTCAATGATGACCTTTTTTATCTGACAGATCAATTTTCAAGATGATTCCAAGATAAAAACATCAAACTATATCCTGCAAATCAAATGATCTTTTTCACAGAGAGATTAGAAAGAATTTCGTGCAGAATTTCAGGTTATGGGAACTGAATGTTTTGAATGTTGTACATGTTGCTTTAATAGGTGTATTTGTCTTCATTCATTCACAACACTGTATAGCACTAGGTACTGCTGTAGGTGCAAAGAACTGTATTCTTGTCCTGAAATTTGGAGACAATTGATGTGTCTTGATTGTGTATGTATTTGGCATGTGAATAGAAAGGTTCTTTATCTGTGGCCTACATGGAGAAAGTACATTATTTGTTGTTTTGCTGTGAAGCCCAAACCCTGGTTATAAGATGTTATTTGTGTTTTTCTAGTAATTACCTAGGCAGAATTTTTATCCAGTTTTCACTTCCCGATCAGTTTAAGTAAAGTATATTTCATCATTTGAGAGCCCAAGTTTTGTGCATACAAATTTAGTGACAAATGTGTTAATTGCCCAACGCAGTGGAATGGAGTTGATGCAGCTGATTTAGCATTGAGTCATACCGTAGCTTTTAATATGGATGTTAGTTTTTGCACTGGGTACTGACGTGTCAGTATGGTCATTGTCTTCAATGACTTTTTTTGTTTATTAATATTTTTCGTAGTTTGTATTGACAATGCTCTGTTTATCGGTACATCCTCTCTAATTTGTCCTTTAGGGAGACAAAAAATCCTAAAAATGTGAACACAGTTCTCATGAAAAGTGACTGGAGACAAAAGAGAACTTTCTAGCAGCACAAAAAAGTAAATAATCATGGTTTTACGAATAGCAAGTGTATTTATAGACTGTATTTACCAGTAAAGGCACTGATACCAAGGTTAACTCTTCTGAGAAGTGTGTTGCAAAATTTATGTGGAGAAAAGTGGGAGTTTGAGTCATATTTAGCCTTGATGTTTTGCTAACAGTAATTTCATCTCATTGCCATTTCTATTCAGTCATGCCAGACAAAATCATGTGATAATACCATAAGATGGAACTGATGATTTTTGCACAGTGCACTTTTTCATCATGAACTTTGGGTTTCCAATTGAACACAAAATCTTAAAAGGATTTGTGCATGGGATTTTATTAATTTCAATTCTTCTTTGTCATGGATTCGCATGGATTTCCATGAACAAAATGCATGGAAGACTTTGCATTTGGTTAGAAATTCAAAGATCCAAATTTTATGATCAATATATAATTATATGACTTGTGTTGATCCAGTCATTGATCAATATAACAGACAACCATTTTGCATATGAATAAGAGCCATAAATAAGGTGATGTCTGTATCATAAGTAAAGAAAAATACAAGTTGTTGTGGAAACTTGAGATGATGGAATCCAGTGACATGATGTTTTGTGCAACAGAAAGGATAACATACTGCTTTGAGTGAACTGTGTTTTTCCCAATTAAAGCCAATTTATTCACAGCCTGGGGCATAAATTTATTGCAGCAAGACAAAATAAATTGTTTAGCAGTCAGAGGAAAGTGGCCTTGGCCTTAAATTGTACTGTAGTTACCAACTCAAGCATCAAGTCTTTAAAATGTTTGAAGTCCAAATTCTGAGGAATGGTTATTTTGACTTTGGAGACCATTCTCTAGTAGTTCAGGAAAGCCATAATTGAATCTAGCAAACAGTGTATTTACAGTGTATTTCTAGCAAACAGTGTATTTACAGTATTCCTGTAACAAACCTTTAGAGGTTGAACTACTGAATATTAATTTTAGCATAATAAATATTGTACTTAAATTCTTTGCTCAGAGACAGTGCAAATAAAAAAAAGTTAAATTGCTTCAGGGATTTCACAGCAGAAAAGAATAAAGCCACAAAATGTGCATCACATACTTTAAAAATTCAACTAAGTAATTGAGCTCTGCTTTCCTTCTGCTCTCGTGATTCTTACTTCATTATGTGAAGTAAACCTTTTGCTCTCAAGAGTTCCCCTGGCGCACTGATGAGGAAACTCGTCTGGCTTTAGCCGGAATAAAATCTATTAACTAAAGTGACTTATGGGAGTGAAACAGGGTAATGTTTATTCTTATATGTAAGTATGAGCTTTCACAAAACTACTTTCGTCTGCTGTTTTTTATAATGGATAACTACAAGGGTTGTTAGCTGTACTGGGTTGCACAGCTTATACATACAGCTATAAGTCCCTGAAATCAACGTTAGGAGTACTAAGTTTGAGTATTCCAATTGAATATGTGGTAAAAGTGTGATACTAACACTGTCCACAGGTTTGCCACCATGAAGATTGTCAAGAGAAAAACAATGGCAACCCTTTGCTACTCTGCTTAAGATGTGATGAAGTTCATCACCTAGGGGCGTTCTCAGACCATGCAAGATTTGATGTCCCAGGTAAGATCGAGCCCTTGGCATGGTCTGTTCTACACACAGATTCTGCTTTTGATACCCTTCCCATGTATGTTTAGAACAGCTTGGAAATGTCATCCCAACATGAAGATGGAATTGGTACATTTATACATGTACAATGTTCATGCATAATCATTCTTGTGATGTACATGTAAAATCTAGATGTGCCTGCAGGCAGTACAATCTGCTGCATTGACTTTGTCATTAGTGTGTGTGCTTGCATGCTACCAACCCTGTGTTTGTCAGTTGAGTGGCATTCTTGTTGTACTAGTTTATGTGGTTGTTTTTAAAGCTGTCTATGTTAAATCATTGTGGCAGCCCCTTCTCTCCCAGTATCGGTGGTGGTGAGTTTTCCATCAACAATGGTACTGGTACCAGCAAGTTAGCTTAGTGTGACATTGGTGTGACATGAATACTATAGAATATCAAGCACATACTGATCAAAACAAAAATGATTCCCAACATGAACCTGTATCCTACACCGTAGGTCAATGACATCAGAATTATTCTGTATTTTTCTGCACAGAGAGGCCAAGTAATGTGTTATTTAGGACGCCATCAAGTCATTCTGCTGGCTCAGATTCAGGAAATGAGGATGATGTGGAATCTGAGCCGAACCATAAAGTGTGAGTTCCTTTGCTTTGTGTATTGAGGTGGAGAGATTAGAAAGAAACAGTTTGACAAAAAGAGAGAAGTCTAGACAAACAACAGAAAACTAACATTTACATATAAATACACTTGAAATGAATAGCTCCAGGCAAAAAAGGGCCCGAGTAGGTTTTGCATCTTTTTATTTTGCTAAATTTTGGCCAATTTTGGCCAATTTTGGCCAATTTTGACCCAATTGATGGTGCTAAAAATTATGGAGTAAATTGCAAAAATGAGAGCAGTAGGGTTTAAAGAAGCTCCTACGCTCCACCCCCCTCCAAAAAAAAATTATTCCTATTGTACTCCCTTTTTGGGTCAGTACACAGCTGTCACAATGGGCTCTTCGAATTGAAGGGGTGAGAGCAAAACATTGTAAGTGACTTCTTTAGTGTGTTTGGTCATTTTGCAAAATTGCAACCAAATTTGCGCAATACATGGTGAATGAGTTACCAAATTACCTGTCCCAAGTGGTGTGAAGAAAATATCAAAGGAAAAGAGAAGTATTATGATAATAGTAATGGCTGTGGATGTGCAGCCTTCTTGATATTCTTTATTCTGTTGGTTGTATTGATTTTGTAGTAGCAGTTTTCAGTCGATCATTGAAAGTGATCACCCAGTCGCTTTCGTTTTGGTTTACTCTGTTCCATGATTGGGTAAAATTTAAACTAGCGCAAACTTTTTAACCGATCAGATGCTAAACTAACCAATTGTGACTTAGTCACTCTTGTTTTCCCTCTCCTTGTGCCATCTTTCTTTCCTTCCCTTTGCATTCTGATTGGTTAAACCAAGTTGTGAATTACTTTGATTAGTGGTTGGGTTTGGTTTTGTTTTTCTCAAGTTTTAATACAACACCAAAAATATTGACACACAGAAAAATATCTCACACGTCAGCAACAACAACAACTACAAGAAAAGAACGCACATCAGCAAAACAGTGCTATGGGGAGTCCAAGCCCTGCACTTTCATCCAATCCCCACATGGCCAAACTTTGAACATAAAAATATACAAAACTGATTCACAACAATTTTGTTGGTTCGTTGTTGTAACAGGGATAAAAAGAACAGAGGTTACTCTTCTGGAAAGCGCATGTTTAGGCTTAGTGCTGCTGCTGCTGCAACCAAACGAAAACAAACTAGAAGACACAACACTGATGTAAGTCCATGTGACTGAATTCTTGCTTTGTTTGATGGACAGATGTTAGTACTGAGAGTAATGTTATTTGTTTCTTTTAGCAAGGAGTCTGGCTTTATGTGTTTATTTTTTCATGTACATTCCTGATATTCCTTTCCTTTGAGTTTAGACTGTGTTTGTTATGAAGATCTAAGCCTCTGGTAGATCTGAACCATAATTTCAAGGAATTAGTTGTAGTTACCTGTTTATTTCTTAAATTGTTGCTATCTTTATGGATGTTTTATGGACTCTCAAATCTTGGAAAAAAGTGTTTTGTCACATGGTATAGAATTTTTTATATTATGTTCAGTGGAAGCAGTACAGGGGCACAGAATACAATGTTAGGGTACTTTTGTAACAGCTAATATCACAAGTCCTTATTTCACTTGAATAAATTTTCATTAGTTGTTAAAAATTTTGCCTGTCTCACTTATTGTTTAATGAAATGCTTTTTAATTTTGAGTCGTTTATTCATATATTAATTTTTTTTCCTAGGATGTTAGCCGCGACTTCATTAGTATCAAGTTTTTTGACCGAAAAAGTGGAGAATTTCGTATGGACATGATTCCTGCTCTGTGTGGGAAATCTCTTAAGTAAGCTGATATTTCAATATCTCCTAAAGTCAATAGTTCTTAAAAAGGTCATTGTTATGTATAGTTATATTTCATTTTAAGTATTCTTAGTAGAAGATCCTTCAGCCGGGTGTTCTCCCATTTTCAGCTCAACTTGATTTATGTATGCTGATTTCTGGTGGCTTCCAGAGAAACTTTTTTAAATTGAAAAAGATGACAATAAAAGATTCCTCTCTTCCTTTGTAGATGTCTGAAGTGCATATTTGCCCTGAGATGTCAAGGAAAAAAAAAGGAGAAAAATCCTAATCACTCTAGAATGTTAAAAAAAATAGGTTAATCCTTTTTGAATATAATGCTGCCCTGAGTGAAAGAAAAATGACACTTTGACTTAAATATTCATTGCTAACTCTTGTCCTGAAATGTTAAACTGCAATGTCTACATGTACATGCAGAAAAGATGGAAAATTTAACTCCAGTGACAGATATACAGCATGCAGTAGCAGGCATTTCCTAAACAATATTCATCCGTTTTATGTCACAGGGATTCCATTGAACCTCTGTTTGAAGCACAGGATTTCTCTTTTACTACTCATTCCGTGTTTCTGGATTCATCCAATACTCCTTTGCCACTGGCCTTTGACACCTTCCCACTGGGTGGAAATGTTCTTCATGTGAGAGGTAGAGTTGTTTGTTCTTTTTTTTCCCCTTGAAAATGAAACTTCCATTTGAAGGAAAATGTCTCGTTTTGCATATGAATGTGTATGTTACTTGTTGGCAAAGTCCTGGAACAGAACACTTTTGAGCTGCATTTTCTGTGGTGCTGTTTAATGTCAAATACAAAGTAATATTTAATTTCTTGGCCTGTGAATTACCCATTTGGTGAAAGCTATCGAGCAGTCCATACATGTATGCCCATGCATTAGACTGGATGGTTTTTTGTGTATTATACTCTGCAAGATATGGGTATAAGCTCAATTGATTCTTGTTTCAGTTTGTTTTTCCCATTTTGCAACTGTCCTGTCCAGCATTTTCATGGGTCTATTTTTGTTTTGCAGCTAATGAAGACATCAAAGTTGATCAGCGTATCATTGACATGGTAAGGGACTCATTTGAGGAGAAAAGCAGTTCAGAGGATATGGTGCAGCGGCCAAAAAGTTCCTCTTTCATGTCACGCTCAGGCTCTTTTACCGTAAAAAACATCAAAGACAGAGGAGGGGGTGTTAAGAAACAGGATAATGATGACAAGGAAAAGGAAAGCTCGAAGGAGGACAAAGCATTTCAACAATTTAACAAGAATGTGAGTCATTTCCTTGTTAACATAAAATAATGGGATTTGGGATTCATGCATTCCTTGGGAAAAGCAGCTGGTCATGCATTTTACTTCATAACACGCTGTAGGTAATATTTGTAACATGCAGACTGTGGACTGTACTAATCCCATTTGCTTTGATATAAATTAATATTACCTACACAAAATGACAGGAATGGTGTAAACTGTCAATGTCTGATCGATTTCCATAGCCATTTTCCTTAAAACAGTCGAGGAAAGATCTCCAGTCTGGGATTTAAGTTTTTACTGGTCTATTATTTGTAAGTTCATTGAACTGCCCATCAGTAAACTAGGTTATTCTACCCATGTAGTTAATTTTCTCTTAGTTTCTAACCAATAGTGTGAACATAGATTGATAAACAAGTTTAACCTTTTTGCCCCATTCTAGGCTTGTAATCTGGCCTTTGGCTTATTTACAGGAACATCAAGTACAAATTAATGTTCTGGTTAGGCTAAACGCATTTGGGCTCAACACAAACTTGTTGTCAAACTTCAGTTTAGTTTGGTTCGGTTCAGTGCTTTATTTAGCCGGTGTATTATTTTAAGCATTAATTAAGCTATAAACCACACTTTTCTGTGGTTTATAGGCTGATAAACCATGCAGGATGTTGGAAGAACACGAGAAGAATTCGTAAATCATGAGCCGTAGGCGAGTGATTTACCAATTCTTTGAGTGTTCTTCCAATTTTCCCAAGTGGTTTATCGGCTTATAAACCATAGAAAAGTGTGGTTCATTGCTTTTGTAATAATTCAAGAGATGCGTTAAATTGCCATGAGTTTACTGGCACAATAAACCATAGCTAATTGACCAATCAGTGCACGTGCATTGATTCTGTTATTGTATAAATATGAAATGCACAGTTTACATTGTACATAGTGATAGGTAAAGGTAACAGTCTAGTGAGCAGTGCTGTTTTTATGAGGCCTTCCATGGGGTTTTGCTGACAGGTGACATGACCTTAAAATGTGCCAGCAATCTTTTTCCAAAACACTGACAGCTGACAGGAACTGACAGAAAAAGCACAACCTCTTGTTACAATGACAGTGACGAAATGTGGCAGCGAAAATGTCCGTAACAAAACTGGAGATGGGCCGGCTCTAAAACAAGCGACAAAATGACACCAGAACCCCCCTTAGAAGGGGATCACTAAAACCTGAGTACCATTACTCTGCCCTTTTACTGTATCTGCCTTTGAAAGTCTTCAAGCCACTCCAAAGCAATAAAAATTGTCAACAAGTGCCCTTCTAGTCATAATTTAGAACCCTCCCACTTCTAAAGTGAAAGAAGTCCTTACATTTTATGGCCATTTTCCACTGCCATGGTGAGTGCTGTTCTAGGGAACACCATTAGGGATAGAAAGCTGCTGTGATAAAAAATTAACTTGTTCCAAGCAGTGTGGCCCTGAGAAGTGGTTTTTGTGGTGGTAAAGGTAACTTTCAATGTTCTTAAATTAGACTCAGAGGGGAAAGAAAAGCATGGAGGCTTTGTTTGGTAAAGAGTTTGTGGGCTTTCAACCTCCATCATCAAGTCCAGTGCTTCCTGGTGGAGTCTTTCCCAGTGGAAGTGGAACGATGCCAAGACCCAAATCAGCCAACAGTCGCCGGACAGGATTGTTCAATCAACAGAAAGCTCTGAAGGTATGGTTTTAATAAATAATAAGGGCCATTTAACATAGGTAATTATTATTTGACAATATTCACTGGGCCTGAGGCAAATAATTTTAGTATACAGCGTAGCTACTTATAATTAGGTGGTTATCAGAGATACTGCATATTCTTTCGTGGAACATGTTTCTTCTGCAAGAATGTCAAGAAATTGTGTGGCATCCATTTCGATAATTAGTGCTTTGGTGTTGTAACCACCTTGTGCACTGTGAGGTGATTATAACAAGATTGAGGAAATCCTCAAGTGATCAGCAGTTTGTGTGCATCTTTTTATTAATCACTTGAGCAATTTTACTGAAGCTGGTTGTGATGGCAGTGTTTACATGTATCATGTTACATGAATCATCTCTCAGAAGTACAGTCTAGCCACACAGGAACAACCGTACCAGAATGAATCTTAACATTGTGATTCAAGTTCTCATCACAACTCTACACTGATTTCTTATGGTTTTAGTTGGGAGATTTTTTTCCAAGATCAAAACATACACTATTTCGGGACCGTTAACAGACTCTCTTGACTTGTGAAACTTATCGATGCAAGGTGTGCTCTTTTACTTGGGAAGTTTGATTTAATTGTTCATGTTGCCTAACAAAGATACCTTTTTTACAGGGAACTCTTAGAGACTCTTTGGAACGCTACTCCTTGTATGGTCTGGAGGAAAATATCAATTATGATGCCAATTTTAAGAATGAGATTGACGAAGTGATTAAACTTGTAAGTACATTGTTGTTGCTGTTGTTTTTGCAACCAATGCCTTGTTTAATTAATTAAGTTTGAATTGATCTTATTTATATACAGTATAATTAACTTCACTATAATTTAAGTATATATAATTATGTATTATGCTGGTGACTTGAAGGATATATGTAATAATGGTCAGCAGACATGTAAATGAATTTGTTTGTTATTTTTATGAACAGGAAGCTTCATGGACAGAAGTTGTGGGTGATGATCACAAAAAGGTAATTAATATTTTAAACTTTTTGAATGAAGGTTTTTTGTTTGGGATCAAGACTTGATCCCAGACAAAAGGGCTTTTTGGCTCTTACTTTGTGTAAAGGACACAGGTGATGTTAAAGAAAAGGACAAAAAAACACAAACAAAAAACAAACAAACAAACAAACAAAAATGATACTTGATCAAAATACAATGACTTACAAACCATGGTTGCTCTATTGTGCATGGTACCCGAAGAAGGAGGCGTTTTTTGTTGTGTGTTAGATAATTTAAAGTCTTGTCATTGATTCTCAGGAGATGACAAAAAAACAGAAAGATCAACAAGAAGCCATCTGGGAAATGTTAGAGACAGAAGCAACATACATATCAAAACTCCATGTAATTAAGAAGGTAAACTGTGTACTGCACCATAGCCCTTCAGTTTGATTCCATAATACCATGGTTACTTATGCATCAGTGTCTGTTTGGGTTTCAGCTGTTTGTTCAGTGCTTAAGAAATCTACAGAGTGAAGGATTTTTATCAGAGGTTTGTGCTGTTTTGTTGAGCATCTCTAAAACTGCTTGATAGACCATTTTACCGATTACAGTGGCCAATTTATTTTGTATTGTTTTGGAAGACATTTTGGGGTGCTCAGGGAGTAAATTAATTTGTATTTTTGCCCTGGGAATCTCATGATAGCCATTTGAAACAGTAGAATTCAAAATGGCCAGATGTATCATTGAAAAAGGTCTGTTGCAAATTCATAATGGAAAGCCCTCCCCAAATTTCCAAGAGGTGCTGTGTAAATGAACCCTTTGTTGGACTTAGTCATAAGGGCCAGTATTGCACCATTTTTAATTGCACATTGAAAATTCAAAGGACACTTTTTGGTTGATGGCAGTGGCAAGATAACGGCAGGGGTAATTCGCCGAACGCAGAACGCTGAATGCAGAATTTTGGTCAGCGGTATATCATGTGAAACATGGGGTTTACCGTAAAACCCGGAATCTGGAATAACACTGGAATTAGGCCTAAAAACTTTTGCTTGGGCCTAATTAGGCCTGAAAACTTTTGTTTAGGCTTAATTACACTGTAGGCCTAAACAAAAGTTTTTAGGCCTAATTCCAGTGTTATTCTGGATTCCGGATTCTGGGTTTTAGGTAAACCCCATGTTTCACATGATATACGGCTGACCGAAATTCTGCGTTCTGCGTTCGGTGTTCTGTGTTCGGCGTTCGGTGAATTACCCCTGCCGGCAAGATAAGGGCTGAAATTGCCATGAAAAGTTGTTGCAATGCAAAGAAACTGTTTATAGAGGTTTTCAGCAGCAGATGACTAAGATAGACATAGGTTTAAACTGGAAAACGTTGGACTGACATTGTTTTCCTCTTGTAACTTGCTAAAAATCGGTTGTAACATAAAGCTCATGGTATTTACCTTTCAAGGCTGAACTTTAGAGGTGATTAACAGTGCACTTTGTGTCTTACAGATCGAAGATTCCAAGCTTTTTAGTAATATTGAGGAAATCTATACCATCAACTTGGCATTTTGGATGGCAAACCTTAGCAAAGTTGTGGAAAATGTGAGTAAATTTTGAAATGATTATCTCCTGTAGCATAAGTTGTAAGCTGTTGATGGTATAGTTGTTAATATAATACTTTATCCTCCTCGCTTACTGTAGCTTTTGTTGAACTGGGTGAAGCTTCTTTTAAATTGTCAACATATTGAAAATAAATGGCTTACTTTTAACATGTCTGTATTTTTCTTGTACAGGCAAGAACAACTAAGGATCCTCTGAATCCACTGGACATGGAAAGTGGTTTCAACATGGTAAGGGTGGAGCTTGAAAACAGTCCTCATACATAAAGTAATTGAGATTGCCTTTTGGATAAATTTGTAGGTGGACTTTTGCTTAGAAGATTGTAAAACAATAAATGAACCAGTGAGGAATGCAAGGCCAAGCGAGCGAATCATGTGAACCATGTGAAGCATGGACCGTAACCCTAGCTTTTACCCTGACCATTACTTTGTATAATTGTCTGCTTCGCGTACCAGCATGGTTTTCATGCATCCCCAATCAAACAAAGCTAGCCTACATGGCAGGTGTATTTTCTAGCAAGCGCGTGCTAAATATTTCTATCGAGTCTTTTGGTCGCCATATTGGATAATATGATTGAGGAAAGCGTGGAGCGGGTAACAGGAGTGTACTAGCGGAGTGGTAGTGAGAATGACAAACTTGTTAAGGGGCAGGGGGTTGGGAGAGAAAAATAAATTGAGTGCCCAGTCAAGCTCTGCTATCAAGCATCAAGTCAATTTTGATGCAATAGAAAAAACGTATTGCATGTTGATGCACCCTATGAACTGGAAGGTGAAAGTGGCTGAAGAAACTAATTATTGCTACATGGACCAGCAAGGCTCAAAGCATCTCAAGCGGAGATTTAAATAACTCTACATATTCATAAGAATGATTTTCATTAATGGTTTTTCTTTAAAAAAAATTGACATTACTATAATTGTATTTTTTTCTTCAGTTTGATAGCCAGTTTGATCCATACATCACTTACTGCATGGAAGAAGCGAACTGTGTGAAGTACTTCAAGGAAAAACTGGCAGAAAGTGAAGATTTTAGAATGTATATCTCGGTAAGTAGCTAAAGCATTTCTTGTATTCTCTTTATGCTACTTTATTACCTTGTCATCTTCTGGTGGCTCATTCATGGCATCTTGAATAACTGAGGTAAAGGGTTTATGGGCATGCAGTGCAGTCCATCTCGCATCCACCAACTCAACTCAACAAACAATGTTCCCAACACAGTCTTCCCAAGTCTGCTCCACAACCAGTCAGGTTTTGTAGTCACCCAATCACTCGCTTACTGCTGCAGACAGAAAGCCAAGATATTTGTGTGCTCTGATGTGTAAACACTACGACATAGAGGTATTTTAAGAGAAGCCTGGACACAGGCAATGGTGCCAAAAAGAAACCAAAAAGAATGTGGCTGTTTGGATGGAAAGAAGGAAACGTTGAAGGAACCTCTCCCTTTTTCTGGCCTGTTCAGAAAATTTCCTTGGGAAGAATGCCCCCGGAATCACTTCTGACCGGAATGCACGAGTGGAATCCACGTACTGACAGTAACATACCCTCCTACATGCACACTGCAGAAATTTAAGTGAAACCTTTGGGCAGGACTGAACAACTCATCGGTAGATGTGATTGTGATCCTTGACAAAATTGAAATGTTAACATGGTGAAGAGACTCTTTAGAGAGAGACAGTAATGACAGAGATACTGCAAGAATTCTCAGTTGTCATTTTCTCCTTGGTAGCGTAGTTCCAATTCTAAAATGGGTTTTTAATCCTTGTTCTTTGCAGTGGTGTGAAGACCACCCATACTGCACTGGCCGACTGAAGTTGAGTGATTTTCTTGTGAAACCCATGCAGAGGGTCACTAAATATCCACTGCTTGTAAAAGCAATTTACAACAAAACACTTGACACTGATGTAAAGGAACACCTGGAAATAATGGTAAGTGAAAAAGAACAATTTGTATAATATAGTGGACTATGCAAATCCTGCATTTTCATTGGCTATGCTACTAGAGGACTATTAGTAATAGTCCTCGAGTAGCGAAAAGCATGACAATCTCTTTCTTTTTATTCCCAAATAAATATTTCTTCAACTTGCATTTGCTAACTTAAATATTGCCTTTTCTGTCTGACTAGTTGGGTGATACTAAAACAATAGACCCCTCACCCTCAAGGGCCATGGGTCAATAGCTCATGAGGCGAAGCCGAATGGGCTATTGACCTGTAGCCCTTGTGGGCCACGGGTCTAATTGTCAAATAGCACTTTGTGCGAAAAACAGGAATGGAAATTACCAGGGGCATTAAACAAGTTGTTGTGTTAGGGTTGTATGTATGTTATCTAAAGTATGTCTCCCTGTATGTTATCTAAAGTAATTCAGTGTGAAAGTGGTTTAAATGTATTGTATAATGATTTTGTCCTTATTGATTGTAAAACTTGAAACTGATTTTTTCCCCTCAGCGTGATCGAGTTGAAGCATTTGTGAGTAAAGTAAATGGTGCCATGAGAGTGCGACACGAGTTGGAGAAACTCAAGGCAACAGCAGATAGAATCCAGAACAATTACAACGTTGTCGAGGCTGTGAATGAGGAGATGGAAAAGGTGGGACCCACTTTTCTAGGGAATAAACTTAGACTGTTGTGGTGGGGTTCTTGTGCCCATTGCTGTGAGCAACCTTGAAAAAGCATGAGTTGCATTTGGATTTTCCCCTTTTCATGTTGCCATCTCAAGAGCCCCTACTGGTTGTGATACATTCCTTTCTTTCACGCCAGTAAATGGTGAACAATTTCATTGTGGCTTATGCCGGTGACACATGGTTCAACATGGTTCAGCATGGTTCAGCATGGTTCAACACTTGTTGATCAATAAATGTTGCAGCTTTTTGCATCATAGACACAAGAAAATAGAGACAAGCTCTATTCTGTTCAACAAGTTGCTGCAGCATTGTTCAACTTTTGTTGAGCAACAAATGTTGCACGATGTTGAACCATGTAGATTGCCATCCACAAGCCACCAAATTTCCCAAAACGTTTGACCAAGTTTGAGTGCTTCTTACTGGTGTTGCCAGCACCTACAGTGTAGTTAACCAGGAAAATGTATAAGTGCTACTTATTAAGTGAAGCCATTAACATTTGTTGGCCAGTGTTGGCCTTTGATGGCCAGTGTTGTATGTGCAATTTTTTTACATAATGATAATTTAAGTATTATTTTTTAAGGAGTAAAAATCCTTTATTGTTTTCCCTCACTGTAGATCCTCCAAGATTACAGTTCTTATGACTTAATGCGACCTATGCCTGGATTAACAAATGATGAACATCGTTGTCTTATCCATGAGGGTCCATTGAGACTTCTTGAGAAGGCAGGAAAGGTAAAAGCAGCTGCATGTGTTTACTTGGCTTCTTTATGACCAGATTTAGTTGAACGTTAGAAATCCTTGCAGCCAAATTTGAGCAGCGTTAGATGATCACCTATTCTCATAACTGGAAAGTAACTCATTCTGTTTGTTTCCTTTTTTCACTTTAGATGGATGTCTATGTCTTCCTATTTACGGATTTACTACTGATCACAAAAGCGAAGAAGGGAGGAGATAGGTTTAAAGTGATCAAACCAGTAAGTTGATACTTGAATTTAGTGGTGTGCCGATCATTGATTGAAAACTTTAAGCGACGCGATAATCAATTATGGAAAATGTACAATTGATTATGGCAAGAAAAAAAAAATTACTCACAAATAAAAATATTACATTTATGTAATTCATTATTGTTATTATTTGTTGAAGAAGAAAACCAGTTGACAAAACAATGTTAATGTCAAGTTAAAATGATATAATTTATAAAAATGGTCCACAGTAAAAAAACTCCAAAGGTTGTATTACTTTCAATTGCATGCAAGTGAAAAAATAAAGGGAATTGTTATAAAGGGATTTTTTCGATTCCAATTGATGATCGATCGGTTAGGTCAATCCAGTGATTTTGAATGATCAATTATGAAATCTCAGCTGATTCCCAACACTACTTTGTCTTGATTGTTCACGACTTTAACTGGTGTGTAATGGTTTGGGAAACAGCTGGCCTGGTGGTTAGGGTGCTGCATTTGCACGCAGATGTTTGGGGCTCAACTCCTGCTCTTACCACCAAATGGATTTCTCTTTGGTGGTCCCAAATTGAAGTCTGCCACACTTTGTAAATAGCCAACCGGTTGCCCCCTTCAGTTGGGTTTTCTAACGCTGTTCTGTTAATATTTGAATTGTTACTTTCTCTACACGGCTCCACGAGCCTGAAGCTTTAAATACCAGTGTGTATAATGAAATGTTCTTTACTCTGTTTACTTTACTTTTAACATGCTTTCTGTTCTCCTTCAACAAATTATTGTTAACCCTTTCCTTCCTAAGGGGTACCCCATTGATGAGTAAAATTGTCTGGCATTAGCGAGATTAAAATCTCTGCCAAGGGTGAAAGGGTTAAATGAACGTTGTTTCTTCTGTCATCAGCCCCTTCAAGTTGACAAACTTTCTCTGACTGAGTCAAGGGACCAACAAGGTATGTATGAGTTGACTGTACATGTGAGATTTTCTTGAATGTTATTTTACCGGGCTTGCATTGAAAGCTTGTGGGAGATACCTAACCTGCAGTGTATGTCATCCCAGTGAAGTTTCTTTCCTGGCTGCAAGCCATTCTTGTGGGAAAAGGCTTTGGTATAATAACTTGCTTCATGAAGTTCAAGTATGTTGATGATGAGGAATTAGAAGGAATTAAGTGGGAGCAAGATTTGTGTTATTAATTGCCATTGACATAAGGCACTTGCCATTATTCTTGTTATTTTAAGTAAGTAAGAGTAATAGGTTTATTACTACTCTTTAGAGATTACAGTAACAGAGATTTTGTTTTTATTTTCAGGAACTTTCCTTTTAATTTATGTTAATGAGTACAACATAGCAGTACAAGCATTTGCCCTTCAGGGCACTGTTACTGATCAGACGCAATGGATGGATGCTATAAAAAAGGCTCAGGTATGAAATAGTCAGTTTAAGGCCTAGCTTTGTTGCTGTGTCCTCAGACAAGACATTTTGTCTCTCTTCACAGTCATGGGTATAGACCAGTTTCATAAAATAATGGACGCCAATTTACTATTCTTTTGTATATATGTAAATTAGACCTACTGGCCTCATTTTGGATCAAAAACTCTTTTGAATTTTACACATCCTAGCGAGGCTGGAAAGGCTCAATAGCATTAAAAGAAAGGATATTTTGGTTTGGCTGGCATTATGAAAGAGGTCTATTAAGTTGGGTATGGGTGACATGCACCTTGAGGTAACCAATTGACATACAACAATCCTATCCAGGGAGGAGAATACTCTGTTTCTTTGTCCTTCAGAAGCTGGGTGTAAGCTTTAGCTATGCAGGTCACTTGACTTGAATGCAACTTTGCATGCAATATTCAGCTTGATGATTGTGTGTGGATCTATTGGAGCAATGATGTCTATGGCAGAGCCCTCTGATCTATTTTTGTCTGTGTTGCAGAAACTGTTCATGGTGGCTAAACTAGGACAAGGTTCTTCTCACGTGGTACCAGTGCAGTCTACAAGTGACAGTGACCTAGTGAGTCCGTCATTCCTGGTTTCAACCAGTGGCCAATCTCCATCATTTCCACGGACCCATAGGCGCAAATCCTCTGCATCTTCCATCGTTGATGAAATGTCACTTGATTCTGACTCGGACGAAGAGTCGGGCTTGGCGTTAATGACTTTGGATTCCCGCATACGGTCAGACTCTGTTCAAACATCTGCAAGCAGTACACAATCATTTGAGAACAAGGGAAAATGCGGGGAGGCTGAGGAGAAAGAAGAGCTTGTGAGGTGGCACTCACAAACAGACCTCATGGTGCCTGGAGAAGAGAAAGAGCTACAAGTACAAGCAATGGCTAAGGGAAGATCCGAATCACTTGGAAGGATTGTGCGTTCCCCTTCTGCTCCAGAGAAGGAAAGACCACGTGTAGTAGATTCCAGCTCGTTGTCAAGGTCCTCTTCAGCACCACAAGGGCCAACACCTGAGCATGTGTCAAGTCTTAGAGGGGGGATTGCCATGAAGCGAAGAGCAGAGGAGCAAGATGGTTCAGCGTCATCTTCGTCTGCATCCTTAAATGATTGTGCTGGTGATGTTGACATGCCACCGCCTTCTCAATCCCAAAATATTGCCAAGGACTTTCCGTCTTTGCCTCCAACAGAAAAAACAGGAACTGAAGCTGAGTCAGTAGATCAACAGTCAAACTCTGAACTAGAATCTTCAACTGAACAAGACAATGGCCAGCTTTCATCCACTGTAGGAGACATTGAGCAGGAACATTGTGAACCAGATAAAGAACTTGATGAAAACTCGTTTAATGAATCTGAAGAAGATACATCTCTCACAAGAGAACGAAATTTAAATCTGGCTGTTCCACTGTTGGGTGAAACATCAGGATTTCAAGAATTGAAGAACTTATCAGGCACACTTGAATCAACATTGAAAAGCAATGAATATCCAAAGCAAACACCCCACATCAAGTCACACCTCATCGCTCCACAGAAAATCCAGTCAGCTATTACTCAACCAGAACCCCCACGAAAGCGCATATCTTTACCCCGGAGATCTTCACCTGTTATGTCAAGGAAGAATAGACCAAGTTTCTTGACAAAAGGTCAAGGTAAATCTGATTCAGACTTGAATGGGGTCTTACAAAAACTTTGGGATGCAACCTTGTCAGCTGATTCCAGATCATCAACTTCTGAAGCTGCTGCCATTGAAGAGGGTTCAAGCAAAGTAGGAATAAACAAACGATCCTCCGAAACTTTTCCACGATCTCCCATCAAGCCTGATAAATCCCATTATCCAAGGGGTATGGATTTGATGGACTCTCATCACAGAAAGCAAAAGTCTTCCTGTTCACCTGGCTCTGGTTCATCAATTTCTCGAAAAAAAAGCATGTCACTATCGGATCTTTTAAGTATTGGAAAAGACTTAACAAGCAACAGAAATAAGGATAAAGACTGCAAAAAAGACATTGTTCACAAGACGTTGGAGCCATTAAGCCCACTGAGTCCATCAACTGATGATGATGCTGTATCACCAACTGATGGGGATGAAAATAAAAAAGGAGAAAGAAAATCGAGATTCAGTAGACTTAGAAGAAAGTCAAGCCGCACAGACATAAAGGATGGTATTGCTTCTGGTCCTAATATGGATCCTAAACGGGCCTCAAGACATTTCTTTAAGGAGTCATTAATGCTGGAATCCTCGTAAGTAGTGATCTTTTCTTACATAACGGAAAGTCTTTGTTGTCTGCTATCATCTGGGCATTGCCAAACTTTCCAAATGAGAGCTGACAGTGGGAAGATAAGAATGATTTGGCAGATGATTATTTTTTTCTTCCACAGGAACTTGACCTTGCCTTTCAAAAACAAGCATATGATACTCAGATTTTCAGAAAGTCTTTTGAAGAATTGCCACTTATTATTTTCAATTTTCTGTCAGTCCTTGTTATAGGAAGGTGTTGTTTCTGGAATCAGCTTAATTTACTTTTGTGGTGACATTGTGAAAAGACTAGTATTCTGGCATTTATTTGGTGATGGCCAGATCTTTGATTAAATTTATTTATTTATTTACACTAGCACTAGGGCAATTATGTACAGATTAATAATGTAGATGCTTTGCTGTGCAGAGGGAGTTCGTTGACGTGACCAGTAGCCACATTGGTTTACCGACACCACAAATTAAATAAACTTGCATAAAAATAGAGTTCGATTTGGAAAATAATCTTTTTCCCCTTCAAAATGGCTAGGGTTTCTTTGGTTTGGCTCTCCAACTTGGCTGTGGTGATGTCGAAACAAATGAACTCACCCTTTCAATACCACATTAATTTGTAACAGTTAACACTCACACTAGATTACCAGCCTCAATTTATTTGAAATCCCCACTTGATATCTGGAATTTTTGCTGTCTGAAATCTTGCGTTGCATTCATAAAAAAATAAGGCTGAATGTTTCTTAAAACAATTTTTTTTCGTTAAGTGTTCTTGTGATAATATAAATGTAGGTGACATTGACGTTGGTGATATCATAGCTGCAAAATTTATAGCCACTAAAACGAACCGAAGTTTACTTTTGAATTGGAATAACATTGTAATTACTCCTTTAGCTTGTCACAAGTTATTTTCTAAGCAAAGCTGATTGTCTCTAAAGGCAACAATTGGCAGCATTCAGGCTATAAAATGATTTCATGGTACTATTTATTGCCATCCCTTTGCCATACTTTGAAACATCTGGTATGAAACACCAGAAGTAAGAGGTAAGGTTTAAAAAAACCATGGTGTATTATGGTAAAAGTATGTGGTTTACAAAACATGATCATTTGAAATCCAACTTTTGATTTATTTTTATTCCTGATAAAGTCACTTACAAGTGTTCAAACTGATTGCTATGATGTTGAACTTCTCCAACCATTAATATCATTGGAAGAAATTCACACCAAAATCACAGCAAATTTTTAATGAAGGTCACGTGCAATCCTGCATTCGCTGTAGTTATTAATTTTACTTTGTTTTTTCTTTATTGGTTAGTAATGAGTTTGGAGAAATGGTAATTAGATTTTTGTGTGTTTTAAATACCACTAAACCTTTGTTTATAGATGGTTCTATCTTGTTTTGGGGTCTCAAGATAGTGAGGGTGTTTTCCTGATAATCTTAACTCAAGTAGCTTTAAAAGCCTGTTGAGCTTAATCCTCCTATTGCTAATATTTATGGGAATACATTGTAAAAAATCCCCTCCATTTGAGGCATAACCATTCTTGTTTTCATCATAAAATAGATGTACTTAATTTTGTAAAAGAAAAACATTTCCTAGACATAAATTTTAAAATAAACTTGTAGAATCTTATTGTTCAGTATGTAACAATAAAACTGAATGTTTTGTTTTTTCATTGCTCTGTCTTTGAATTGAGACAACGTGGTTTTCTAACATTAATGGATTAATAAATATTGTTTTCAATAACCAATTTCTCTTTTGTTGATACATTGAATTTTCCTTAACACTCAGGTCATTTTGGTGTGTGTTAACTAACATTGTCAAGCTGTGGTTGCCTCTGTTTTCACTTCATGTAATCCCACTCCATGCGTGAACTGCTTATTATTAGGTCCCTTGATGACTGATACACAGTGACACTCACTTGAACCATCTAGTCTGTTCCTTAATATTTTGGAATAACAATTAAAATGGAATTATTTTTGGAAGTAATATATCAAACACAAAAAGGAGTGTTTCATCAGATATCCACACACCGAGAAGGGAGTTGAAAAACGAGGCCAAAGTTCGAGTTTTTGAAAGAAAATTCGAGGTGTTTGGATATCTGATGAAACACTTTTTTGAGTGTTTGTTGCCGAAATTTTATGCTAATTAAGATGACATATCCAAACTTCCTTCACGATGGCGATTTCTTTTGTTTTGGCTTATGAATTATTAATGAGTTTGGGAAATATCAACACTTTGTGATAACACTTCCTGTGCACTGCTTCAAAATGAAACACTTAATCTACACTAATTTCTTCTTAGCTGTTATCAGACCCAAAAGTGCAAGAGTCTTAACCAGATCAACCATACTTCATTCTCCCAAAAATTTGTATTTTTTTTTTAAACTGAATGCGTCAATTGGAGTAAACTCTCTGCATTGTGATTGGAAGAAAGATTGTGCAGTTTGTGCAATAAGCAAACAAACAAACAAACAACCC
>BLFK01000545.1:2290564-2368715 GCA_014634185.1 Astreopora myriophthalma
GGGGGGGGGGGGGGGCTATCAAGTGGAAATTGATTCAGAGAGCCTAATATCCTGGGTAGAGATTTGGATACAATTTGACATGGTTGCTGGCTTGGAAGGCCAAGAGATCTTTGATGTGGCATTTAGTAGGTGCCCAGTTGTGGGGAATTTGACTCAATCTTCCATGAAAACATCAAACTTTCCTGGGTCAGCCTGCTCTCCCCCACCCTACCCTGGGGCTTAACACTTATACACCCATAGATACATTGCTGTCAGCTAAACTTAAATGCTTTGGTCTTGGTGTTTGCTTTTAGACACCAATGTTGAAAAAGGAGTTTGAGAGAATAAGCAAAAGACAACCCATGGAGCTACTGAGCATGAAAAGGTATGTAACAGGTTAAAATAGGGATTTAGGGAAGATTATAATGTTCTGAAATGATTGTGAAGTGCAGTTTAGAAATGAATTGAAGAAATGATCCTCACACTTTCTGGACAATTTAAGCAATTGTCTCATATATGCACTTGAAAAATTCAAGTGACTTCAACGGGATTCGAACCCACAACCTCTGCCATGCCGGTGCAGTGTTCTTGCCAACTGAGCTATGAAGCTACACAGTTGAGAGCAGGTCAATTTGTTGGGCTCACGTGTGTTTTCCCATGAAAGGAATGATGACTGAAATGATTTTGAAGTGCGGGTTAGAAATGAATTTAAAAAGTGATCCTCACACTTTCTGGACACTAAACAGTGTTTTCTCTCATTTAACTCAGGTATGAACTTCCTCAACCAACAGCGAACCAAAAGCATGATATAACATCCTGGACAGAAGCAGTAGATAACTCTATGGCTCAACTGGAACATCAAGCTGAAAGGTGCACCTTGAGATTAATTGTCATGATCTTTTGAAAACTTTGTCAAATAATTGGGAATTACTAGTCACACGATATCCACGTTGACACGATATCCACGTTGGCCAGAAATAATAAATCTCAAACCGGGCCAAGCCTAGAGTTCATAAGTTTGGGAATGAGTTTTGGTGGGGAAAAAACAAACATTTCAGTCCCTTGGGATTCAAAATGGCCACCTCTGGTAAAGACATGTGGCCGTTCTTCTCATCCAAAGTCTTCCCGTGATGAAATCCTTTGCTACTGCCTGGGTACTGGGTGAGCGGTAAGGGTATGATTAGGATGATAAACTGTGGGCTTGTTGAGATCTGCCGTACTCTTCAGGCTGGTTTATTCTGTTCTATGAGTGCCTGTGAATCCTCCTGGTTATTTCAAATACACTATGTATGATTTTGAACTCCAGGGCTCTAGTTGGGACCATGAACAGTCTAGCAAAAGTTCCATACAAACTGTTATACGCATAAAGCAGTTGAATGTTTACTGGCACATTGAAAATTGGCTATGCAAGGGCTGTATCATTATCGTTATTTTAGGTTGCAGGTTCCATGTTAATTGCAGTGCTATCTATTGTCTCTTTAATTTTGCTCTAAGCTCTTTCTCTCTTCATTAGAATTGAGAACTTGGAGCTGTTGTCTCAATACGGCGGTGCTGCGTGGAAATCACACAATGAGACATTGTCCAGAATATTGGCACAACAGCAGAAGAAGCTGATGGATATCAAGTGAGTGTCTCACCTGCAGCAGGGGTTAAAACAGTGATTGTAATCGTTGGTAGTAATTTGCCAGAAAAGCAGTCTTCTGAGACTATGCTTACACGGACATGCTTTCATTTGTAACCACATTGCTTTCGAGGTGGTTTCACCTTCTGTTTACAGGATGTCAATTGAGACTGTTACCGAAACTGAGTCGTTTAGAAAACATTAACAAACATGGAGCATTTTACAAACGATACGGTTTCATCTGTTGGGTTAACGGTGACCCCTTGAAACTGTGTCGATTTGAAATGTGACACCTTTAAGTATTGTTTCTATTTGTGTGATAATCAAAGGTAACAATGGTGAAAAAACAGCTCAATTGATCCAAATAGCACAGAGTTCATTGCTGTATGCCGAATAATAATGTGCTGCCAGTATGAGTATCAAGCTTAATATTTGGAATGTACAGTAATAATCACAGTTCTTTCTTGCATATCTCTTTGCTGAGTGAAATTGTTTATGGAAGGGATCCCTCTCATTGCTTGAAATCCTTCTTCACTTAGGAAAGAAATCCAAGAAATAAATTGGCAAAGGAAAACTGAGCAGGTGAGATATGTTTATGAAAACAAATGTTGTCATTGGATTATACATTTATTAATACATTGTTTGCCAAATTTCAGACGAAGGCTGGGGAAGAACTACAACACCTTGAACAAAGGTTAGTTGTTAAAGGTTAATTGAAAGCCTTATTTTGATTGGACAGCTGTGACATCACCAGTTTTGTTGCATTCTCGCATTTCAACCAAAACTATTTTTTTGAACCTTTCACCCCCAAGAGGTTCCCCATTGACGAATTAAATTGTCTGGCCAGAGTAAAATTTCTGAAAGTTTATCCAAAAAAGAGTTATCCTACCTCTCTGGCAAAAACTATGACTCCCCAAATACTGAAGTTAAGTCTCTAAATGGATATGAATTCTTATTTGAGATCAGTTGAGTACGTGTTTTATTTGTTTCCAGCTGGGTAGGCTTGGTGTCAAAGAATTATGAAATAGAACGAGCGTGTGCTGAGCTTGAAGCAGAAGTAGAAAGACTGAAGCAACAGCAGCAGCTGGCAGAGAGATGGTAAGAGGAAAATTTGGATTTTACTCAATATGTAGGCAATGTTTTCTACTGAGGCTGTGGCATAAGTTTATGTTGTCCAGAGTTAGGCTTAGATGGCACTGAATGGATGGATAAATAACAAAGGTTTTCAGTCCCTTGGGACTCAAAATGACCGTCGCATGATTTAAGCCCATGAGTAGCGGAATCCAACTTCACCACTTTGTTTGTGCTCTGACACAGGAGTAGGCGGAGCTATTCTTGGAACAACATTTCAGGTGTTAAATAGAGAGACAGGCACGTTTGTCCAATTCATCCAGTCAAATGGCTTAGCATGACAGCGATTGACATCTCATTTTTTTTGCACAGAGGAGAGCGCTCGCAACCATCTGCCTGGATGGTTAACTGCCACCTGGTTAGCACAAAGGAATAAGGCACCAGTCTGCTGAGCAGAAGGTCGTGGGTTCAGATCCCGGCCAAACCAACACTTAGGGTCTTAAAATAACTGAGGAGAAGGTGCTGCCTTTGTAATGACATCTGCACATGGTTAGACTTTCTAGTCTTCTCAGATAAGGATGATAAACCATAGGTCCCGTCTCACAACACTTGCGTGGGACGTTAAAGAACCCACACAATGTTGTGATGGCCTATCACTCATTCTGTTCTGGGGGCACCTCTGAATTCTACTGGTTATTTGGATTTAAGATTGTGAACTGTGCCATAAAGCAGTCTGGCAAAGTCCCCCACAAAGTGTTGTAAAAGCGCATTTGAATATATTCATAGAAAATGCACTATATAAATGCTATATCATTAACCATGGCAACCAGTTTTCACAGGAATTTCAAAAAGTAAAAAATAACCTCGTCTACTCCTGTGCTTGGTGGCTCGGACTATAACATATGGATGCTCCTACTTTATGGGCTTCTGGTCACATACAACATTCGTGCCCGATCTGTAAATACCCATACAGATCTGTAAATCAGCTGAGTGGAGTTGCTCTCGGTAGTCCCTGGTCCACCTCCTTGGCTGCACTCGTAAATAGCCAAGCGGTCTGGCTCCTGCCAGTTGGTATTCTTAAAGGGAACCTCCATTGCTACAAAAAGATAACTTTAAAAGGCATGAAATGTTGTTTACAATCAAACTTGTTTGGAATTTTTTCAAAGAAACCGTTCTTCCGGGTGAAAAAAGGGGGTTTTAGAATCGCTTGTTTTCGCTTTTAAATTTCCCGGGTGCCGCCATCTTGAATAATTGTTACGTGTTACGGTTGCCCTGTTGTTCTGACATAAAGAGCTTTTGTATAATAACAATAGAGCAACCGTAACAGGTCATAATTATTCAAGATGGCAGCGCCTGGGAAATTTAAAATTGAAAACAAGCAATTCTAAAACTCAGTTTTTTCCCCCGCACGAACAGTTTCTTTAAAGAATTTTCAAACAAATTTGATTGTGAACAACACTTCCTGCCTTTTAAAGTTACCTTTTTGTAGCAGTGGAGGTTTCCTTTAACTCTGTTATATTCATTTGTATTATTGGCCCTGAAAAGTCCATCAAGGGGAATGGTTTCACTTGTGATATTTCCATTTCCCTCTCTTGCACAGATTGTTGTTTTATCTGCTGGATCAGAGGTGTGAACAAGTGCATCACAGACAGTCGCCATATCAGTTGTGGCCTTTGCACAATAGCATTCCAGGATGACTTTTTCGTTGGAAAGTGATGCCATATGTTAGAACTAAGATGTTAATAAATCCTGATGTCAAAGTGGCCGAAATCTCTGTGACTAAATCACTCATGTTCTTTACAAAATGGCAGTCCAAGATGACTTTCTTGTCAGAAAGTGGTCTTAGAACTTAGATGTTAACACATGTTGATGTTTAAGTTACCCAAATCGCTTCCACACTTTTGCTATATAACTTGAAATAGTTTTCTCAGGCATAATTATGACCTTTGTATTGGTTGGTAAAATACTACATTGGTCGTATTTAAGCGTGGTCCATTGGAGGAAAAACGCGCGTCTTACGCGCGTGACGCGCGGGTTCACACGAGTCTCATTTTTCCCATTTCTGCACCTCTCCCATACTATGCATCCCAATAGACCGCGGCAACCCCGAGTTTTTCAGGCCGTCAGCTGCTGTTCAAATTTGATCACGGGTTTTGTGTACCATGTGATAACCTTTTTGGTAGACAAGCCACTTGTATTTTCGTGAAAGCCGATCACGTGATACACCAAAAGGTGATCACGAGGTACACAGTGATCTATACGCATCGAGGACAATTTCTCACGGTTAACTCACAAATCCGGCCGAATTGTTCTTTACACACATTTTAAATAACTAAAATGCAATTCAATTTCCCCAAAAATATTCCAAAAAAGGCGCTTAATGTTGACTTTGTGTCCTAATCATATCACATTACGCTCAAATTGTCGCGTTTCAGTTTGCGTTTTGAGGGACTGGAAATGAACTCGCGATGTGGTTTGCGTTATGACCTGTAACAGCTTCAGGTCGTCGGAACATCTTCGGAAATTTTTGGCAAGGTTCGGTAGTCTTCGAGAAATCGTCGGAAATCTCCGGAAGTCGCTGGGACGTTTTCGGAAATCCTGAAATCTCACGCATTTGACTCAGAAAAAGTTGGCAGGTATAATCCCCTAATCAAATTTGAACAGCAGCAGACGACCTAAAAAAACTTGGGGTTGCCGCGGTCTATTGGAATGCATAGTAGTTACCGTTCTAAACCCACGGGCGTTTGTATAAGTGTAAGGAGGTATGAAAGGCCTTTTTTTGAAAAGTCAAATGATAATAAACATTGAAAATAAAGTTTTTTTCTGTGTTGTTTTGGGGCCCTCCACTTTCGACTGCTCGCGTGTACCGCGTCCGCGGCGTTGGCATTAAATTGGCGCGTAAATTTTGCTACGCGAATGAAAGGTGCATTGTAGTGTCGAATTCGACTTTCACCCCTGCAAAAAAGCTTGTTCTTTTAGCCCATTGTTTTCATTCGACACGTCGAGGGCTTGGTTTAAGCGCCATTCTTTTCACGTTGAAGCTAGGAAAAAGATCATGATATTCAGATTTCACCAAGGAGAGGATATAGCTTTCCCGTCGATCTATCGGAAACGCATTTGGCAGTTGAAGGTGCTAAAAAGCGGATTAAATTTCACCCCATTTCCTCTGACTTTTTAATCACTGTTCAATTCTTCCCGACTGGCATCATTTTGAGCTGAGTGCGTTTGATCGTGGTAGCGCCTTTTGCAAACCTTGCTTCCAGCACTGAAGAAGTCCTCGGGAGAGAAATTTTCAAATTCTTGGGTGCATTAATTGTTATTGCTTCTGCTTCACTATAAGAGGTAAACGAAGATTGTGTCACCTATAACGCCACCAAAGGCTCAAAGCATATCTCACTGGAAATCACACATTTTCGCGGACAAAAGGTTTGTGGTTTTTCGATTCTTCTTTCGCTGTCGTTAGCGGCAAACTTGCGCAGAATAATTCATTGTTTTCAATGTCTTGTTAGCGTATGTGAAAACTTCTCCTGAAATAACAAGAAAGTTAAAGGTGATCTTTTGCCTCTAAGATCTTCCACATTGAGCACAACAAAGTTATCTGTGATGGCTGAACAATGATCTTTGCAAGGATTGAAATGGGGAAGATTGTTCTACAAACTTTTACCGCCCTCTGGCTTTTGGGGATGGTCTGTAAAGCCTCTAATGGCGATCGTCCAGAAACGTGTGCGTTACCAACATTCTCCGGCAACGAATACTCGGCCTTTACAGGCAAAATAACTGGTTTAGTTCGACAATCGAACGACCGAACTACGGCACTTGTCCAAGTGCGAAATGTGTATCGAAGAGACGCTCAGCTGACGAGTTTTCCAATAATAAACACTATTGAACGAGCGTTCTCGTGCGGTAGCCACAAACATAAACAAGGAGATACACGACTGTGGATTACAAAACGACATTCGAGTGGTCTGCTGACAGCAGTGGCGTCTCTACCAGTCACAATGAAAATGGTTGATCAAATGCTCAAAGCTATTCCAGGTAACTATCGAAAAGTTATGCTGATTGCGGCATTTTAGTCCATTCGATCCTCTGGTTCTACGCAATACCCCAAAGCATGCGTAAATTGCATGACACACGCCACCGCGTAATGTATCAATCGCGTGTTTTATCATTTTGTTGTGGTCATCGAAACAGTTGTCTTTTCGTTCAGGATTTTAAAATTAATTTTAATAAATAACGCCGTTTAACCCCAGCACAAGAATTTTCAGCAAAGAAGCAAAATTTTTATTTGGTCATGTGTGACTGAAGAAAGGTTAATTTGCCAGCTTTCCGTTAGAGAAGAATGCATTACAGGAAAAAGTATATCGGTTTCCATTTCAATTCAAGACGTTACAGATCTCTTTACGTTTAATGGGTTGTCTGTGTAATTTCAGAAGACAAGTGATTTCGTCTATTTTTTAGTTTGCCTCGTTTTTATTAACATCGTCTGCGAAAACTGTTAAAGATCAGCATACACCGAAGATCTCGAACTATAAATTACAGAATTATAGGTTTAATTATTTATATGAACAACACTTATCTGTATCAAATATTTCTGGTTCTTGACAACAAGCGGTGTTTCTTATGCTCCATCTAATTAGTGAGGAAGTCGACTCCGAAGGAAGCTGGAAAATAAAGATGACGAAAGCCACATAAAACAAGCTGATGACTGATCATAATCCGCTTATGTTAGTAAAGGTCGCGAGAAATCTCGCCGGCTTCTTCAAATCTCAACAGATTTGAAAGAAGACTTACATCAGTGCATAAAAGCAGTGCATAAAAGCAGTGCATAAAAGCGGTGCATAAAAGCGTTGCATAAAAGCGTTGCATAAAAGCAGTGCATAAAAGCAGTGCATAAAAGCAGTGCATAAAAGCAGTGCATAAAAGCAGTGCATAAAAGCAGTGCATAAAAGCAGGGCATAAAAGCAGGGCATAAAAGCAGTGCATAAAAGCAGTGCATAAAAGCGGTGCATAAAAGCGGTGCATAAAAGCGGTGCATAAAAGCGGTGCACAAAAGCGGTGCATAAAAGCAGTGCATAAAAGCAGTGCACAAAAAGCAGTGCACAAAAGCAGTGCATAAAAGCAGTGCATAAAAGCATAAAAGTTACTGGTCAAAATATCGACCGAGCTGACGAGAAATGAATATGATTCAAACTCTGGTTAATTAAGCAAAAGAATACTGCGGCCATTCTGCACTCGAAGATGAAAGATAACTCTGCAGTCCTCGTAGTTTCTTCCATTTTCTTGGAGTAGGAGACCTCAATTAAATTGAACAAAGCGAAGGGAATGGAGAAGGACTGCGTGTCCCAGGATCTTAGATTGAGCAAGCGAAAACGTTTGTTCGATCATCGTGCAGTCTCGAGCAAACTAATATTCCAAACGCTGACACGCTATATAACTTGGTGGTGGTCTTGGGCGTGCCCCTTACAGCACACGGGTTGCACCTAGAATTTTCCGAAAACAATTCAAGCGGAAATAACACGAAAGGTTTTCACTAGTAACTGAGGGGGCACTGACGGTTTTAGAGATCAACTCAACTTTCTAAGCCTTAAAATATAGTTAGCATGTGAATCATTACATTTGACATTGACATCGACACCATGCTCAGTTTAACTCTTGTATCATTGAAGTTGAAACTAAAACTTGCTTTGCACTGCTCTCGTGTCAGAGAAATGTAGCCGATTTAGTACGTTAATTGTCTCGGTGTTAACTGTTCTTTATTTTGATGCGTTTAATCGGTGTATTGTTGTTTTTAAAAGCGCACGCTAATCTATTTTTTTTTACTTTGTCTATTCTGTGTTTGCCGGCGAAGGTAAGCAGTCCAGCTTTGGGTTGTGTAGAGATAACGATTTTGGACTCCCACGCCTGTAGATATATATCTGTGGTGTAAAATAATTTCACAGTTACAAAAAACTAGTTGGTGTACATTCGCCTCGATGTACACAGGCTAACAAAAACTTAACAATTATCACCGGGCATTTAATCGTGAATCGCCTGCTGTTGTGCAATGCAGGCATGAAGAAGCTGCAGCTGTTCTAGTCTGTATGGGTCACGAGAAAAGCGAGCCAGTGTCTTGTGGGCGGTGATGTGAATTCGTTTCTAGTCCAGAGGGCAAGATGTTAATCTTTCAGGCAAACCAAGGAGCAAATCAAGTTGGACGTGATCACGTAAAGTACCTCATTAAAGCTGGATATTTCGTTCTACCCCGCTTACTTAGCCTTGAAAATATTCAGACCGCCACGTAAACCGCTAACTTTTAGCTACAACAACGATATTAACATATTAAGCAACATCAGGTTTATGTTACAATGACGGAAGAAAAGTTATGGAAAACAGAGATTTGGGTTTGATTCTGTGAGTTCATTCGGAAAAGTTTATAATATCGGAAAGGATTATGAAATTAAGCAGTTGACACCCATTCGCTATCAGAGTACCTCTTTGTTTCTTGTGGTGTTTGTTCAGATGTGAAGTCGTACTTAGGCAGCATTCGCACAGATCACAAAACTTAAAATGGCGACGCCCTTTTTAGAAGATTAATGAGATCTTTCCAGTCACGTAGCCAATGGAATATACTCTAATTCTTAAATCAATAACGTAATTTCTTGAATTGTTGTTGTTGAAGCGTCGCAGCCAAAACAACGTCGTTTACTTCAAGTTAATCCACAGGACGTGGTATTTTGACCTTGCAGTCTTGATAATATGTCTAGGCTATTTTTGCTCTCGAAATCGTTTTATTTGTTTAAGTGATTGACTGGAATTTGATATTTTTAGAAGGCAGAGGGCCAGCATTAATTTTCTTTGCCATGGGTAGTCACTTAACATAAGATCCATGGCTTCTAACCAACCCCAGCTTCACGATTATTGACGTTATTGTAGTTTTCACTCTTGGTTTCACGCTTGGTTTCCAAGCCATCCTAAATGAGGCTACAGTAGTCGAGATGAGACTGAATTAAGGCTTTATGTACTGAATAGAGGTTTCATTTTAACTCCTCACACATCTGAACGTTTCATCCAACTTAAGCCTGAGTATCACTTCCACCTCACCCTGGGAACGAGGTTGAGCTTGACATGAGGTCGAATAACCACGAGTTTATAGTTTGGTGTGAAGACTGTGGTCCAGGCCCCAGGTGTTTGAAGGCCCTTGTTGTTCGAAGCGCTGTTCACTGGATGAGTCAATTGGCTTTGCTAATGCTTATCAGCCGGATAGCGTTATCTACCTTTTGAATAACCGGGGCCAGGAGGTGACTGACAAAGCTAATCCAGGCCCGGAGGGTTCCCTCCCATGTGGGACACACGTGGATGGGTGGTGTGGTGAAAGTAGAGTTGGCTCGAGCCTTGCGCGCGGCACGTTTCTCTTAATTAACATAACAACCAGGAGTCGTCAGGCCACTTTGCAAACACTGGGACTAAAACTAACTTTCGTACGGGGACGAAAGTGTAACTGTATAGCAGTGTTAAAAGATCCCTTTTGTTTTGTCAGGTAATTCCCTTGACGGCGGTTCCTCGCTCGCCTTTCAACAGCGTAGACTGCCGTGCAACGAAAACAACTGTCAGTATGGTGGCCGATGCACGTTAGATTCCAGCGGTGTGTCACGATGCGAATGTAGGATTTACTGTTCCAGGCAAAAAGACCCAGTGTGTGGAACAGACGGAGTTACGTACAACAACCCTTGCCGGATGAGAGCAGCTAGATGCCAGAACCAGAGAGATATTACACGACTTCATTACGGGCCGTGCGGTGGGTGACACACTATTTGGACATTCATTTTAGAACCCAGGGGAAGACGTTGTTCCCTAGAAAGGCAAACTCGCGAGATAATAACATGGATTTTTGACAAAATGAACTCCAAGCGCAATTCTCACGTTTCCTTTCACTTTGTTTATTCTTGATGGACATTCGTTTGCGGAACGCGCGCATTCACACGCGAAAAGCGGAGGCGCCAAAAGAAATAGATTGTTTTGCCATTCCGCTCCATAATATAGGAACACTACTATGAATTGTTCATTGACGCCCGTGCTTAGCCTACAAAGATGGCCCCACCTGATCACTTCCCACCGCGAGGGACGTCTGCGATGAAGCAAATGTGAATACCGTAGCGTTGGGAAGCGCCGGATGGGAGGCCTATATTCGTAGGCTATCGTGTGTAAAGTAATATTATGCTCTTGTAGAAGTTGACCTATGGAAATATTACTGAATTTATCCTCACTGTCACTCGTGCGATCATGGAGTTTGCTTGCAGGTTTTGATGCCCTGTCACTATCGTTTTCTTTTTATTGCAGGTGCCACAAGCTGCGCAGGCCTGAAAAACGCCGGGGTCGCCTCTACTGACGGTGAATACCTCATATACGTGCGCACCGAGTGTGACACACCCATAAAGGTTTACTGTCATGGTATGAACACCAGTTCTCCTAAAGAGTTTATTACACTCCCGGCCGGGGTACAGAACAACTACGCTTATATCTACGCCAAGCGATTACCTCATCGGCCGTACTCGGCGAGATTCAGATGCTCTGGAAAACCAGGAGTGTTGAACTATTCCGCAGCAGGCTTGACTAAGTTCCGAAAGGTTCGCGTCGACCTTCGGAGAATGGCGATTGACCGCGAGGATTTCACGTTCGCCAAGTCGGATCCGTTCTCCAAAAGAATCCCATATGGTTCGGCCGGGGATTGCTTTTCGATGCATTATGGCGGATCTTGTAGAAGGGGGCACTTCAAAGTTGATCTCTCTCAGACTGGGTTACGTCTGAAGCCTTCTGTCCAATGGAAAGCGATTGGCTTTCCTCCAGGAATTGAGATGCATGACTATAAGAAATCTAAGGACGGAACCTTTGCGTCGGCCAAGTGCGGAGGCTGGTGTGGAAATTGCAGACCTGTTGGAGAAATGCTATTAGAACAGACAGTCTGCAGCCAAGATGAAGGTGCGCTTCACTGAATAAGGGCGGCCCATGACCGTAGCCGAAGGTGTAAGACTTGGGGACTTGCTCGCTCTCCCACTGTTAAACAAGGAGACGCCACTAGCGAATTTAAAAAGAAAGACGAAATTAAAATTGTGTGACCACCCAAAATTACTCTGTATTTTCGAATTCCCCACAAATGGTGTAAAGTAAAGAAACTGAATATAGGATTTACTTTCGGGTGCTTGCGCTCTTCACAAAAACCTTGATTTTCGTAATTTTACGTCGTTTCGTAAAACGGCAAAGAAATGTACTAAAATGTTTAACGCACGTGCACACTAGCGCACGAGCGGAGCAATTCTTTTTGCGCATATAAAATTAGTTTTGCGATGCTCTTGTGCGCGGCTCATGGAACTGCTCCAAACGGCAAAGGGAAAGAAATGTTACTCAGAACGTCTCATCCTTTGCTTGCTATTCCAACGTTTGTTTGGAAGGTAAAAGGAAAATGTTACCCAAAAGTTCGGGAACGCACTTTTCAGAATTCTTCGCTCTCATCCGGAATCCAAATAGTGACACAGATGTACCCTCAAATTGCTGATCTAATCGTGGAATTTGCTCCCGAGAGTAAATGAAACAATGTTTTAACATGTGATATTTGTTTTTGCTTTCCCTAGATCCCTGTCAATCAATCGTTTGCGAGTTTTACTCTATCTGTCGCCGCTCCACTGAAGGCCGTGGTCATGTCTGTGAATGCCCCTCCAACTGTTCAAAGGCAAATTCCCCGGTCTGTGGCAACGACGAGAAGACTTACGAGAATGAATGTCAGTTACAACGGCACTCGTGTACGAACAGAGTAAAGATCACGACCAAAAGCATGACTGCATGCGGTAAGCAAACATAAGTGGCAACGCAACGGAAAAATTTCTGACGCAAAAGTACTTTATCCTTCAGCGCATGTGACGCAAAGCGATTATCACTGACAAGTTAAAGCGATTCGTTGTCGGACGGTTAGTTGATGCACTTAACAGGGATGCAAACGCCTTTCAGCGCAATTTTCGCGCTGTTATAATGTTTTTCTTTTTTAACACAAAGGCCGTAATGTGATAGAAGGCCTGAAGAATTGACAATCATGGATTTATTCTGAGAAATGTAGTTCTATGGAGTTTGTGGGAGGTCCTACGAAAGTATGACCAAATGAAGGGTCTGCTTTTCAAAAGTTAGTCTTGTTCCGAAAATATTCAGTAGGCAGTGAAAGTTTAAATTCTTGACAGAGCGTGAATTAAACCCCGCAACTTACTATCTGCTGTTTATATCTCTTTAGGTGTGAAACAGCCTGTTCATCTGATGTTTGCCATCGATACCCCAAGCATGGCAAAGTCGACAGTTGTTGCAAAATCGCAAGGATTCTTCAAAGATCTCGGCAACAAATTCCAAATTCCCGCTGAAGGCATTGCACACGGTTTTTTGAAGTTTGATCTTAGTGGTACGGCCAGGATGGATTTCATGAAGTTTTCCAACTACATTTCTTTACCTGCGTACATCGACACATTGAGAAGTGCTAAAAATACGACTACTCTGGATCAGACCTTGAGGGATTCAGTGCCGGGTATACTAAATCGCTTCGAGTTTGACTCCCGCCTTAAAAACAGCCAATATCCCAAGGTATGGACATTTCGTAGGCCTTTAATATGGGCGTACAGTTTTCTCACCGGATTTCAAATATTTGCTACGATTTTCGTTTCAAGACATTGGTCATGGGACAGTTTTCAATTGAGTGGCGAAAGTTATTAGGCAATTGCTTTCGCTTTCGTTTTAATTTACTCTATGATTGCATCAAAAAACTTGCGCGAACTCTTCATTCAATCAGATGCAAAACTAACACCAGTTGGAACTTATGTCACTCTCATTTTCCCGCCCTTGGCGCCGGCAGGCCTTAGTTACTTTGCTTTCTGATTGGCTAGTAAAACGAAGTCGTGATTGGCTAAGGGCGTATTCTTTTCAGAACGTGATTGTCTCCGGAATCACTTTGATTTTACTTTTACGTCGCTCAATTGAAAACCTCTCTAATTGTTAGCGAGTTTATCCACTCTGGGGAAGCACTGTTTTGCAACAACAATGTTGCTTACTTTAGCCAGGCCCGTGTTCATCGCAACTTTTGCAAGTACACACGGAAAGTGGTGAAACGAAGTAGCAAACTGAAAGGCGCCGTGCCAGAAACTATATCGTGTCTAATTTTATTAAATCTTTGAAATTCCCATCTCTGTCTTCAGGCCCTCGTTCTCGTCACAGATGGGAGCAGTGTTACCTTTCCTCAAGGCCTGGCCAGCATTTCGAAATCGCTGAAAGAAGCAGGGATTAAAGTGGTCGTCATTGTTGTCGGTGATGCAGAAAATGGACTGGAGAACGTGCGACCACTGGCTTCGGAAGACAAGTTTATTCTGGTTGTCGGGTCACCTGACCGGCTGAAGATCAAGGTCCAAGAAACAGTGGACGCAATATTGCTAGGTAACAACATAAGAAAAGAAACTTTCCAAAACTATTTACACTCCGTCTGCTCATTTTCTAGGGTCCTCTAAACTCGAAGCTTGTTCTTAAAGCTTGTTCTTAAAGCTTGTTCTTAGGAGCTCTCGTGACAGTCTCCTCCTTAGTTGCCCTAAAAGTTGTCTAAAGTTACTCTTGGTGATCGCTCTTTTACATATGCGGCGCCAAAACTTTGGAACGCTCTTCCTCTGGACATATGGTCTGAAAGCACTGTTGCTGTCTTCAAGACCAAACTTAAGACACATTTATTTCGTGAAGCGTTTTCATAGTCGACTTAATGTTATTTTATTTATATATATTGTGATTTTAACCTATTTATAATAGTTATCTTAGTTTTTAGATTATTTAATAGTGATACAATTTTCTGAATTTTACCTTCATATGTAATTTATATTTTAGGGTTAGTTTTTAACTTTTATTGTAATGCGCATTTGAGCATATCCATATGGAATTTGCGCACTACAAATGCTGTACTATTATTATTATTATTATTATTATTGTTATTAAAGAAAGAAACGGCAAATCAAATTATTCATGCTGCTATTGTGCTCTACAGATTTTGATAGGTGTGAATGGAAGCGTTGTAACTTCTACGCGAAGTGCGTCAAACGCGATGTCGTCACGTGTCAGTGTAGCACACTGGTCAGCAGCGCAAACAATCCGGTTTGCGGCTCAGACGGCAAGTCGTACAAAAATTTGGACGCCATGAAAGCGGCAGCTTGCAAAGAACGGAAATGGATTGTACCGAGGCACAATGGAAGTTGCATCACGAGTAAGTCTCAAATAATTGTGTTCTCTTCAATGGAGTCCCAGCTTAAGTTGTTCATGTAGGATGATACTTGGTGAAAAGTTGTCCTTTCCTCCGACCTTGCGAAACTAACCATTTACTCAGTCAATCAGGGAAAATTGATGGAGACCTGCGGTGTTTTTAAATTTGTTCCCCTAAATGCTAGAATATAAAGCACAGATCTCTACTTGTAACAAAAGGTAAAATACGTTTTCAAAGCGCGTTCATGAAGATATAGATATGGATTTTGCTTGTGTTGAGTTTTTTTTTAAATCAAACCATTTGCTTTCCTGCAGATCCTTCGTGTGATAGTCTGGATTGTAAATTCTATTCATATTGCGCTGTGCCAGCTTCTGGAATAGCAACATGCACGTGTCCTGATCCTAGGGCCTGTGGAAATTCCAGAAACCGTGTGTGCGGGACTGATGGTCTTTCCTACGATAATATTTGCCAACTGACCTCAGAAGCGTGCAAGCGGTATCATGAAGTAAGAGTGCTGCACGCGGGGCTCTGCATACGTAAGTCTGATCATCCTCTTCTGTATTAATTTTAGGCCCGGTTCAAACGTCACGCTACCGTCGTGTCGAACTAAGTTCGATATAAGTACGACATTTGAATTTCCTGTCCCGCTAAGTAATTAAAAAAAAGTCCGACGAGCTTGTTGAGCTAACGTCGTGCTGGCTAGTTCGGCGCAACATTGATTCAAACATCGCGCTAAACTTGTGTCGAACTTGGTGAATAAACTTCAGATAATGTGATACTAAATTATGATCTCGATTCCATACAATACGAGAACGGACAGGACTGCTGACAGCATTACATTTGAATTTTGCGCGACCTGACTTTTGAACCGGGCCTCTCTTTAAATGGACCGACACCGCATTTGTCAACTTAGTCAGCCGGTCGGTCAGTCAGTCAGTCAGTCCATTAATAAACTATTAACTGATTGAAAACTACTTTGTTATTTAACAGAGAAACCAATAGACCTGGTGTTCGCCTTTGGTGGTGCAGCGCGGATCTCGCGAGACACATTCCAGAAACAAAGGAACTTTATCAAACAGTTTCTAGACACGTACACTGCGTCAGCGCCAGGCATCCATGTTACTTTCATCCACTATGGCTCCGGGGAGATTCTTGCAGAATTTAACAACTATGATACAGACAACCTCAAGGACAAAGTTGACACAATGCGTTTCACCTCTGGCGGTGCAGTGGAAAGTGCATTAACCAGCGCGCAACGTGAAGTATTTGCAGATTCTAAGCTGCTGAGACCTTACGCGATAAAAGCCTTGATTATACTGACGGGCGACAGAGTGGATGGCTTAAATACGGACCTGCGCGAAGCCTCGTTACCGCTCATCCTTAAAGGAATCAAAATCGCAACAGTGGCAGTGGGAAGGATTCCGGATAGGCGAAAATGGCTGATTTTCAGCTCTGGAGAAGAATATATGTTCGACTTCTCGAGCAGTGGGGACCTGCCATCTTTGGTGCCAAAAGTTTATGAAGTGATAATAAAAGGTAACTTCCAGTGTGTCATTGCATGTAGGACGCTTTTCATTTGACAGAACTAACTAGCCAGTCTGGGCATTTGTAAGGGCTATTTCTTCAACGCCTTCAAAATAACACACTTTTCCGGATGATATATATACTCCTTCAAAAGAACGTGATTTCAAATTGTTCCCTGTTCCTTCAAATTGTTCCGTTTTATTTGCGAACTGACCTTACTGGCCGGTGAGTTCTGACAAAAGGAAAATGCCCATAGTTTCTTTCTTTTTTGGGGGGGAGGGGAGGGGAGGGGGATACCCTCGATAGGGATCACTGCAAGTAACTCTTTCGTTACATTAATTTTGAAGTTAATCAATTAATAAAGCATGAAGTTAATCAATTAATAAAGCATTATTATTATTATTACTATCATTGTCAATATCCCTATTACTACCACTAATACTATTATTATTATTATTATTATTATTATTATTAAATTTAAATTTCTAAGATGATTCGAACTTCCCGAACAAAAATTCTGCTATAAAGCTTTAAAAACGGCGTGGCCACTTAAAACGTAATCATAAATGAAAGTTGGATTTTTGTGTGTATCTGTAGGATTTGTTCACTTTGACGTCCCGGCGGCCTTATTGGAAGAGAAAAAGATTCCTAAGTGAATTGAATTCTATTTTTATCCAAATTATTTCTTTTGTATCAGTAAACCAAGAAAGCGAGTGTTATGTACTTTCTTTAACTTTTCAGATCCATGCGAGAAGAAGGTCTGTAAATACTTCTCGCAGTGCGTATCATATGACGACGGAAGAACCGAATGCGCATGCGATGACCAGTGCGCTGAAGTCGAAGATCCCGTATGTGGAACAGATGGACTGGATTACAGCAATGAATGTGCCCTCAAGGCTATAGCGTGTCGAGAAAGCCGAAACTTAGCCGTTGCTGATAACAAACCTTGTGGAGGTAATAATGTTACATTTCGGTGCTTTATGAAGCTGATCAAAGCTCAGCATTTGTTGGTAGCGACTAAGCAGTTCACTACTCGTTAGTATTTCCTTTGACAATCATTCTCACCCTTAGCCATCATTCGTCCTGTTCACGTCATGTCAGTCAGTCCGTCGGTCCGTCGGTCCGTCGGCCAGTCACTCGTTCGTTCGTACCCTCGTTCGTTTGTTCGTTCCTTCAGTCGAGTGTCAATCTAATATTTAGGCTGTCAGTCACAGGAAACTAAACAACCAATCAGCCTACTCAAGTCAGTCTTCTACGGGTCAATAAGTACTTCGGTTCGTCGAACGGTCAGGAAAGACTAGATACAAGTCCGCCCTAAGCAAAACCTGTGACTGGAGCATGAGAGCTAGTCCTTCAAATGCGTATTTCCCTAATTTGCAGTTGACATTTCTTGTAGCATGTGCTCACGCCATGGACGTTGCAATAGTACTGGACTCGTTCCGAACTGCTGGATGGAACAAGTTTGAAGCCCTGAAGCGTTCTCTTGCCAAGTTCACTGATTACTTCCACGTATCCAAGGAAGGAGCACACTTTGGATTCATTCATTTCAACGAAGACGCCGTGCTAAATTTCGATTTTGCGAACTCATCTTTTCACAACCATGATACACTCAAGGAGAGGATCTTGGATTTAAAATATGACCCAGGGCCCACGCGAACAGACAAGGCCTTAACATTGGCGAATGCAAAGTTGTTTACCGACAGGGGTGGAGCGAGAAAGGACGTTCCAAAGTTCTTGATTGTTGTAACTGATGGGAGAACTGGCGAGGGGTCTGCGCCTTACCCTGGTGTTTTAGAACCTTTAAAGGTAATGAGATTGTTTTCTTTATCATATTTCCGTAATTACGGGAGCCAATCAAATCACTAAAGAGAATAAAATTTTCAGCCTAGAATTCCAGAAACACCATCCTTGTTCCCAGAGCCCCCGCAGTTTTTAAAATTGTCGCCTACGATTCTACCACTGACTAAAATAATCGTAGGCCTTGGGAACGAGGCTGCCGAAAACATCACATGCTACGTTTTTCTACGCATGCGCGTATGCTAAAACTGATAGAATTAGAGAAGGAACAAGCCAATGTCCTGTTTAACCCTTAATGGTTGTCAGACAATTTTTTTCGACTTGCTATGGTTTTCAGAGAGGAGCCTTAAGAAAACCGCTTTATTTCACGGCTTTGTTTTTCTTTTGCATCGCTATATGGTTGCCTCTCTGGCCTTCATTCGCTTTCGCTAAATGCTCTTCAATGCTGATCGCAGACGAAGGGAGTACAAGTGATGGCCGTTGGTGTTGGCAGTGGAGTCGACGATAATGAGCTAAGGACCATCGCCATGGACAACCCTGAAAATGTAATGAAGCTGACCTCGTCTGACCATCTCGCGGACAACTTGAGGAATCTGACCAAAGGTGTATGTCAAGGTATGGAAACGAACACGTTTTCATGTTTGTGAAAATATTGCAGCAATGGTATGGAAAGGTTATCTCGGAAAATGTACACAAAAACTGAACCGAACAATTAGCATTTGACAGGAAAACAAACAAGCCGTGCCTTGAACAGCTGGAAGGTTGAAGATAGTGTTACATGTATTAGGGAATTACGAAGTTCAGATATTGGAAAATCATTTTTGTGGATTTAATATTGAGTATTGTTTATTACCAAGCTCCTTTTAAGAACCACGTAACACGAGATTGAAATATGTGCGAACCGAAAAATCTAATCATTATTATTTGAGATAATATACTGGGACCCTGGTTTCTCAAAAGCCCCGACAACTTTTCTGGCGTAAAAAGACCGAAAGACCCCTTGTAAAACCATCACCTGCTCTTTCTGAAGAGCTGGCTTTTTAACAGGTTCAGTTTCAACGCAAGAAAAAGCAAAATCAGTAGTTGAGGGAAATTGTGGTGCCTATACGCCCGAAAGATTTGTAGGAAAAAAAAATTAAAACGATGTTGTTGTTTTCGTCCTCAGCGGTAGAACCATTGAACCTTGTTTTTGCAATCAACGCAAACGGAAGATCAGCCAAGGAAAAGTTTGAACACATGACGAAAACCATTACCTCGATCATCGACTCTTACGGGCAAGAGAATATAAACTACGGTTTGATTGTGTATGGTGAGAATGCAGTATCTCGAATCCAGCTGACAGAGAGATTCCTGGACGATAAACAGTTGAAAAATTACGTGAAGATGGTGCAACGCGGTAGCGGTGGAGCCGACTTGACGGCTGCTCTGGAGAATGCAATGGATTTATTCAGTGGTGAAATACCCGAACGGCGCAATGTACTGGTCGTTATGACTGACAGTAAAGCGACTGGGGACAAAAGCGGATTGCTGCCTAATGCGCACGAGTTGCATGATATGCGAGTTAAGATAATCACTGTTGCCATAGGTAACGAGGCGGATCGCAGTGAACTGCGACCGTTGTCACCGAGGAAAGATAACAGCTTGCAAGACAGACCCAACGAAAGTCCCAAACAACTTGCAGATACAATCATGAAGGAGGCTGTCAAAGGTAAGTTTGTCTAAGATTTAAGATGGTCTTAAGTTGGCAGACTTGAGTTGAATTCTGAAATTGAGTCTCCCTGAAAAGGCCGTTAGTAGGAAAGAAAAAATGTCTTGCTGTTCTTCCAATCCGAACACGAGCTCTTTTTTACTGTCGGTGGCGAGAAAATGACAGTCGAACTTGTTTGTTATCGTCCGGCGCCATTTTGAGAGGCCATATTAGGCTCGATAAGCCAGCTAATGCGCACTTAGGTAAGAAGCGAGGGTTCCCGCAAGCAATATTGGCGTTCTGACTCTGTTTCTAAGATGATAAACAGAAGAAGAAAGAGAGAAAAGGTGGAGGAAGCTCAAGCAGTTTGACGCGGACGCGCGCACACTCAAGGAAAGAGACAGGAATTAGAGGTTTAGAGGTTGGGCCTAAATGAGTCATGTCTGTACGCGGGCGGTACGTGCACAGAGATCAACCGATGAACTGTTAGTAGTTCGCTGTGTAGGTATCCTGATAAACAATCTTTTATTGCTTGTATAATTGTTTTCTTTTTATCCTTTAGACATTGAATATGTTCCTTTGGTGGATCTTGGCTTTGCACTCAGCGCCTATGCTACAAAGGATTTCGAGAAAATGAAGGCTGTCATACATGCCATTGTGGACCAGTACAGTATCGGCCGAGTGAAATATGGCGTGATAGTTTACGGGGAGGAGGCTAAGATCAGCACCGATTTCCAGCGAGACTTTCCTAAGGATGAAGACCTTTACCGATACCTTGAGACGATTGCCCCCGCGTCTGGTGGCTCGAGCCTGGAGAAGGGCTTGCAGAAAGGTAAAGAGCTGTTCGAAGCAGAAGGGACGCGTCCAAATGCGCGCAAAGTTCTTGTTGTGTTCACGGACCAGAAGTCTACCGGTGATGAGAAGAAGGCCCAGGCTGTAGCAAAGGAGCTCAAAGAGAACGACATAATGGCGATTGCTATTGGTCTAGGGAGCGAAAGTAACCTAAAGGAACTAGAGGGTGTGGCCACAGATCGACGTCATGTAATCCCCGCGAAGAGGACCGATGATCCGGACGAACTGGCCAAGGAAGTCATTGCACTTTCATTCGAAGGTACGTGCTGTTTAGTTGTATGCAACACCTGCGATCTGTTATTTTCGTATTCGAGAGTGAGAGAGTGGGCATGACGTCCATAAATAAGGGACTTTAAGATCTACAACGGCGACTTCCATGAAAACGCCATTTAAAATTTCAGCTTTACGGTTTTCAAAGTTTTGCTTGAATGTTCCAGTTCGTTCAACTTCTACAAACTATCCGAACTATCTAGGAACTGAATTTGTCGGAGGAATGGTGTTCAAACTAAGAAAGAAAATCAAAATTATCCGTTGTGTGCTCGCGTTTTCCTTACCAAACTTCAAGACGCACGTGCAGAGCCGTTGTTTGCTCATTAAGGTCTATTGGTTAGTGGCGTTGCCGCGGACGTTGCCTGTCGTTAAGCTGGGGGGGAGGGAGGGTGGTTGGCACGCGACCGTTTACTGCCTTCAGTTTTAGCAACAGAACATGATCGGCTTGGGAGATGAGGAAGACAAGTCGACGTTGCTGTGTTTAGGATAACAGCCGAACTTGTCACTCTACGTAGCAACAGTCTTGTGCAAGATTGTAGGTGCCTTAAACGTTGTGCTAAATAGCTCCCATCCATTTATTAAACTCTTGAGTGCTTTCAAGCTCAAGCTGAAAACGAGCGTTGTCTCATTTTGTTTATTTGTTGTCGAGGTATTCTCTAACAAAACGTCAGCACCACAGAACTTACACTACTACTACTACTGCTAGCACTACCACTACCACTACTACTGCCACTGCCACTGCTTCTGCCACTGCCACTGCCACTGCCACTGCCACTGCCTCGGCCACTGCCACTGTCACTGCTACTGTCACTGCTGTTGCTACTACCACTGCTACTACAACTAATACTGATTATGATAGTACTGACAATAATAATAATAATAATAAATTTAAGTCTCGAGCTCATATAGCCCAGCATAAGTGCTCTACAATTTTGAGGAAACTACAAATCGAATCAGATCTTTTAAGGAGAGTGGAAAACCAGAATCACCCGAGAAAAACCTCTCAGTGCAGAGTCGAAAACCAACGGACTCAACCCACGTATGACACGTAGTCCTGGAATCGAAGCCGGGACACATTGGTAGAAGGCGAGCACTCTTACCACTGTCCCAGCCAACCTCATTTTAACCAGCATTTTTATCCTCCTTTGCCCGGTCAGAAATTCCAGACGTTCCTATAGTGGATGTGGTTTTCGCCCTGAGTTCCACTGCCGCAGATGCCGATGCATCTTTTAAACATATGAAAGACACCATCGCGGCCTTCGCTGACATGTACGGCATGTCAAAGATTAACTATGCTCTGATAGCCTACGGCCAGACATCGAGAATTTGGTTTGACTTTCAAAGCCAGCCGTCGGATTTCGACGCTCTCCTCAAGATGCTAAATAGAACATCCAGGGAGACAGGCGTTGTGGCACTGGACAAAGCAGTCGAGGAAGCTTGGAAGCTGTTCGATGGAAGTAGACCACCCGCTCGAAAGGTGAGATGTTTTAACGTCCTCACTATCGCTCTTTTGCTCTTAAAGGATAAGTTGTTGTCATATATTCCATTCGATGAACTCCGGCAACCGTTTGAAAAAATTGCCCTGAAAAAATTGTCTTGGGCGATTCTTTGGCTCTTCATTTTTTTGAAAAGGCGTCCGTTTGAGACATGAGAAAACAATGCCGGAATTCTTTCATGCTGGAATGGACACGTCACATGCTTCCAAATCTCAAATTTAAAAACGTCAAACATTTAAAAATGCCAAACGTGAAGTTTCGATAAGGTGTTACCTAGGTCCCTGCAAAGCAGTCATGTTTTCCGATCCTTGAACAAAGAGATTGCACTCTTTGTTTCCAATGGAGAGATACTCGGCTATCAAAGAGACGGAGGGGAGGGGGAGGGGGAAGTAAAATAGCGCAGCGATCAACATAGGTGCGCAGTACGTGCAGCCTTTCTCTTTGTTGTCAGTGAAGGTTAGATTTATAGCAGCACTGTATTTGTCGGTCGTTCTGTCCCAGGTCCTCGTTGTTATCACGGACAATAAATCTGGCTCAAGAGTAGAAGATGTACGCAAAGCCGCCAAGACCCTGGAGGATGATGGGATAGCGGTAATTCCAGTTGCGATAGGCGGAGATGCAGATGTCAGAGAACTGGAAAATCTTACTCCGGACAAAGAAAACGTGTTACAACCACCCGATGGTACAAAACCAGATGAACTGGCAAAGATGATCATGGAGGGGATTTACACAGGTCACAAAGATGTTATGTTCTTTTTGTTACGATCATACCGCTTTGGACTAAATCATAAGTCGAATCGACCTCAGCTTGTCGACTCTTCGCTCATATAGATCACGGACTGCAGGTCTTATTGCGCCGATAAGGGTTTTGTTTTGTGTTTTTCGTGACACTGCAGTCTGCATTTTGCATTTTGTTGTTTCTACTTAGAGTTTTGTTATGATGTAAGCGTGAATCTCGCAGTGAAATGAGCAAATTAAGCAGGTGCAGAGAAGCCTAAAGAAAAAAGAAAAAAAAATTCCAGGCTTGAACGGGACTGGAACCCACGACCCGTGACTTTGTTGTCAAAACTTGTGTCCTCCGGTCTATGGAGGGCGTAGTCTTGAACTAACTTCTGCTATTTTAAATAAAAGGGACAACTCAAGGGAACAGCGGCCATATTAAACGAGTAAACCGGTCTTTTGGAAATTGAACTGTCTATTTGTGCAAAATCTTTCTTTTTTTTTCAATAAACCAATATAGGTTTGATAAGCAAATAATACGACATTTGAGAGTAGTTTGCAGTTTTTGGGACGAAACAAAATAACCGTTTGTTTTGGAGGTAACTGTTCCTTTTGCTTATAGTTCAGCCACCAATTCCAGAGATCGATCTCGGATTCGCTCTAAGTGCTACAAGTGCGTTCCACAACGAAACCTATGAGCTGATGAAGGACACAGTCTCCTACATCATCGAAACTTATGGAACTGAGAAGATTCACTACAGTGTTCTGGTGTATGGTGATCGAGCGACAACGGAAATTAACTTTGTCCAGACTCCACCCTCCCCTGAGCAACTCAAGACCTTAATAGAAAAGCTTTCTCTGGCCACAGGAACACCAAACTTGGCAAAAGCGTTGGAAGAAGCTGTGACACTGTTTCAAGACGCCGACAGGAGGCCTTTAACACGCAAGGTACTGATTAATACACTCATCGCAATTATACCTCGATGTAATTCAAGGTGTGAAGATGGAGATTAGGCACTCACTTCATGTTATCTAACATGAAGAGGTCCAATTAGAAACCAGCCCACCCAACAACCAATGTAGCGTCAGTGGCATTTAATAAACAGCCCTGAGTGGTATCATATAAATTGTCGTAATTCTCTTCCTTTGATATTTACAACAGCTGCTTCGTTCGGCCATGTCGAAAATGAGTTCGTCTAATGAGCGATTTTTTTAAAATCGCAGGTCCTGGTTATAATGACAGACCTGAAGTCAGAATCCAATGAAGATGACGTTAAAACAGCTGCGAAGCCTCTCGAGGAACAGGACATTACAGTGATTGCCGTTGCTGTCGGGGAAGAAGCCGATCCACGTGAACTTGGGTACACGACTCCTGACAAGAAAAACGTGATCGAGGCTGGAAATGAAGACGAAGCGAGTGAGGTTGGAGAGAAGATCATGGACAAGATTCGAGGTGCATTTGTAAAAGGAGACAACTGCATTACTAGTGACAGAAAAACGATACAGAAACATAGGCAAAAGGGAAAAGCCATTTGTGAAAACTAGTGTATTATAAAGTGCGTATTAGAGCGGTTTTGATTTGAGTATCGTAAAAGGAAAACCAAAAACGTTGGCCAATAAGGAGCGCGGGAAAACGCTGGAGAGAACAAGTCACAACTGGTTTTATTTTTGTCTCTGATTGGCTGAGAATGTGGCGCGAGATTTTTTTAGCCTATCGCTAAGCTTGGTAATGCACAACCAAAGCAGTCGCGAAAATCCACAAAAACGACAGTCAATTGAAAACCACTCTACACCGCTTGAGTTAGTGGCACGTGGGACTTTGTGCACTACTCTTTGGTAAAGGGAGTTCTTCCAAGGATGCGTTGCAGCAAATATTTGGCTCGCTGCGTGGTTCGTTCTTTAGATAACCAGACAAAAAACGCTACACTAAACACTGTACGTGGTAAGATGTTTGGCGAACAACTGAACTTCTTTCAGTGTATTAAGAAACAATACGGAAGCGCTGAGTGCGAAACCGAGTCGTATTTGCAAGTATGTAAAAATCAGCCCAATTACTTTATTTCTTGTAGAAGAGCCGCTAGTCCCAGAGATTGACCTTGCCTTTGCTGTGAGTGCAACGGCTACTAAAGCAGATGAAACATTCAATCGCATAAAGGATACCACCAAGTACATCGTCAAACAGTATGGAACAGCGAAGATCCACTTTGCCTTGCTAGTGTTTGGCTCTGTGCCCAGTCGCGCGCGTGACTTTCGCCGTGAAATGGTTTCCAAAGAAGACATGATCAGCTTCTTGGACTCAGTTCCAAGAAGCTCTACAGGTTAGTGCCACTGAAGTATTAGACTGGAAACTGTCAGTCAAATATTCAACGCGTACGGTTTAACCGGAATATTGTTTCTGTTAACAGGTAGGGGTGGTTATAACCGGGATTTTTAGTGTATGCAATTCTATGTACAATTTCTAAACGTTTGAAGGCTTGAGAGATGTGCACGAGCTACCTTCAAATTCCGTCCTCTTGTGACACAGAAGCTGTTTTTTTCTTCTCTTTTTTTCTTACGAAAGGTCCTGATCTCGGAAAGGCTCTCACAGAATCGTTGAAGCTTTTCGAAGGACCAGGAGCTCGGCCAGGAGCGAAGAAGGTTCTCGTCGTGATTATTGACAAAAGGTCCGGTGTCCCAGAATCCGTGATCAAAGACGCCGCTAATAGTTTGCATGGAAGTAACATAATAGTTATCTCTGTGGCTGTTGGGAAAGAAGCAGACTCAAATGAACTGGAGACAGCTACGAAGGATAAAAACAATCTGATTGACGCACCAAAGGACTTTGAACCAGACAAGCTCGCAGAAACAATTATGAGGAAAGCCTTGAAAGGTAATTTGTCATTTGAATTTGTTGCGCTGCATTGGAACGCTATTTGCTAGAGAATGGCGATAAGGATGGTAACGATAATGACTACGATAATGATATTAATGATGGTAATGATAATAGAGACCTTAAGATACCCCGAAATGGCTGTACGGGTGACGGGTAGCGCCATTTTTTTCCTTTTCATTTTGCGACGAGGTCGATGATCTTATCCGGTAGACCCAGCTGTTTTCCCGGGGGAGACCACTTTACACTTTACTTAGATGAAGTGCGAGTAAAGACCTGGAAAAACGGGTAACTTTTTATGATGTTTATTGAGACGCTACGCGTATTAGTACACCATTTTTTGAGGTTTCTTAAGGTCTCTAATGATAACGCAGGGCAACGGGAAAAACGACGATGACGACGACAACGACTAGGATGACTATAGTGACTTTTAGATTGGATTACGAGTACGAGTTTTCCGAACGGAGCACGCGCATTAGATCTGAGGGTCGAAACTCTTCCAAGTGCGCCTGCTCAGAACGGAAATCTCGTACTCATAGACGTACTCGCACTCCAATCTAAAGGTCACTAGTGACAGCGGCAACGACGGTAACGACAACGGCGATGACAACGACGACGACGACGACGACAACGACGGCGACAACGACGACGACAACGACGACAACGACAACGACGGATGGTGATGAAGGTGAAGATGATGACGACGAAATTTGTATCAAACTGTAATAACGTTGCGTATGATGTGGAAGGTGATGATAATTTTGCTCAAAAGTGAGATTGCCGCTGCGAAGCGTATAAAGCGTATACGCATGACGTTGCGGCCGCCATGTTGAAGTAGTACCAAAGCAATCTTCTGGGAATTGAACTATATTCTTATGCAAACAATTTCTTTCGTTCGGCAAAATCAATATGGTGGCCGGTTATGTGAGCAAATGCAGTATATTTGTAATTTTTTGTAGCAAACAGCAACTGTTTGGGTCACAGCGAAATTATCGTCACTTTGCCTTCTACTATTTTCAGTCCCCTCCGCGCCCGATGTGGATGTTATATTTGCGGTGAGTGCCACCTCAAGTGACGCAGCAGAAACTCTCCGCGTCATGAAGGACACTCTTATGTACGTCATAAACACCTATGGCGTGGGAAATATCAGGTAGGAGACAAGATTAGTATCATAACTTTTTCAGTATGCAGGACGGCAGGATTGTTGTCAGCTGAAACTAGTTAAATGGCCTAGCTCACACAAGTCTCCCATAGGTCATTGGTCGAGCATCCGAACTAGTAATCCCAAGATCATTGGTTCGACTCCGGTTAGGAGCACTCGTTTTTTCGTCATCACAAATCAAATTCATCATTTTATTTATGAGCAACTTGCGCAGTCGGCTTAGTAGCCGAAGGGATTACTGAACTATTAAAGAGAATCTCATGTGAGCCTTATTATTTAATTAGATTTGGAGTGATCACTTTTGGTGCGGATCCCACCATTGTCCAGAGGTTTAGAACAAGTGACCCCACTCCTGAGGACCTCAAGCGGTTAGTGCAGGGCTTACCCGAAAGTCAAGGACCACCGGATTTTGATGAAGTACTGGACGCGGCGAAGAATGTTTTTGATGGCGAAGGACCCAGACCGAATGCTTTGAAGGTATGTCGTATTTGTGGCAACACTGACGTCACATTCAGCTCACTGACACGTGATTGTTAATGTAATTAAATTTCCGAAGGTTATCGTGGTGTTAACTGATGACCGTTCAGGCTCGACGGCGCAAGACATCAGGTCAGCGGCGAAACCATTAGAGGACGAAGCCATTCATGTTATTGCCGTTGGTATTGGAAAATTCCCGGATGCTTCACAGTTGGAGAAGATGACCCAGAGGAAAAACGACGTCATCACACGTCCAAAAGATGTAGACCCAGCCGAGCTGGCAAAACAAATAATGGAAAAAGCGTTTCAACGTAAGACTAACATAGTTTTCCCTGCAGTTTTTCAACAATTTCATTTTTCCACCTCACTAGTGTTCCAAAAAGTGTCTCATGGCGAACAACCCTTATTGATCAGTTTTACTACGAAGACCCTTCGATCTTTCTGCCGGCATCCATTTTCCGAAACCTAACGAAAACTTGCGATGATTTGCGGAGAAGATGCGAGGATGCTTCGTTTATTTACCAGGACTGAGGTCAGCCTTAAATCATGAAACAGGGACAATTCGTAGCGGACTTATTTAGTGCTTTGCGATGACGTCACGGCAGCCGACTTGTTGTCTGGTGAATTCTGTTCCTATGGAAACATTTGTTTTTCGTTTCGGTTGAAAAAAAAATGGCTGCTCATCGCGTGCGTGAAAACGTTCTATACACATTAGCAAGAGAGGTTGAAGTAAGAGAACATATATTCCCCCATACATGGCCCTCTATCAACGACAGGTTTTTTTTCAACCTATTTTTGGTACGAGGTCATAAGTTATTTCAAGAACGAATTCTGGTATCTCCGTCTTGTCACATATGAAGCGCGAGGTCATGGAGCTGAGGTTAAAAATAGCCCGGCTCCACGCGTGGCGCGAAATTTAAAAATAGATTGGAAATAATTATCTGGGCGCGTAGGAATATGCTCTCTCACCTCATCCACTCTTGACACTAGCTGCTTTTCCTCCTCTTTGATGTGCGTCGTTGGAATGATCTGAAATGTTATATATTGTTGACATGTTTCAGCTGTGCTGCGTCCAATTGAGGAGGTGGACCTGGTTGTTGCCATGTGTTCAGTATCGATGATGTCCAACCAATCCTTTGAGCTCATGAAAGACACCGTGAAATCCATTGTTGACAACTATGGCACCGTGAAGGTCCACTACAGTGTAGTGATTTATGGCACACTGGCTCTCCCAACGGCGGAATTTTCAGACAAGTCGCTCAAGAAGGAAAAGGTCAAAGACTACATCGACTCGCTCCCCAAACCTAGAGGTAACTGATGCGGGAAATTTTTTGGCCTCAACACTTGTTTTCACTGACCTTCGGACAGCATGAAGTTGCTCTGTGATTGTTGTTATTCCTTTTTGTAGTAAACTCTAGCTTTTCAACCATGTTGTGTTCTTTCAATTAAGTTATTGTGTTTATTACACTGAATAGAAATCTCTTATGTGTTGTTGGTGAAGTTAGAGCGCTTTTCAACTATCGTATCGTAAACTGAAAAAATTCCCTTAGGAATTCATTCTAAACATCGCAACAGACGAAGACAATATGCCATTTCTGAGTTCACTTCAGCCTCTTGTTCAAAGCGGAGTTGGTCGCTTTGAAAGGTAGGCCGGAGTGATTTCCGGTATACCGTCTTAAATAACCCATCAAAAACAGAAGCAAACACCGCAGGCCAGCTCAAAGCGCGTGAAAAGGGGGTAAAAGAAATAATTTTAGTTGCTTTGGTTTTGTGAAAGTGAATTGCTTTCTATCCTAAATTGAAAACCGTTCTACATACTGATGATTTTGTCTTGATAAAGAGCCACATATCTGGTATTTTGGGGGCATTTTTATTGTTTTGTTGCTTACTCTGAGTTGTTGAAGTGACTTTCCTATTTTGGGCTTTTCGGTGTTTTTCACGCCTTATCAAAAAACTGAATTAGGCGTTTTGGACAAAGCTCAACTGAGATGACTTAGGACGTACGAAATTAGGAAGTTGTTCTTATAGGTTGGTACACAATGACATCTCGTAATGTTTTCTTACAGGTAGCCCAGCCTCCTCTGTTCTTGACCAGGCACTTGAAACCACCAGGATTTTATTTGAAGGCAGTGGTGTGCGAAAATCTGCCAAGAAAGTTCTTGTTGTGTTGACGGACAAGACGTCGGGGTTAGAGGAGAATGTGCTGAGGACTGGGGCGAGTAAGCTGGAGAGCAAAGCCGTCGAGATCATTGCTGTTTCTATAGGGGAAGAGTCAGATGCGAGCGAGATGGCGTATATCACACCTCATACGGGCAACATCATTGATGTGCCTATTGACAAAGACCCTGACCAGTTGTCAGTTGAAATAGTTAAGCTGATCCGTACAGGTTGGTTTTCTATTGAAATCCACACTATCATTTTCCTTGCTCATTCTTAATCGGGCGCTAAGTATGGGCTTTAACATTTCTTCCGTCTATCCGGCGTGAATTCCCGTGCTTGTCAGGCCTTCGGTGGACAACAGCAGCAGTTGGTAATCACTATAATTTCGTATTATTCTAATGAGTGCTATTACCAGGTACCGAGCTTAGCTATGCTGTGGTCACGTTGGTTAGCCTGTGCACGGTGCTACTGTTCTATAAATCCTCAAGTGTAAACGTTCAAATGAAATTTCTCTTGTCCGTGGCCGTCCTCGTTGCTAAAGCTCCCTAATACGTCAGTTGAAAACGGTGGTGTAGTTTTAAGTACGACCTGTTGAGCGGTACGTTCATGTGCTGCACCTTTAGTACTTTACAAGTTGCTTCCTTCACTGGTTCACCTGTTTTTCAATTTTTCACCCTTTAGATCCTCCTCCAGTCAAGTCGGAAGTAGACGTTACCTTCGCGATAAGCGCAAACTCTCTCAACTATGTGCAAACCTTCAGTTTAATAAAAGACGCCATAAGCTGGATAATCGGCAATTATGGAACAAGCAAGCTGCGTTATTCCGTCATCGTGTTTGGTGCTGATGCCACAACAGAAATTAACTTTGCTAGAGACGTTGCCACTCCGAATGTATTGATCGAGTCTGTACAGCGCCTTACACGGAAGTCAGGAGGTTCTGATCTTAAGAAAGCTATGGAAGAGGCTACAAACGGGTTTCAATCGGCTGGTGCGAGGCCGGGCGCTAGAAAGGTAGAACTTGGCCAGCAACATTTCTTTGCTATAATACTAAGAGAAATTCTAGTTAGCCTTGGAGATGTAATCACAATTCTATATACAAATAATCGTCAACTGCATAAAGCCTGTTTTCTTGAAACAAACAGTTTCTTTCTGAATGCGATATAAAATGACGGGAACTGTGAAGCTCCTTTGCAGTTAACGAGGAGATGTAGTAAATTAGTAATAAAATTGGCACATGTCAAAGCCGACTCATTTCGTTTCTTGGGACTCATTGCAATCCAGAGCGAACGAAACAAGGTACATGGCAAACTCATGCTGTGGGTTAACAAGTAAATGATCGATCTATTAAAAGTAACGTTATTCGACGCTTCGATGTATCCATAGTTAATGAAGGGAGTGGAGGTTAATCCATTAACCATAGTGTATCCAACATCATTATCAAGAATGAAAATTCGTAAACTGTCAAAGTTGTTAAAAGTATTTGAATATCATTAGATGGCATTCCTGTGTGCGTGATTTAAAAGTGTCGGAATAAACTTGACTGCCTTAATTACGAAATGTTGTTTATACAGGAGCTCAAACCCTATAACTAAACATGCAATCAGACTCGATTCGCGCCTAGCTATTCTTTTAGATCATTTGCATAAAATCACGCACACAGGAATGACATCTAATGATAATCAAATATTCAAAACTCAACTCTTAACAATACTTGTACGGAGTTAAAAAGTTTGACCAGTTTCGCGCGACAATTCCCAACAACATGCAACAGGGTGTGCAAACGGACGCAACATGTAACACCCCACAATGTTGGGAGTTGTTGGCCAACATGCCAATGTTGCGTCCGTTTGCACGACCTTAACACAGCGCGCGTAAGAAGTCCTACCTACGAGTACCTACGTACAAAATGGACACCGCTAACACAGCAATCAAAGAAGGACTCTTTCTTGATGTTTGCTGTGGCACAAGGCCAAAATGATGTGTTAGTGAAGGAATCGTCTGGACGGAGAGGTTAGCTGTTAAAATCGGCGGAGACGCCTTAGTTTGTATTGTTGACTCGTTTTGAAATAACTGTTTTTTTTTTCTAGGTACTGGTTGTGATCACGGACAAAGGATCTGGACTAAGTTCGTCTGATATCGAGGAAACTTCTGAACCTTTGCACAACAAAGGAATCAAAGTGGTAGCTGTGGCTGTGGGAATTGAGGCAAGGCCTTCAGAGCTGGTCTATACGAATCCCGAGCGATTCGTTATCGAGGCAGCAAAGGATGAAGATCCGCAGAAATTAGGAGAACAAATTATGGAGCACGTTGTAAGGCGTAAGTCATTTGGGGAAAGAGGAATGCTCGCCTGGTCCATTCTTAGGCTTGTCTCTATGTATTTTCCTAAGTGGAACTCTTGTCCTTGTTTGACACCCTGCCCTAGTGCCTCTGTTTTTTTTTTTCACAAAATGCGTTATCGCGCCTGGGGATAAGACTGCCTGATTTCTCGGCGAATGTAAAGGAGATCTTGGGGAGGGGGTAGCGTGTACTTCCTAGGGAAAATATGCATATGTAGCTGTCTCTTAAGGGTGAAAACTTCAGGGTACTTTTAAGCCCAAAAAATCACCGCTCTGTCTTAAGAACTGGGTCATTTTCGAAATTACGTTGCCTTCACCATGACTTAAGCACATCGGCTATGAACTGGAATAAAAAACATGATAAAAGAAATGAATGTGTTATTTACTAGAGTAGTATGCTTAAGGACTGAGTTGTTCTAAGGGCAGCTCTTGCTGAACTGGGACAGATAATGTTTCAATAGGACTTAACCCAGGGTTTGCGCCTAACCCTGCTTTGAACAACCCGATGGATTAATCTGTTAATCTGTTCTTGCTTGTATTTGCAGCCAAGTTCCCACCAATTGACATTGCTTTCGCTCTCAGTGCCACGGGAATATCAGCCGCTAAAACATACAAGTTAATGAAAGACGCCATTGACCTCATCGCCGACAAGTATGGCACGGGCAGCATGCGATACAGTTTTATTCTCTACTCGGACATTGCTAATATCAATATAAAATTTAGTGAAAAATTCTCTAGCCTTGAGGAACTAAGGGCCACTATCCAAGCTCTCCTACCAGTCACGGGTGGTTCAAATCTCCCAGCAGCCTTGACATCGGCAAAGGAGGCATTTGAAGACAGCGGGGTACGCAAAGATGCCACTCACGTCCTTGTTGTTATCACGGACAAGAGGTCTGGAGCGAGCGAAGAGGACGTAAAGAAAGCTGCTAAGCCATTAGAGGATTCTCGGATTGTAGTTATCCCGGTTGGAATTGGAAACCAAGTTGATAATCGGGAACTTGAATGGACAACAAGCGATGAGGACAATGTAGTTAGTGTTGGAACCGAAGAGGAACCCGACGATTTGATGGAGATGATCTTGGCGAGAATTAATGGTAAGTTGTTACTGGCTGCTAAAGCGGTTGTTGAGCGTCAAACGTGATCTTTGTTTTTGCGTTGGTTCGCTAGTAGGTTATCATTGCGGGAGGAAACAGTCGCTCCACTCTCTTTCACGTCAACCAAACCCAATAGCGACTTGTTCTCATGTGTTTCAGTTTCCGCGACGTGACAATTACTGAAATCCAGAGGTCTCGGGCTCCAGTCCCGCTCTGACCTCCAGTTGGAATGGGGTACTGCCTGATTAAAGTCCTGGTCTGCGTTTGCAAACAGGAAACCGGTTTGCCTCCCACCAGTCATGTTAACTTCATTTTCCAGTTTCTTTGATTGTCCCTGAAAACCCCTCAAGTGAGAGGGCAATTAAGTGTTTTATTGTTTTTAAAACCCTCTCGTTTTCAGGTACACAAAGAAAACCTCCCGTCGACGTCGCATTTGCTTTGAGTGCAACCTCGGTTCAGTCGCCTCAAACCTTCCAAATGATGAAGGACGTGATTGTTAACGTGATTGAGGACTACGGCACAACGGACATCCACTACTCTTTCATTCTGTTTGGATCAGACGCTTCTACCAAGTTCAGCTTCACCAGTGACCCGGTCGATCCAAAACAGCTGCAAAGCTTTGTGAAATTTATGCCTCAAATCAAACCACCCTCGTCTCCTCACGTGGCTTTGGAGGAGGCATCAAGAGCGTTCGAGGGAAGAGGCGTCCGTCCCAATGCTTCCAGGGTGCTTGTGTTGATGACAGACGCGAACGGGGATTCTGTTGAGGAAGAGCTGGAAGGGGCTGCAAAGCCGCTGATACAGATGAAAGTCAAGGTCATAATTTTGGCAATAGGGACAGCGGTCGATGCAGATGAGATCGTGAAAATTTCCAGGGATAAAGACAATGTCATCTTAGCGTCGCTGGGTGACGATTCAAAGTCCCCAACCAAGACATTAATGAAGATGGTTTTTAAACCAGGTAAGGGAGACAACGTTTTTTTGTCGGTTAAGTTTTCATTTTTGTTTGCAACATTCAACCATCGTCAATGCGTTAGTGATGAGAATAAATGGAATCCTTTGTAAGGGATTTAACTGAGCTAGACATTCCAACTCCAAATGCCATACACAGCGTTAAAGAACGGTGAACTAAAGTGCAGTCAATGCTTAGAACTAGTGGATGCAAAGACAAAAACGTGTGGTGGTTTTCGAAATTGTTTACAGAACGTGGACTTCTGTTTCTGTTTTGCTTCTGTTTTTGAGTATGCCCGCACCACGGGCGGATAAATTTATCTTTTTCTTTTTTTTAATAAGTCACATTTAATTGCACATTGTCTACTCAGGCTGGTTACAGCCTTTTTTCCGTGATTAACGCGACAGAAAATGCCACTGTAAGTGAAATACGCGAGAACATCCTTATGTCCAATCTCGTTTCGAAAAACCCATAGGTAAACTACAGCGCTCTATATGCGTTTTATCTCCATTATACCAGGTTTTAAATTTTTTATTCAGTGTGATTTACTTCAATAAGGTTATTTTGCTTTGAATTTTTAGCTCCACCTGTTGTTCCCAAAGTTGACCTGGTGATTGCTGTAAGTGCAACCTCCTCGACTGCCGGTGATGTGTTCGAAAAGACGAAAGAAACTCTTTCTTTTATCATCGATACATACGGCACAAACTACATACACTTTGCCGCGATTTTCTTCGGAAGCAACGTGGGGCCTGTTATTGACTTTGAGTCCTACACGACAAGCCAACAGCTCCGAGACCTGCTTACAAAGCAGACTCGTGTGTCAGGCGGCCCCGCCCTTGACGAAGCTCTGAAAAAAGCGAGGAAACTGTTTGAATCACCGGGAGCGCGACAAGACGCGCGCAACATCCTCGTAGTGATTACGGACAAAAAGTCTACTTCTTCGCTAACTGATGAGGTAAAACGTGAAGCGAATGTGCTCGAGGACATGGACGTCACAGTGATTGCCGTGGGCATTGGCGGTGAAGTTGATGGACAAGAACTGCAGGAGATCACACCAGATATTGGTGATGTAATTACAACGTCTGAAGTAGGCGATCCACAGAGACTCGGAAAAGACATTATGCTTAAGGTTTTTAAAGGTACAACTCTATAAGAGTACTTTGCTCCATTTGGTCCTTCCGTCTTTGGATTAAGTTCTTATCCTATCTTGGACAAGTGGGCGCCTTCCCATTAACCCGTATGTCACTGATTCTAATATAACAGCTCGTCTTTGTCCACGTGATCTTCATAACATCATTTCGACTTTCGCCAGCAAACTAGTATTCAGATCTTGTATTGTTAAACAGTTGGTGGATTAAGCATAGCGTTTGTGGCAAACGCTGAAATTTTCTGTTGCCAAAAATCGGTGAAAATTATTTCATCCAAACTTATCTCTCTACTTGCGTGCCGCAGCTAACCGACAAGGAAGTACTAAGAAGAGAGAAGTAATCTAGAATAAGAGTTTTTTCACGGTTTTATGGCAAGTAGCAGCCCTCCGTTTGCCGTTAGCCGTTGGCCGCAGACGAGCAGCTGAATATCTCAAATGTGTGTTTTACATAGGCAGCGAGGCCTCAGACTTGCACGTGGACGCGTCATGTTTAAATCCCGCTCTGTCCACCAGCTGGATTTGTTTTCGGCGCTCCTGAATTCAGCTCTACCACGCTTTGTAAATAGCCAAATGGTTGCTCCTGGCAGTTGGGGCTTTTAACCAAGTTGTGTTTGATTTCAAGTACCGTAAACTGCCGCTTATAAGCCCTGGGCTTATACATCTTCTTAAGGGGTTTTAGGAGGGCTTATAAACGGAGGGGCTTATATCCACTTGGGCTTATTACCGGAATAGAAAAAGCGCTTCGAAACAAGCTACAGCAGTGCTGATCAAAATACGTTTTGCATTTACTGGTTTTTAATTGAACTTCAAAACGTCATAATAAATTCATAAATTCATTTCAAAACATTTGGAACAGAATTAACACTAACAACACGAACAAAACTGGAACGCAACAAAACGGAAGTTCAGACTTTTCCCTTGACGTTCATCTTAAAAACTGACTGTGTTTCTGTTTAAAGTAGTACAGAGGTATAACTAATTCCCTATTCCCGGTCTCGGTGTCATATGTGGGCTGAGTTTGTTGGTTTCTCTACCCTGCTTCGAGAGGTTTTTCTCCGGGTTCTCCGGTTTTTCCCTTACCATAAAAACCAACATTTGATTTGATTTGATTTAATTTGCGCCGATGAAAATGTATATTGATATTATAACATTATAACATAATAAATAATAATAATATTATTATTGTTAATTTGAAGTTGGTTTCACTCACAGAACGTTCCAAAGTACCGGAGATCGATTTGGTATTTGCCATAGCAGCCACAACAGTAGATGCGGAAGACATCTTTCCTCGTATGAGGGATGCGGTAAAAATCATAACCGAGACCTATGGACTGAACAGACTGCACTATAGCGTCATTGTGTTCGGAGCCCGCCCTCGATTGATTTTTGACTTCAACACATACTTGCCATCTCGTGAAAGCTTGACATACATCATTGAGAGACTGAACGCAATCCCAGGCGGGCCAGATACTAAAGCGGCCTTAGAAGAAGCGATGAAAGTCATCATTACTTCGGGGACTCGTTCGACGGCAAAAACAGTGCTGGTTCTTATTACTGATGGTGGTTTGCCCGACAACCCTCGTGAAGTAGCACGGTCTATCGAGGCTATCGAAAGAGGAGGCATCCCTGTTTTAGAGTTTAATGTTACAACCATAGATCCACCTAGAGTATTGGCTGAAAACGTGATGGAGGAGGTCTTAACTGGTAGGTGTGGGTTTCCATATTTCGTTGCCTAGTCTGGTGGCAAAGTCCCCAAAACGATTGACGATTTGATATAGACAATACATTGTATTTCGTCTGTACCCACCCCCGTTTCAAACATCTCGTCAGGAACCAGTTGCATGTTTGTAACTTGCGGTGATTGTAAGGTAGATCAGCAATAACTGAGTGCACTTGATAGTACTTACTTGGGAACTATTGTTGCTGAGGGTGGAGGATAGTAGAAAGCTGAAAGTCTACAAAGAATCGAATTGGTTCCAGAGTACGCGATAAACAACCTCTTTCCCAGGCCTTTTCTACCATCGGATGAAAAAAGCCCTGGAAACGAGGTTGCGTAATAGAATCATTAGCGGGTCGCGTAAATACTCGTTGAACGAGGGCAAATAATGAAACTCTTATTTTTCAGCCATACTAGAAACACCAGAGGTGGATCTTTGCTTCGCCATCAGTGCTACAGCGCTTGAAGCCAACAGCACCTTCAGGCTTATGATCGACACCATGAAAGATGTCATAGACAATTATGGTATCGGAAAGATCCGCTATAGTGTCATTGTGTTTGGGTCACAGGCCAAACAGCTGCTAGGCCTCGATTCTGGCATTTCAGATCCAGTCCTATTGAAGCAATTGATCAGTTCTTTCAATCGAATCGGCGGGAACGCAGCACTGGATAATGCCTTAAAGGCGGCCCTGGAATCTTTCAAGGAAAGCGTGGCAAGGCCCAATGCCAAGAAAGTCCTTGTCGTTATGCAGGACAGTAAATCAGAGCTTGAAGGGGAAGAGATTGAAGCAAGGGGAAAATCGCTTGCCGAGAGTAGCATTCGTGTCATAGCTGTTGCAGTTGGAGATGAAGCAGACGACCGAGAGCTTGAACTTGTAGCATCGGACAAAAGAGATGTTTTGTCTGCTTCCAAGTCTGTACAACCCAACAAACTTTCTATAGATGTAATGGCTCTAGTTCTAACCGGTAAGTTGATCCCATCGGAGAGAAAGTAATCGCAGCCAGTGTTTTGCTGTTGAAACGTTCACTTTAGGTAACACTGAAAGGTTTTCCAGGGCTTCTATGTACGACAAAAAGCGTATTGCCATTTTGAGGAGAAAACATAAACAGAAGGGAAGTAAAAACTAAAGATGGTCGTTTAAAACAGGGTTGATATCAGAACACGTTTTGGCATGCTTTACATCCAGTTAAACTGCCTGTCACCTGAAGTGAACAAGGCGTTTGCATCTGATATTCTGGACACTTTGTCTTGATTGTGTCAGGTAAATAACTTTCACTGTGCTTAACATCGGGGCCAAGTTGTTCCAAGCGGGGTGAGCGCTTACCCTACGTTAAGTCCGATTAAATCCTAGAGCTTGTTATGGTATATGTCCTGCTTTAGCACCACCCCTGCTTCGAACAACTCTTCCCAGACAATTAACAAGTAGCTGATCTTGCAGATCGTCCACTGAATGTTCCTAAGCTGGACTTGGTGTTTGCCCTTTCATCAACAAGTAAGGATGCAGACGAAACATTCCAGTTGATGACAAGCGTCATTGGATCATTGCTTCAGAAATATGACTCCAGCAATATTCGATACGGCCTCCTCGTCTACAGCGACGATACAACCTTTGTGGTTCACCTTAAAAATAACACCGACGTTGGAAAAATAAAAGAGAAGTTGACGACTATGCAACCATCTGTTGGCCTATCGGCTGTGAAGACTGCCTTGGAGGCTGCTGTTAAAATGTTCACTGAAGCTGGGGAGCGTCGAGATGCGGACAGAGCTTTGGTCATTATGACTGATAAGAACTCTGTGGTTGATGAAGATATCATTCTAGATGCAACTAAACCCTTGGAGCAGATGGCAGTGAAAATTATTCCTGTAGCAGTTGGTGACGATGTTGACTCTGCAGAATTTATGATAGTCACGGTTATGGAGAACATCATAGCAACCGAGGAGGATAAGGAACCAGATGTTCTTGGTGAAGAAGTCATGGAAAGAGTGATCAGTAAGTGAAATCAGTTGAGATGCTTCTTATGGGCATAGAGCTGAAATGTAATGCCTTTGACTTATCTGGGATGGGCCACATGGACGCCCGGACGCCTTTTTACCTACTCTTGCCCACTGGGGTCGCGAAAGGGTTAGTGTTACGGGCTAATGACATCGACCGGTTATGTGACTAGATTTGGTTGCCTTCTTCTTAACCTTTTTCTAGTTTATTTCGCTTTGTGTTATCTCCATATCGACGAAAATTGTATTTATTTTCTTGCTTGATAGATGGTACCCTTCGACTGCCAGTGACAAACATAGCGTTCGCAATATCCGCGACGGGACTTGAAGCAGATGAAACACATGATTTCATGAAAGAAATCATCGAGTCAATAATCTCCACATATGGTACAGAAAGATTGGAATTCAGCGTCATAATCTACGGTGACTTAGCTTCACCTGAGGTCATGTTTGGCGATATTTTCAAGTCTGATGCAGATTTGATAACAGCTGTTATGAACATCCCTGCAGTATCCGGAGTTCCCTCTCTTGAGAAAGCATTGGAGGAGGCGAAACTGCAGTTCGAAAGTCCATTCATCCGGCCAAATGCAGCTAAGGTAGTGAGATTAAACTATTAGTAATAACTTACTCATCGTGAGTGACATTAAACAAAAGTTGATGTTGGTTTACACTTGCGACGTGATGACGCAGACGCTACTATACGGTACACACGAAAGGTTTTACTTCAGGAGCATGTTCCGGGGCCATTCACACAATTTGGCTCCGGATCTTTCTCCCGAGCATTCAACCAGTTTAACGGCCGGTACACACGAAGCATGCTCCAGGGCCATTTTGCACGACAAATTACACACAATTTGCCCCTGGATATTGCTTCCGAATATTTTACCAGTGCAACGTCACGGAGCATTTTCTGGGGCATAAATTAAGTTCTGCTCTCGAGATCGAGATACACTCAAAGGAGTTTTGCTGCAGGAGCGTTCCCCGGACAACGCATGGGAACAAAATCCTTGGCGTGTATCTGCAAGTCAAACCAAAAGGCTAAAAAAGGAAACTCCATGTGTGTACATCAACCTAGAAGTGTCTTCAACGTCTTTTTATATGGGCCGGTTAATTACCCAATTTTAAAGTTACAGAGTTCTTGCCAACCCTTTGACTGTTTCCTTATCTGTTCTCAGGTTTTAGTCGTTATTACAGACAAATCATCTTCCATGAGCACCGAGGGCATCAGAGCGGCGGTTGCACCGCTTGAAACAGCCGGAATCCGACTGATCGCAGTGGCTGTTGGGAAAGAGGTGGATTCTGAAAAGATGAAAAAAATACCATCAGATGGTGACGTAATCGAAACTGACAACAAAGATGATCCTAAAGAAGTAGGACGACAAATAATGAAGAAAGTCGCGAAGGGTACGTATCATGTGTTGAAGTGTGTAGTCTTGACATTTCCGCATGGATGCTGGAGAGAATCGATGTTGCAATTGGTCAGCCTTAGTTTTAACCTGATATAAGTCGATTTCATTTATTTGCAACTCCCCGTTAGTTTTCTTGGAATTTTCATTGTTCAGGGCATTAAGTAGGTAAACTGCGAAAAGCAATATTCCATTTACACGCTTTTCATGTAGCTAGAATTGTGTTGGTTTCGTTCTAGTTCGGGGTCTTAGTCTGTAAGGTTTTGATGTTATCGCCTTTTCCTCTTAGAATTGACATTTCTTCTGAGAATTCGACTTTTTGTTGTTAACAGTGGAATTTTCATGTCTTTCCACAGGTAAGCTCCCGATACCAGAACTGGACCTTGGATTTGCTATAGCAGCAGGCTCATTGGATGCTGCCAAAACGTTCGCGTTAATGAAGAACACCATGGCGGAAATTGTCAGGGAGTACGGGCTGGACAAAATCAGGTATGGGTTGATTGTCTTTGGAGATACCGCCAACATCAAGATACAATTTGGTGACCTCGGCAAGGTCGATGACATTCTTCGCTACCTGGCTGTTATCCCAAAGCAGAGTAAAGGTGCTGCTTTGGACAAGATGCTCAAAGAAGCTGAAAGATTGTTCTCGGCGTCTGGCAGTCGTATCAACGCTAGAAAGGTGCTGGTTGTAATCACAGACTTAGCATCAGCTTTAACTACCTCGCAACTGACTGAGGCAGCAAAACCTTGGCAAGACAAAGGTATTAAGACTGTAGCTGTTGCCATTGGAGAGCAGGCTGATTCAAAGGAGTTAGAGATAATGACTTCAAAGGAGAACATTATTGACGAGCCAAAGAGCGTGCTACCCAACGATCTTAAGGGTTCTATCATGGATAAAGTTTTAAAAGGTTGGTTGACGTTTTGATTCGAATAATCGTCACTATGTTGAGTCGTCACGGTTCATTTCATTGACAAGTCCCATTCAGTACTGTCGGTTGTAGGCGTAAACACGTAACGTAAAGTAAAAACATGATCTGATTGGCTATCAAATTTGGCATGTTCGGCTATCAAAGATTGGACGTTTGAATCCTGAGCATAAATTCATAACAGACGACTTTAATCTCCTGACAGCGTGTTAGATTTGCTGCCTTCTTGATTCACGAGTCAATATCATAAATTATTTTTTTCTGTCCGAAGAATCGTCAACATTTCCACCAATGGATCTTGTGCTTGCGATCAGTGCCAACTCGCGAGATGCAGAGGTCACGTTCAAGCTGATGAAGGACAGTATACGGAAAATCATGTACGAGGTGAGATTTGGAAATGGCAATGTTCAGTATGGTATCATAGCTTATGGATCCACAGTAGTGCGACTGGGAGAATCTACATTTGACAACATTCAAGACCTCAGAGCTTACGTTCAAAACTTGCCGAAGCAAAGTCGTGATCCACAAATCGATAAGACCCTACAAGAGGCTTTAAAGATCTTCCAGGGACCCAGAACTCGTCCTGGAGCGAAGCAAGTGCTGGTTGTTTTGACTGATAAAAGGTCGTCATCAACTGATGAAATAATCAAGACTAGTGCCAAACTTCTGGATGAGGAGAAAGTTCGAGTGATTCCGGTTGCCATTGGAAAGGAGGCAGATCCCGACGAATTGATTAAAATCTCTCCTTTTAGAGATGATCTTATTAAAGCAAAAGAAGACGAGGAACCTTGGAGATTGGCGCGTCAAATAATCATCAAAACCTTATCAGGTACAGGCGATGTCTTTTCAATAGTTTGTTCTTCTGCAATCCTGGACATTTCAAACGAAAACGAGCACCCCTCCCCCCATTTCAATGATGGACAAATGGCGCACGTGGCTTTTTATTCCGTCGAAGATTGTAGCTGTAGAAACCGTTTCTGTCTTTAGTTGTATCCATGGACGGGACTAGACAGCTCAGAATGATGGTCGATCATTCTGAAGTTCAAGTAGCAAGGCCCGTCCATGCATTTAGCTTGCGTCAAGAGATAGCCCAGAGAACGCAGTCTGAAAAAGTCCAAGAAACCATTTGTGCTAAATATTGAGCAATGGTCTTTGACTGTCTGGATTTCTTTAATGTCATTTCAGAACCAACAAGGATTGGCAAGATTGATCTCGCATTCGCTATTGGTGCATCGTCAAGTGATGCATCAAACACTCTTCAGTACATGAAAGACATTATCAAAGCCATTGCTGACAAGTATGGCACTGACAAGATTCATTTTGGGCTCATCACCTATGATGATGATGCTAGCATCAAGCTCTCATTTAGTAACCGAATCAGCTCTCCGGAGAGGCTGAAAAATCTAATTGACCTCTTGCCGGCGGAAACGGGTGGACCAGCCTTAGATAAAGCACTAGAAGCGGCCGTCGTCATTTTTGAGGGCCGGGGAGTTCGCTATGATGCCCAGAAAGTTCTTGTACTGATGGTGGACGCTAAATCTAGTGGTGATGATGTAGAATCCGTGAAAACAGCCATGGAATTGAAGGACAGCGGAGTTAATATCATCACAGTTTCAATAGGAGATGAAGCGCATCATAGGACTCACAAGAACATCTCGTCACATCCTCAAAATGTGGTCAACACAACTACCAAAGAAAAACCTGAAAGTGTTGCAGAAATAATCATTGATAGAACAGGTACATGTGAAGTATATATGAAATAATTCATATGTGAACTGCGGTTGTAGATGAAAGTGAAGAATGATCATCGCAGTTAATTTTCCAATTTAAGCAATTGGAAAGGAGAAGCCTGAAAAAATCAGGGCTTCAACGGGATTCGAACCCGTGACCTCCGCGATACCGGTGCGATGCTCTACCAATTGAGCTACGAAGCCACACATTGGGAGCGAGGTCAATTTAGTGTGTTCATATCTCCCGTGAGGAGAGGTACAGGTACAATTAGTGAATACTTACGGACTGTGATATTGGGTTGCTTCAAAATAGGCAGGGAGTATATGATAATGTAGAAACTGTCACCTCTTATAGCAAACCCTTATGTGCGACGATACGTATTCAACCCTTTTATTAACCAAATGTGCTCATTTCTCATTTGGCTTTGGCAATTTTTGGGGATGTTTGCTTCGTTGCAAGTCTAGCAGTTCTCCTTAATTGCTTCACTTTGCTCTACTTGGAACGTGTCACCACACGGGTATCCTGAATTCTCAGTGAGCTAATGATTTCCTTTTCAGACCCACTGAAGGGAATAAGTATTGATGTTGGCTTCGCAATCAGTGCTACATCTCCAGAAGCCTCAGAAACTCTAAATCTCATGCAGAATACTATCAAGTCCATTATAGACGCCTACGGAACAACAAATTTGCATTACAGTCTTATGACGTTTGGTGATCGTCCTACTATATTAAGCCCTTTTGCAGCTAACCAGTCGCCAGAGAATTTAAAGAGGATCATAGAGATTGCCACTTCTGGTTCTAGCCGGCCTAACTTGGAGGCCATGCTATCCGAGGCCGAGAGGCTGTTTGGAGAAGCTGGCGCCAGACCAGATGCAAAGAAATTCTTAGTGGTTTTGGTGGACAACAAGTCTGGTAATAAAAGGGATGTTCTGATCGAGGCTGCGAGGCCATTGATTGATTCAGGATGTTGGCTTGTTCCTGTTGCTGTCGGTAAAAATTCCGATGTGGAGGAGCTTGAGACCCTCAGCCCTTTGAAGAAAACGACTGTCGAGGTGCCAAAGACAGGGGATCCCGATAAGTTAGCTGCGGAGGTTATTGATGTCATGAAAAAGCGTAAGTATTGTTTATTAATTTTATTACTATTCGCCAAGTTATGATTTGAGCATACGGTGTGAATATTCATGGCTATATGTGGTTAATACGGAAGTCTTTCTAACATATTTATGCACTTCTTACGGGTTATAATACGAACTCGCAATTGTCCAGCTCCCATTTGGCTTGACAGCCTAGCTGGTTGAGCAGTGTTCAGATCAACTGCACAGTCATGGGTTCCAATCCCCGGAACTACTACTAGGTTGCTAGGTGAAGTTATCCCGCCATTGAACAACGGGGTCCTGGTAGATCACCATTGATGATGAGGGGTCAAACCGTCGCAAATCAGCTTGGTTCTGACCTTCCTTGGACTGAAGTCATGGCGGCTAAATTTCTTAATGATAGTTACCTGTCTGTCTTGTATCTCATATTTGTGTTGTAAGCCTTTTTCAAAAAATCTTTTCATTTCAGTTGTTGAGGAACCAACAGTTCCCGAAGTTGACCTTGGTTTCATCATCTCAGCTGGTTCAAGGGATGCAAGCTCCAAAGCGCAACAATTGAAGGACGTGATCAAATCGTTCATTGAAAAGTACGCCACACACAGACTGCAGTATGCTATCATCTCATACGGAAGCACAGCCAAGATTGATCTCAGCTTGACAGACAGCTCCAAACCTGATGTTGCGCAACGTGTGGATGCCATTCGCTTTCCTCGTGGAACACCCGATCTCGCCAAAGCTCTTGAGCTTGGCGAGGATTTGCTGTTTCCTGGCCGCCCTAATGCCAAGAAGGTATTAGTCATCATGACAGATGTAAAGTCTGGCAGCAGTACAAGCAAATTAAAACTTGTAGCAGAATTCCTAGATGACAAAGACATTCGTGTATTTGCCGTTGCTCTTGGGAATGAAGCGGACTCCACTGAGTTAGCCATCGCTTCTGGGTCGGAGCAAAACGTCGTCAATAGCTCAAGCACGGATGAACCAGGAAAGATCAGGGAAGAGATAGTGGATAAAATCAGACAGGGTAATTTGAGCTATATGATAAGTTAACAGGAAAACCGATTCTTCTTTTTTCTTTCTGTTACTCTCTTCATTTTTCACACTAAATCACGCAAATGCCATAGTTTACAACAACCGTTCTTTGGCTCGCATTTCGAGGCAATAAACGTGGTGCAAAACTTTCCTGGTATCACCCAATAATTGACTTTCTGTCTTTTATTGGCGAAGGTGAGGTCCCCCACTCGAGTTGCTTCGCACCTAAAAAGCGCTATGGCCTGATGCGCGTGTATTACGCCAAAGTACAATCGCCATTTATTGTTGATTGATCATTGAGGTCCTTCGTTTTGGATACAATTTGAACAATGAATTCATCATGGAGACCTTGCCCACTTTTCTCATATACTCTTTTCTGCTTGGCCCCTCAGGCTTATACACGGGTGCACACACCTTCTGAAGTTCAGGAGTTGTTCTCACTTCTTTATTTCCTTTTAGCAAAACCTATTCGAGATGTCGATGCTGTGTTTGCAATCAGTGCCACTGCGAGTGATGCTCAGCAGACTTTCAGCGTGATGAAGGAAGTCATAAAATCAATTTTTGAAAGGTATGGAGTGGACAGCATACGGCCGGCAATCATTGTGTTTGGAGATGTCACTTCTGTCGAGATGAATTTTCAAGATGTCCTTGATCTGGACGCCCTGAAGCAACTCGTCGGAGGCTTAACACGTAACAGAGGAACACCTGACCTGGACAAGGCCCTGTCGGAGGCGAAGGCATTGTTTGCAGGAGCGCGACCCCTTGCCAAGAAAGTGCTGGTTATCATTTCTGACGATCGATCCGACAGCAAATCATGGCAAATAAAGCACAATGGTCAAGAGCTTGAAGAAGACGAGATAGAAGTTATTCCTGTAGGAATAGGGGCTGCTGTTGATGTACAGCAGCTGACGCTTACAACCCCATTCAAGCGGAACATTATTGTAGCAAAGAAAGATGACGACGTCGACGACTTGGCAGATAAGATAGTTGACATAATGCTGAAGAGTGAGTAATCCATTTCCATTCACGATGCCTTTCAACAAGACCTTTTTTCCTCCGAAAAGAAAAAAACCTATCAATTTTAAGAGTTCTCGCTCACGAAATAAGAAAATCATGTGACGGGTAGATTTTGATTCACGTTGTCGCCTCTATTCGTAAAGGTTACCGCCTGTTGCAGAAGTGTGATTAACAGCTCTAAATACGTAATAGCTTGTTGCATTGTTTAAGCGGACCATTACTTATGGTCCGCTTGAGTATTTTGAGAGAAAATTTTTGGTCTCGGAATCAAGTGACAAAAACAGTTTTGTTCGTCGGCGTAAAGTTTCTTCTAGGACACGAAATTCTAAGGATAGTTACCGAGGCTAAAGAGAGTCTAAAGTGTGGGCTGTTTCTGTCACACAGGGAGAATCGGTGTTCCCAAAATCGATTTGATGTTCGTTGTGAGTGCTCAAGCCCCTAACAGCTTGTCTTACATGAAAAACGTCATCACGGACGTGATGCAGAATTACAGCACCAACCTGATCCACTATGCAGTTGTGATGTATGGAGATGAACCCTCGGTGGTCCTAAAATTCTCTGACGGAGTCAGAGACCCGGACCAGTTGACGAGGGTGGTGAGATCAGCGTCAGACGTCCCTGGGGATTCGGCATTGGACAAAGCACTGCACAGAGCCAATCAGCTGTTCGCTGAAGCTGTAAGACCAGATGCAAGGAAGGTACTGGTTGTGATAACAGATGATAAATCATCTGGAGATAAGGAGGCTGCCAAGGGCATCGCTAATGACTTAAAGGACAACCTTGTGACGATAATAACTGTGGCAGTTGGGACTAATGCTGATCAAAAGGAGTTAGAAGGTCTAACGAAGGCGGACGGTGACTCATTGAACACTACCATTGACGAAAACCCAGGGAACACTGGGACGCAGATAATAGAAACCATCTTGGAGGGTAGGTTACCTAAGCGGGTATTTCCTGATTACAAAATGCTTTGCGCGTGCGCGTGCTATATCTGCGCTCTCTGGACACCGCGGCAAAATGAGTGCGCAGGCTCAACCCACGCGCGAATTTGTTGAACGCGCGAGGGATTAGGTATCCCAAATTTCTATAGAAACAGCCAACCGCCAAAATGGCGGGAATTTAAATTCTCGGTGTTTGTTTTCATTTTGCTGGGATAAGGAGATAAAAAGGAAGATAAGGTTTTCCATTTGAAGAAAGCTTCTATAAAGAATCTTGAGCAACATATCTTTTTGAACAAAAAATATATCATTGCAACAAGGGTGAATTTATGCTTTAAAGACAAGCGCTCGCGCTAAGGCATGAACTCCATTCTAGCTGCTTTGATTGTGGCGATTGTCACTGCGAACTCTTCTGCTGGCAAAGTCCCGGAAGAAAAGGCTTGTGCTCTGAGGGGTAATAAAATAAGTGTACACGTCGACCAACGTCGACGTGGGCTGACTCAAGTGTGCTGAAATATTAACTTACAAACATGAGCGAGTTTCACTTACCACTTTAATACCACATCGAGCTTTTCGTCAGAAACACCTGGATCAAAGTTTCGCCCTTTCTGTCAATGGTCAAGCCCATGTTTAGCCAGAGACTTTGCACACAAACTTCAAAACAACTTCTTAATTTCCTCCCGCCCAAATAATTCACAATCATCTAAGTGTTCGAAATCGCCTGACATTGGAGCATGCGCACTCATTTTGCCGCGGTGTCCGCTCTCTGCTCTAACGTAAAGTGATTTTGTACTAACTCGTACCTCTTCCAAGCTTGAAAGAGACTACAGGAACTGGGCCCTCAGTTATCGTATTTTCGTAATGCCGTCCTAATTTTCAGCTGGTGCCTCGTTGTGAACTTTTGGTATGTTTGTTGTGACGAGGAGGCACTCTTGGTCACCCAATCAATGAGTTTTCAGTGTGTGAATTGTCACTGGCAATAAACCTGGACAGACAAGAGAAGTGAATGATCAAAAGGTGTTGGAAGTATTTGAGCTGCGGTTGGATCTTGGATTTATGCGATGTAAAATTATAAAATTCTAGTCATATATGCTTTTCTTTTTTGAGTAGCAGATCCACTTGAACGAGAGGACATTGACATGGCCTTTGCAGTCAGCGCGTCCTCGGCTAAAGCAGAGGACACCTTGATGTTAATGAAAGGAGCTTTGCAGTCCATTATATCAAGACATGGAGCTGAGAACATCCATTACTCCGTGATTTCGTTCGGAGCACAAACGCGAAGAATAGTCGACTTTCAAGACAGATTCCCAGACGAAGATGCGTTGATTACGCAGCTTGATAGGCTTTCTGTTGTTGTTGGCACACCAGACTTAGATTTAGCACTGGCTGAAGCAAAAGATGTATTTCAAGGTCCTGGTGCACGTCCAAATGCTAAGAGAATTCTGGTTGTCATTGTGGATAACAAGTCTGGTAGCAGTGAAGAAGATGTCTTGAAATTTGCCACCCTACTGGAGAGCGAAGACGTGAAGGTCATTCCGGTTGGTATTGGCGGCCTGGTAAAGCGCAAAGAACTTGAAAAGACTACAGCCTATAAGAAAAATATCGTGGAAGTGCCAACGAAAGAGACTCCGGAAAGCCTTGCAAAGAAAATTATCGTCAGCGTAAGAAGAAGTAAGTCATATATGATAGCTCTTTATTCGGTAAGACCCGCTGTTCCGTCTGTGGTTCACATTGGCTCCCATGCCGGTGTGAACTTTTTTTCGAAAGGGAAGGGAGAGTGGCGAGAGAAAGAGGCACAGCCTGATAAGTGATGTGCAGCAACTGATTGGTACAAGGCATAAACCTAGTGCGACATTCTATTTATATCGCTTATCAATATTTTTACTGTTATTCCAACAGATCTTAATCTCCCAACCGTTCCAGAAGTAGATCTCGCGTTTGCGATCAGTGCTGCATCAGTGAAAGCAGACGACAACTTTGAAAAGGTCAAGGAAGTCATAAAAGAAATTGTTGACTCCTACGCCATGAACAAACTTCGCTATGGAGTAGTTGTGTTTGGATCAACGGCCTCAATTAAAATCAGTTTTAGCGATGACTTTTCCAGCGATGAAGGCCTCAAGACCTTTATCGACTTTCTGTTAGGTACTGACGAGCGTCCTGCTTTAGAGGAAGCTCTGAAGAGAGGAAAAGAGCTGTTTGACCGTTCAAAAGAACGTCCAAATGCTCGCAGAGTCCTTGTAGTGATTACAGATACGAAGTCGATCAGTAAACTTGCAGATGTGAAGGATAATGGAAAACTCTTGGAAGAAGATGGAATTAGAGTTATTCCAGTTGCTATTGGTGACGAAGCGGATCGTACTGAGCTTGAAGCAACGACGTCTGACAAAACAAACCTCGTGATTGTCACCGTTGAAGTGGATCTGGAAGATTTTAAAAACAGAATTTTGGTTAAAGTAATGACAGGTTGGTATAGAATGAAGCACGGTAATATTTTAGATTACTGAAAAGGTTGTCTGTAAGTGAAGATCAGTTTCATCCAGTCCTTTCGTGGCAACACATAACAGAGCACCCAACCGCACCGCGGAGTTCATTGGTTCGAGTCCCGCTGAAGTCCTGACTTTTTTTTTCTTTTTTTTTTTAAGGCTTCTTTAATGGTGATAGGACATTTTACAGTTGTTTGCTCAGTGACCTAGCCTATGGCTGCCGGTGACCTTGTATTGACATAGACCACATTGCTTCCATCATGTAAAACGTGTTGTTGTAATGCTAACTAGTTTGCATTTACGTAAGAAAAGAAAAGAGGTTTGTATCGAAGCAAGGTCAGCGGCAGCCTCACTTCCATTCGTAGGCTAGGTAACTCAGCTACAACTGTAAAATGGTCTGCTACTTAAATAGCCTCCGTAGATAAGTGCAGCCATCCTTCATTCTCATCAATGTTAATGTAGGCAAAAGGAAAACAGATGAAACGTACAGAGTGCTTTTTTCTTCCAGCGACTTAAATTGAAATTAGCTAAATTATTCCTGATGTGAAAACAGAGGATCATCTGACACTAATCCAGTCCAAATACAGTTTATCCGGATCTAAGTTTAGGGTACATTCCCTCGAAACTATTCTGTTTATTCCTATTCCGGATTAACTAGAAGAAGGTTTTCCAAAAGAACGCACAACACGGAAAAAATGGAATGGTTATTGAGGAGGTGACCTGAAAACTACCGTTCGAAATAGTCTCGACACGACTAAGGCTGGCATTTTGGAGCCGGCGCAGGATTTCGCGCCAAAATTATCCGAAAGAAACCGATGCGAATTTTCTCATGTGTGAAAAAAATCGTATGAGTCTTCTGATTGGTCATACGATATTCTTCACTAGTGAGAAAAATCGTATGACCAATGGGGTTCCTTCTCATCAAAGAGAGACGAGAGACGATTTTTATTCAGTGAGTTTGCACTGAGTAAATCTCAGCACTTATGTAATAAATCGTATTATTTCATTCTTTCTGCTATCCGATAATTGGGAGCAGAATAAACAGAGAGATATTCCGCTTACTCCGAAAGGGAATAAGTCTCAAAAGAATGAGTAAGCCGAAGATTCCGTGGCTTGAAGTATTCCAGGATAGTGCCAAATGAATGTGCCCTTAACATCTGAAAGATATCGGTCTCATTCAATATATTTTCTTCTTTTTTTTCTTTTAAAGACGAAAAAGGGGAAGAGCTTGACATTGTAGTTGCTGTTTCCATCGGTGCACGAAACATGCCATCTTTCAGGAAAATAAGTCTGGAGTTCCTGAAAAAGCATCCCATTGGCGAAACAGGTTACAGCTTTCTTAGTTACAACTCTGGAGTTACAACAATTACCACTTTCCAGACCAAGTATTCCTCTAACAGTCAAGTTAAAGATTTCATTGCAAGGATCCCTCCAAGAACAGGATTCAGTTCAAGGATTGATCTCGCCCTGGAGGAGGCGAGGAAACTGTTCGCAAAAGCATCTGGTGACCGACGAAACGCCAAGAAAGTTGTTATCGTTTACACTGACAAGGAGCCCACGGGAGACAAAGGAGGGGCTGCTGCGGCCAAAGCCGCCAAGGAAATGGAAAAACGCGGCACTCAGATAATTGTTGTTGTTTTGAATATGACGTCTGTTCCTCAGACTTACGAAGTTGTCACCCCGAACAGAGAAAGTGTCATCTCCACACATAGCGGTGAAAATCCCAAGAAAGTCGTGGATAAGATTGACAACGTGTTGAAGGGAGGTAGGTTTAAGTATTTGGTGGTTTTGATTTCTATGGGAGTCAAAAGTTTATACCACAAGAAAGCAGGATTAAAGCCGTTGGAAGGTATAAGACCGTTAAAGAGCCCGGCTTTGTAGAACTGATTGTTAGTTTGGCCAATTCGCATTAGAGAGCTTTAGTAATGAGGACGGCAACGGTAATGAAAACAACACAAAACAACGTGTTTAATGTGCAAAAGCAATCCCTCTTCATTTCTTTGCCGTGGCCTGCAAAAGAACAACGTGAAATGACCACAATCAGTAGTTTGGAGAGAACGTCAGCACATGACGGTGAATTTCCTCCAAACTTGAAGGCCGTTCATAGCAGTCTCATTCTTGAATAATAACACAACCACTAGCACATTTTACTCACTATAATTAAGAGCTGAAGTAATCGCGAAGCGATTACAATAACGTGAATTTATATTTCCTCGTAGCTGTGGTCGTTGTCAAACTTCTATTTTCTGCCCAACTTTATATTTGTTTTTCAGGTCTTGAAGCCACACCAGAGATCGAGCTATGCTTTGCATTTAGCGCAACAGGTTCCGACTCCGGCGTTACCTCCAAGTTAATGCGTGACACTATAGCCGAGATTGTGAGTAAGTATGGTGCTGTGAAACTGCGCTACTTAGCTGTTGTGTTTGGAAATCGAGCGCAGACAGTCATCAATGTCAGAAATCAAAACCAGGATCCAGAGACCCTTATATCCTACATTAACAACATTCCGCAACCGAGTGGCAGCCCAAGATTGGATGTGGCTCTGCAAGAAGCCAAGAAAGCATTTGATGAGGTGCCTACAAGGTAATGAATTGCTTTGATTTCGAAACTCTTCGTTTGTGAAATAGTAAAGTGTAAACTAAGACGCCTGGTCATATCTACTTTGCGGGGTTTCCAATGTTTTTTTTCCCCAGTATTTGCATGTAATTCTTACTTTCAACGCCCGATTACAAGTAATTAATCAATTATTGAAAATCTCCAAACAAACAAAGTGGTGTATTGTAAATGTTTTTCGGTCTATGCTGATGATCAACTGTTTTTCCCAGAGGCTTTCAAGGAACACGACTTTAATGTGCGTTAAATGCTCGAACGGTAAACGGTTTTTTACCAACTTAGTCACTAAAACCCGGAACGATCCACAACGATCCACAACAAACGAAACCACCTAAGAAGACCAACACCAAGTATTTCGTGGCCTTAACCTCGTTCCTAGGGCCTCTGCACGGGCCAGCTGGAAAACAGGGAAGGACTGTGGACTGGAACCCATTCTGTTAATTACGTTAATGATTAAAAATAGTAAAACAGTGTTTTAAAAATTGAAAAACAATAGCAAACATAATGACCCACGGTCACCCAGAATACTTTTTGATAGTCTGGTAGGGGCCTTGGCTTGAAAGAGTAAGACTTGTTTCCACCAACTGGATTTGTCTTCAGTGGTCCGGAATTCAACTCCCCCACGCCTTGTAAATAGCCAACTCATTGCCTCCTTCCAATTGGGTTTCTTAACGTTGGAAACGTTAAAGGAGCTACGTCACGGTCTTGGATTTTGAGAAGTTTAGCCTCAATTTATCAAAAAGATCGTTTGTAATACGTTTCAATCTTCTGCATCCTTCACCACCCTGGCCATGCTTGCATTTATTCTTGTCTGTTTGGTTCTTATCTTCCCTAACAAATTGTTATTTCACTATTTCCCCATTACTAAATACAATTTTTATGTCTCTTTTTGAACCCAAAATATCGTGACCGAGCTCCTTTAACGTCTGGTTACTTTGTATGCAGGGCCCCACAAGCTTGAAGCCTTAAATATCACCGTGTATAACTCAAGGTTCATTACTTTTTTTTTTACTTTTTATTCCTCTGCAGACCTGGAGTGAGGAGAGTGCTGGTTGTGTTGGTGGATAACAAATCTACTGGTGATGCAAATGACTTGAAAAAAATCGGAGCTGCCAAGGAGCTGTACGCAAATGATGTCAATATCATTCCAGTGGCGATTGGTAATGAAGCATATTCTTCGGAACTTGAGAAAATAACTGCTTATAAAGCCGATCTTATTGAAGAAACTAAGGATGTTTTACCAGAAGAACTCGCCAAGAGGATCATTGAGAAGAGTTTTAGAGGTAAGTTCTTCATGTTAAAAAACAACAACAACAAAAAAAACAAAAACAAAAATAGTATTGATGGTTGTACTTCGATGTTTTCCATCCCATGAACATGAATAATTCATGTACTAACTCACCAATATGGACTCTCGAGGGCTTCGAAACCCTATTGAAACAATGGGACAAAGTCTAGCCACGGAGAGTCAAAAGGCCATCGCTTTATTGTATGGGACAGTGTAAATGTCACATTTTAGGCCGCAGTCGAAAGATTGCCATCCTCAGTTGCAGTTCTTTATCAATGTAACGAATTGTCTATATGTCGTGTGCTTTTTTTCTGCAGTTGAGGTACAGACTGTTCCTGAAACTGACATTATATTTGCGATCACCGCTACCTCTCAATCGCAATGGCTCGAAAACTTTAAACAGATGAAGGAGACCATTAATTCCATCCTGGAGACGTACTCCATGGACTTGATCCGCGTGGGTGTGGTCGTGTTTGGGCGCGACACTGAAACAGTCGACATCCGACATAGTTTGAACAAAGATCTCCAAAGGGCTGTAAATAACCTCTTCCCTAAGTTTGGAATCCCGGATCTTGCTAATGCCCTCAAAGAATCCCGAAGACTTTTTAAGAATACTGGAAGACCCAATGTCCGCCAAGTGTTGGTGGTGATATCTGACAGAGCCTCCGACAGCTCTTACATTGACGTCAAGACTGAAGCGGATCGCCTCAAAGAAGATGACATTCTGCTAGTCAGTGTTGTGATTGGCAAGGAGGCTGATGCAAGGGAGTTGATTGGTTTCACGCCATATAACGTCACTAAGGCCACCGTAGAGGAAAATCCCGATGAGTTGGCCATGAAAATCATGATAGTGGTGTTAGCAGGTGAACGAATTATTGTAGGTTCCTTAGTTGGTGATGGTTGGGATACAAAACATGAACGTGTCTAGTTATTTCCAAGTTGTCTCAGCTGTCGTGGCTGCTTTACCCCCTAAACCCAGTAATTTTAAAGGAACCACGGAACCTCCACTCCTGCAAAAAGATAATTTTAAACCGGAGGAAATAATTTTTACAATCAAATTTGTTTGAAACATTTTCAAAGAAAGTGTTTGTTTCATATAGGGATAACCTCACGATTTCCCTTTTAGGATGTGTCTTCGTTTTTGTCAAATTTTGCATTTTCCTGAATAAAGTACTATGCTATGTATTACGTGTATGTTGCTTCAATCCGTATTTGTTCCATGCACAGATCCGGAGTTACCTGAAATAGACCTTGGTTTTGCCATCAGCATAGCCTCAGGAGAGGGGCAGCAGAAGCTCAACCTTGTGAAGGAAACGGTGCAAGAAATGATTGATCTGTACGGTACGGACCAAGTGCATTATGGCTTGCTGGTCTTTGGCTCTTCGGCTGTTATTAAAATCCCGTTCACAACACAAGTTACAGACCCCGCTGACCTAAAGAAAGCCGTCGATGATGAGTTGGTATCGACGTCGCGTCCATCAGATTTACATAAGGCTCTAGAAAAAGCGGAAATGTTATTTGGTGGTTCAAAACGTACTCAGGCCAAAAGGATTCTTATTGTTATCATGGACAAGAAATCAGCGAGCGAAGCTAGTGCCGTAGAGGTAGGTGACATGGGCTTACGGTTTTTTATATAAAATACGAGGACACAGATTTTTTTCGATGGTGGACAAGAAGACTTTAAGCTGAGGCACTTGTATTAAAAAAAGCCATGTTTGGAGAGGGTCCTTTATCTGTGGAAACGTCTCTCCTCCTAACTGAACAATGAAGCCCCACGGAGCTTTTCAAGAATAGTTTACAAAACTGTTTGGGGGACTTTTACCAGAAGTGCTTGTTGGGCAATTTAAAGTCACGTTAAGTAAATCTTAGATGTCCCCTTCCTGAAGATAGAAAACGGCAACTGGGGGTGCGTCTCCTACTCATTTCGAACAGTTTGTCGGTTCTTTAACGTCCCAGGCGTTGTGAGGGGAAGCCTACTGTCCATCGCCCTTATCCGAGAAGACTTGAAAGTCTTTAAAGGCAGCTCATTTCTCCTCAGTTGTCTAAAGACCTTGAGTATTGGCCCGACCATTGAGGGGTCGCACACGGTACTCCGATACTCTACCACGATGCCACATTCACCATTCACCCGCAACGGCTTATGAATCCATAACTCAGTGCCTTAGTTTTCAGTGAAGAGTAATAATTTCCTCAGAACTGATGTTCTGTATTTTTTTGTTGTTTAGACCAAGGCAAGAGTGCTTGTGTCTCAGGAAGTAACAATCATTCCAGTAATTGTAGGAAGTAACGTGAAAAAGGAAGATGTAAAACCAGCTACAGATGATGAGGACCGTGTTGTGCCTGTGAAACCGACAGATCAACCCAAAGATGCAGCACACAATATTGGTGTGCAGATCAAGAAGGCAATTAAAGGTGCTTTTGTATGATGTGGAAACAGTATTAATTATTAATCAACACCTTGGAAAACTTAACTAAAATCGGGCTTTGTCAATGGCATGCGTTTGGGTTATTGTTTCGCCGATTTTGAAGACGGAGGCAAGTATTGATCTGCGAGACCATCGACAGAGTTTTCTCTCTTATATCCAGGATTGACTGAAGAATTTGTTCAATGTACTTTCATATTTGACTGGGTATTAGTTTTAGCAAAATCGAGTCCCTAATTAAGAACAATTCTGGTTGTTTTGCTGAGATTTTAGAGATGAGGACACTTCGTGTTGTCCAACATGAGCTTTCAGCATCTCGTTGGTAGTCAATCCTAGAGATGTCTCACCACTTTTATTAGTAGGCTGTTACCGCTGAATATTAGATGACATTTATTTGAATTAACCACGATGGAGAGCATTCCTTGAAATGTGACCAGGAATTGATAAGCGTAACGTAACGCATTCACATTGGATGAGGCATCACTTTTCCAAAAGCCTTACCGTGCGGCTGCATTATTGGGGAAGATGTAGCCATTTTACCATTGGGAGATGTTGAAGTGTAGAGTCTGATTATTGTGTTGTCACATTTGCTTTTGCAGATCCTGCGGAATTAACTGAGATCAACCTTGCATTTGCAATTAGTGCTAACTCATTAGACTCGGTCAGAACGTTCAAGCAAATGCAGGACATTATCAAGTCTATTTTGGAGCAGTATCCACCCGCAATCATTTACCACAGCGTCCTTTCGTTTGGAGATCCTGTTGTTCACATCAGCTTCGAAGACAGAATGTCATTAGCAGAGCTGAAAGGAGCCATTGACTCAATTGACAAACCAAGCGGCAAAGCATCGCTTGATAAGGCGTTGGGAAAAGCAAGGAGCCTTTTTAAAGACGCGGCCAAGAAAAGACCGTCCGCTCGCAACGTACTCGTGGTTTTTGTTGATAAGAAGTCTGGTAGCGAGCTGGACGATGTCAAGGCCTCCTCGACGTTGCTAGTAGATGATGGGGTTAAAGTGGTTGTCGTTGGTGTTGGAGATGAAGTGGATAAGCCTGAGGTTGATGGTATTTCCCCTACTTCGGTTCTGACCAACAAAACAGATACCCCAGATTCAGTGGCCAAGACGATTATCATTATCGTCGACAAAGGTCAGGACTAGTAACATTCTGGCCCCAGTTGTTCGAAAGGCGGATAGCGCTATCCACTGGATAAATCACTATCCACTGGATAATTCAATTGGATTTGCTAGCATTTATCCACTGGATAGCGATTTATCCGGTGGATAGCGCTATCCACCTTCCAAACAACTGGGGCCTTATAGAAGAAAATGAAATTTCTGTTTGTGACGTAAAAAATGTAAATGTTGCTCATTTAGTTTTTGAAAATCATGGAGCTCCAAGAAACACCGTCCACTCCAGCTCGAACTGAAATGAAAGCCTCCCACCGTCGTCGTAAGAACGAATTTAATGTGGCAAATTTTTATGAGACCATTTTTAATTACTCGTGTGAATGAGCAAGTTTTCCCGATTTCTTGTGTTTCTTCTGTGCAAAGTCGTTTCTGGTGTGCAAACAAACACCAAATACATTTTCGACAAATATTTGCTGGCCCATACACACGAGCAAATGTATTTGTCGCATCAGAATTTCCACATAAAATTTGTTCTTGTTGACGAGGCTTAAGAAATGTTGCTTCAAGAAGGAGAAATCTCTAGCAGGAGAAAACGGCACGGGGCAAGGATGCGAAGTAACAAATTGCATTACTCACATAGGGCCATGACGGAAACTTTTTCGGGGGTCGAACATCCCTGACAAAGGTTTCATACACTGTTTGGTCATTTCGTATCAACATTTGCATGTCACATCGAAGTTAAAACTAACCATTTTTTTTATGTGTGTTTTTTCTGCACTTCAGATACTCGTGATATCCCTGCAATCGATCTCGCTTTTGCCTTGAGTGCTTCTGCAGTAGATGCTGAAGACACGTTTGAAAAGGTAAAGGATACGCTGGACACCATCATCAAACAGTACGGAACAGAGGAAGTGCGCTATGCAGTAATTACTTTCGGTAGTTCCTCTTCGGTCATTGTTAACTTCGGTGACGACCGTGGAAAGGATGAATTGCGCTCAATTGTCGAGCAACTCAGTCGCCCAGCTGGTGACCCGAATATCAAGAATTTATTGAAAAGGGCTGAGAGCTTGTTCGAAAACGCCCCGCCCAGGCCCGGGAGCAAGAAAGCGTTGGTTATTTTCCTGGACAAAAAGTCAACGAATAGCCGGAGTGAAATCAAGGAAGCCACAAATCCGCTCTTCGAAAATAACGTTACAATTGTCCCCGCTATAGTTGGTCCTGAAGTTGATGACGATGAAGTAGATGTCATGGTAAGAAATACAGGCGAAATAGCAGAATGTTGGCTTCTGGAACCGCAAACATGGCCTGACACGATAATTGACAAGGTTATACAAGGTGAGTAAAAGCAAACCACACCATTTGTACAAAAATTCGTTGTTTTTTTTTCTTAGGACCATTCCTTGCCGAGAGTTTCTACCTCGTTTCCGCTCTGTGCGAGTTCTTCTCACCTGTTCAGAGCCAACGGCCACTGTTTTAACATAGATTTTTCCGTCGAACGTTTGTTATTCAGGAAAAAGCGACATTTCATTCGCTGGAAAGCAGAAAGAATACGGTTTCGAATTCCTCCCGATGGCGGCGCCGTCCGCGTGAAACCATAGTTAGTAGAGGGATCTACTAACTATGGGGTGAAACCTATACTCAAATCTATCAGAAGTCTTTCACTTCTGGAGAGCTAAGTGACTTCTCTGTTTATAGAACGTCCAGCGATTCCTAAACTTGACGTGGGATTTGCAATCAGCATTGGTTCTCCAGATGCCACTGCAAACTTGAAAAAAGTTAAAGACACCATTAACGCCATTATTGACCGCTATGGAAAAAGAGACATTCGCTACAGTTTCATTCTATTTGGCAATGCACCTTCAAGGGTGGTCAGCTTTATAGAGAGTGAAATTTACACCATCGAACGTTTGAAGAACAGTGTGGACAGCTTCTCAGTTAGGTCTGGTGCGGCCCTGGAGAAGGCTCTTGATGAAGCGGGGAAGATGTTTGAGGATGCAGCCAGGTCCGATGCCAAGAAGGTTTTGGTTGTCATAATGGACCAGGATCAGTCGAGTGATCATGTAACGGCGAAGGACAAGGCCAGGCATTTGAAAGAATCAGGTGTCAAAGTGGTGCCCGTAGCACTCGGCGAAGAACCAAGCCCCGATGAGCTGTCAGAAATAGCATCACACAAAGAATATCTGGTGAAGATGGAAGAAGATGAAGAGCCCGAGAAAAGTGCTGAGAAAATAATGATCAAAGTTATTGAAGGTAAGAAATTGTAATTTGTGAAGGCAAGTGTTACAGTAGGTAGAAATTAAGTTTGGTCGTGAATGAATGCAATTAGAATATTGAACAGAGTTGACTTGGAAGGTCTTCTACCTTAGATTTGCAGCTTGAACGTGTGCGAAAACGAATAAAAGGAAATAAGATCTACTAAATTTAGGTTTCTATTTTGGGGTGCTTTGAATCGATTTCATTCCACGAGATTATTGCCTTCCCTAAATAACAACTGAAAATAAATATTGAAATAATTACCGGCATTTTCATCTCTCATTTTGTCATATCCAGATGTTGTCGTTGACGAAGAAATTCTAGATCTTGTATTTGCCTTGAGTGCCACAGCCCTGAAGTCAGACGAGAACTTCATGAAAATGAAATCAGTCATTATTGAAGTCCTGAACACTCACGGCTCGCCCTCAGTGCGGTTCGCTATCATAATATTCGGTAAACACCCAAATGTATCTCTTGATTTTGGAGAGGAAAGCGATCCTGTGCGGTTAAGAGAAATACTGCAGAGCCTGTCCAAAAACAGTGATGGAGCTGATTTAAGCAGGGCACTGACGAAAGCGAAGGAGCTGCTGCAAAACGCGGCCGTCAGCCGACCAAGCGCGAAGAGAATTCTGGTTGTAGCCATGGACAAAACGTCCGACAGTGACGAGATAGCAGTGGACGTTGCTGCCAAATCGCTAGCGCATGACGAAGTGCGAGTGATCGCTGTTACGTTTGGGAAAGAGAGTGATCCGGACGAAATGGCCAAAACGACTTTGGATGAGAATAATGTGATTAAGACCGACGAAACAGACACAACCAAAAATATTGCAACTGAGTTGATGGAAAAGGCAAAGAATGGTAGGCTCTAATAACATTAGTAACGAAGGGGTAATCGCATCATCATGTGTTAGCATCTTGAGCCGTGTTCACATTAGGCCTCGATTAGGATCGAATTATAATCCAATTAAGTTTGGAATGGGTTCACGTCAACTAATTACAGTACATGATAATAACTGGATTATAATTATTTCAAACAACCTCAAGGGGGTCGTTTGAAGTAATTACAGTGGGTAATTGAACAGAATGGCGAACACGTGGTGGTATGAGCAGACGAAACCTCTAATCGCTTTATGGAGCGAAGATTTGGATTTGTCTTCTATTTTCGGAAGCTATCCTTGGTTCTCTTGTCGCCTCAAGCATGTTGATGATAATCGTGGCAGCCACGCGATACGGCGCCATTTTGTCTCACACTGCGAGGTTACCCTGCCTGTTGTATTTGAATTTTCGTAGGTGTGAGGACAGCCACAATTGAATAAAATTGAATGGAGTATGATTTCTATTTCAGTCGATCATAATCAACGTTGAGTGTAAACACGGCTTTGGATTTGCTCACTGAATCAATTTCACTTTTCATTTTCCTCCTTTGTCATTAGCGTCGCATGCACCTAATCTCCATTTCCTTAGCTGCTGATTTTAACTGAACGCTGTAATCCTCATTATCATTTTTTTAAAATTCAATATTTAAGTCTACGTTCATGTTATTCTTCATCTCACCTCAGCCTCGACAAGCTATTGCTAACTGCCGGTTGTATTCGTCATCATTATGTTTGACAATCTACTCTTACGAGATCGGTGCCTTATTTTCTCTGGAGACATCGATATCTTGGTGTATTTTCTTGTTACGTCTTCGGCAGATTCTGTACCAGTCCTGCACGTTGATCTTGGATTTGCAATAAGTGTTACTGATGTCGGCGCAGACGAAACTTTTGAAAACATGAAAAAGGTCATAAAGTACATCATTGACACACACGGACTCGCCAGCATAAGGTACGGCCTTATCCTTTTTGCGGATTCCAGCACCACATACATTCCTTTCTCTCAAACATTCCCTGACAAATTTACTCTCACGAGGCTTCTGGATCGATATTCTCGGCTGCGAGGTGAACCTGACCTGCGGAAGGCCCTGGTGCAAGCCAAGAACATGTTTGACAAAGCACCTGCTCGACCCAATGCAAGGAAAGTGCTGGTTGTGATAATGGATCAGAAGTCAATAAATGATGTTACTGAGGTTAAAGAAACAGCCAAAGGTTTGGAAGATGAAGGTATCCAGGTTGTGCCTGTTGGTGTTGGAACAAGTGTCGAAGAAGAGGAATTGGAATCCATTACAGGCAACAAACAAAATGTCATAACTGCCGATAAGGATGGTGACCCTTCCAGTATTGGTAAAAAGATTATCATCAAAATCATACAAGGTGGGCTCTTGTTCAGTTGTTCTTTCGCCAAATGGACACGAAGTGTCCAAGTGATAGCATTTCATCAATAATAAACTTTGCTTTTTCATCTTTTTAATACTGTAAAAGGTAGGTAGGGTTAATCTTGGCTTTAAACGAAGTTCCAAAAGTATACACCTTCTTGGCAGTCTGTTAGATCTATGTAAAAGCATGATGATTTTGCGGTTGGTAATTTTCGGTTGTTGTAATTTTGTAATTACGTGGGTGAAATTCACTCACTCGGATGCAATGACAACGTTTTACCTATCTTGTTGACGCATACTCCTTGTCTGTCAGCTTTGTTGATTGTCTCCGTTTTAGCGTTGTTTTCGTTAGTAACTCTGCTCACATTGTGGGTGGCTCCTCCTGAAATGTTCTACAACTGGTATAGAATTTAATGGAACCGAAACCAATTGTGGAATTGCACACATTTCACAACCTCGTTCCCAAGACTTCTCCCTTGGCCACCGGTCGGAAGCCGATCAGAAGCCAAGGGAGAGGTCCTGGGAACGAGGTTGCGCATTTCAGGTATCCTACTGATGAACAGTTACAGCTGTTAGATATGTATTTGTCTGGCAACTATCAATTATATTCTGTCCCCTTGGAATTTGATAGATCCACCCGCCATCCCAGAAATGGACATTGTTTTCGCATTAAGTGCTAACGCCGCGGAAGACCAAGAGAATTTTGAGCAGATGAAAGGGGTCATCAAAGCAATGATCGACAAGTATGGAACATCGCGAATCCTGTACGCTGTGATCACATTTGGAAGTGTTCCGAGGACAGCAATCTCTTTTAATGCCGCCCTGCAGAGTGATGGACTATTGATGCCCTTGGTGGATTTCATTCCGAAGAGCTCTGGTGCACTGTTAGACAAGGCCCTCGAGAAAGCAAAGCTTCTCTTTGAAACGCAAGGTCGGCGAAACGCTAGAAGAGTGCTTGTGGTAATTACTGATAAGAAATCCAGGAGTTCTCTGAAAGATGTCGAGAATCAAGCGAAAGCGTTGGATGATGGTCATATTAAGGTGATTCCAGTAGCGCTTGGGAAGGAGTCTGACACGGATGAACTAAGTAGAACAACGCCCAACAAAGAAAACCTTATTGCCGTTTATGAAGGAGATGATCCGGCGGTGACATGTGAGATTATATTGCTGAAGGCTTTGAAAGGTAACCTTTTGTCTCGTCACCTTGTCCCTTACATTACCATTTCTTTTCTCAGTATCTCCAAGCCCCATACTCCATACCCCATACCCGCTAAGATTTTCTTTGAATCTAGCTATTAATTTCATGCTACGCCTGAAAGGTCTTTTAACTTCAGTTCCATAACGTCTTTCAAAAGTTGCCAAATAAGATCCGTTCTTCAAGTAAAAAAAGTGAAGAGATATTTGAGCACGACGCACGACCCGGAGTGAATAGAGTTCTTGTAGTGATAACAGACAAGAAATCTGATGGTAATGAAGATCAGCTTCGTGCTGAGGGTTCTCTATTGGAGGGGAACAAAGTTAGGGTAATACCCGTCTGTTTGGGAGATAAAGCATCTGATGTCCCTTCCAAGGATCTGGTGAAAGAAACAATGATCAAAGTGTTAGAGGGAAATTTAACGTTTTCATTGTCTTTGTTTCACAGTCCTTACATTTCCTAGAACAAAATCATGAATGCTTGTATATACGTAATTTTCTCATACACACATCTCTTTAATTAAGCATTATATTTTATTGTACTTTTGTACCTGTATATACGTTTTTCTTCATGTACTTTTCTTCGAGTTATAGTCAAAGCTTATTATTTATTATTATCCCGATATTCTGCTTGTCATTTCCTTTGCTTTATACTCAATTGAAGTTTATCACAAGTTCGTTTTCGCCTGTGGTGTTTGAAAGTTTACGTTGCGAAAAAGTCGAATTTGGATGAAACCTTCATGCACCTACACCCGTCTCGGGTGTTGATACGTAGTGCTGTCTTTGATTATCCCACTTTCAGCAATCTTGTACGTATAATTTGTGCTTTTTTTGACCTCGTGCCAGAAACAATCTTCGCGCCAGATATGGATCTCGCTTTTGTCATCAGCAATACAGCTGTGGACCAGGACAAGAGCTTTGACAAAATGAAAGAAATCGTCAAGGGAACAGTTGAAACGTTCGGCTTGTTCCGTGTGAGATACAGCCTCATAACCTTTGGTGAGACTTCTGATGTTAAGATCCGATTCGACAATGTCTTCGACAGTGAAGAGGAACTTGGAAAGCTGGTGGACACAGTGAAGAAAGTTCTTGGAGATGCAGCATTGCACAAGGCACTGGAGGAAGTTCGTTACATGTTCGCTCTGGCTGAAGTCACTCGTCCCAATGCAAAAAGAGTGCTGGTCGTTATCACAGACAAGACGTCAGACAGTACCGAGGACGATGTGCAGTTCGCCGCCAAGAAGTTGAAGGATGATGGTGTTCGAGTTATTGCCATTGCGCTTGGTGACGACTTTGATCGTGTTTCACAAGAAGTTTTAACACCAGATGAAAATAGCAGCTCAGAAGAAGTTGTGAAACAGCTGGTGGACACAGTACTTAATGGTAAGGAGGCTTCATCTTGATAATAGTGGTGATGATGATGATGATGATGATGACGATGATATTAATTATGATAATCTTTATTACTTATCTTGCGCAGGTATCTATGTGGATATTTGTGGAATATATTATCTGAGATAAGCTAGTTGGAATTTTAGTTGCGCAGACCGAGAAATTTTATTATTAAAATATTCCTCAATCGTGGACCAAGATGTTGAGAAACCTTTTGTGAACCCTCGGGTTTCCGTAATGCATGGAGCCCATGCAACATTGAAAAGACTGCGAGCAGTATTCTCCCATACGCTGACTCGAATGTCGAAGGGCCTTACGAAAACGGGACGGCCACACGCAGTCTAATGTAACAACAGTTTTCCTCCTGTCCACCCGTTACCAATTTTGTTTAAAAGACGCAGGGTATTCTTCCGAACTTCTTAAGCAACACTGACTTAGGGAGCGCAGGTTTGTTTGCCAACATCCGGTAAGGGCGAAGCAACGATGTTTTTTTTCCACGAGTTTTCTCCAAGATTGTGGTAGCTGCCAGTTCATACCATTGTAATCTCACGTCAATCGATCGATCACGTTAATGGTAGAGACGTATGTTCTATTTAGAGGTCCATGTTTACTGACAGTGGTATTCTTGTGAGAAGGTCAGCATAAGAAAACAGTAGGCTAATAGTTGTTTCTTGGGGCGATATTTTATTGGATAAAGTCAGACAACAGAATAATAGCATGACTAATACCACATTACGTTTCTCCTTGTTCAGATTCAGTTATTACAGAGAAGATCGACCTGGGCTTCGCTATCAGCGCAACAGCTCTTAATGCCGCGGAAACCTTACGGAAAATCAAAGAGACTGTCAAATATGTAATCAAGAAGTACGGTGTTGGTAACCTCCGTTACGCTTTGATCACCTACGTTTCTGACGCAAAGTTAGTCTTTAGCTTCCAGAATAACTTCATAGCCTTGGAGAACTGGCTCACAAGAATTGATAGAATACAGATTGAGCGAGGAAATCCTGCTTTGGAGAAGGCGCTGCTGCAAGCTAAACAGATATTCCAGTTGAGCGCTCGCAAGGATGCGAAGAAAGTACTGGTGGTGATTGCCGACAAGTCACCCATAGGAAACAAAAAAGCCGTAGACAAGGAAGCTCAAGAGTTAGGCATTGATGACGTCAAAGTTGTACCTGTTGCGATTGGCACTGAAATTGTCATTAAAGAAATCGAGAAGATTTCGCCGTATAAAGATGTGCTGGTTCATACCTCTAAAGATTTTGATCCAACAGATCTTGGCGAGCAGGTTATCAAGAAGGTTGTAAAAGGTAATTTTCATTTCCGTACGATATCGTGTTAGTATTGGACCATATGAGTGAGTGAATGAGTGTGTGAGTCAGCGAGTCAGTGAGTCGGTGAATTAATAAGCAGTATTTTGAAATTGCAACTCAGTGTGTAATCTCAACCAAGACAGCACTATATTTACACAGGTATTTGAAAATCACCGTCTAACCTTGTGTTAAATCACCAGTGACTCCCAAAGTGCCAAAGTTGGACCTCGTCTTTGCTATCAGTGCGTTACCAACTGACAACAACTTTGGCTTAATCCTGGATGTTGTAAACGAAGTAACGCAGCGATTTTTCAGTGACAAGGTCAAATACGGGCTTATTCTCTTTGGCAAGGATGCTTCCATAAAGGTCCATTTCAGAGATCCGTACACCGACCCCAGAACGCTAAAGACGTACATCGGCTCTATTTCCTCTAATAATGACGAGCCCGCTCTAGACCGGGCCCTTGTTCTGTCTAAGAGTCTGTTTGAAAGTGAAGCTGCCAGGAATGATGCTCAAAAGGTAGGTGTTGTTTTGTGGTAACTGTCGAGTTTAAGCTTTCTTTTATGAAGCTAGCGTCAAGAGAAACTTGTCAGCAAAACGTGGTCCTTGGTGAGACAAATCTTGTCCTGTTTGACTCAGTTAAATTTGTTATTGTGCTGAAGGCAGGGACGTGCGAAGGTCCACCATAAAGCCTTCCTCTCGGCGGCCCTTTAATTTTTGTACTTCGTGATGATGTGTTTGGTAATTAAAGGGAGGGTTTGAAGGAATGTATGCATGAATGAATCAACGAACGAACGAGCGAACGACCGACCGACCGACCCACCCACCCACCCACCCACTCACTGATTGAAAGACTAACTGACTGATTGAGAGTGAACGATTGAAGAAATAAAGAAGGACGAAAGGGAAGGCAAAGAAGGATTAAAAGAAAAGGAAGAAAGGAAGTCGGGGGCAGGAGGAAATAAAATTGGGTATCAGAAATCAAAGTAATTAACGACTTGGTTTTGCTAGCCAATCAGAACGCATGGCAAGTAAACTCAATCGTCGTCGAAGTTGATTTTGATTTTGTACCTGATTGGTTTGAAAGTCCGCCCAATTAATACATTAATTAATTAAAAAGAAATTAATTAATCACTGTATTAATTATTAATTAAGTAATTAATACAGTGATTAATTAATACATTAATTAAACCACGGAATTACATTCGACACTCAATTGAAAACTGCTCGGTTGTTCTTTAGGTTCTTGTTGTAATCACGGACGCCTCAACTGGTCGCGACAAGTCAGCTATTGAGATGGCAGCGAAAGACTTAATCAAGAGCCTTATAGTGGTAATCCCGGTTGCTATTGGCAACAGACCTGTTCCTGACCTGGAAAAGGAGTTCCCGGATGAGGAAGTAATAATAGCAAGAGAGACAGATCACCCAATTAAAATTGCTGACAAGATAGAGGACGTGTTGCTTTCTGGTAATTATATACAAGTCTATTGTCAAATACTGTCCCATCAGTTCAATTCAATTCAATCTTCATTTGCACACGTTTAACCGTCTTCCTACCCCTAAAACCGAAATCCAATTTGCCTCCGCTTATTTGCGTAAGGTATTTTTATTGAGGCAGCTCATTCTTAGGGACCTGTTTGCGTATTATTATCTTCAAAAGGTGTATCTGAATTATTTGGCAATGTTGGAATGAAACCCGAGTAATCTTTAAAGATGGCTTGATTTCGTACACCATTAACACAGAGAAGTCGTCGGGTTTTTCTAGTCTGAGAAATTGGCGTGTCTCAGTCTTTGTAATTCCTCTTTATTACATTTTACGTCGGTATAGAGTATTGTTTATCTTTTCTTTTCTTTTATTTCAGGAACATCGAGGTTTACGAGACTGGACATCGCCTTCGTGGTGAGCGCGACGGCGGTGACCGCTGACCAAAACTTCAAGTACATCAAGTCAACTATGGACTCTATTATACAAGAATATGGCGTGAAAAAACATTTGCTAGCGATGGTGGTCTTTGGGCAAAGCGCCAAAGTGGTTTTTCCCTTCCGAAAAGCTAACGAACCCACTCTGGTATCGATAATAAAAGGAGCACGACAACCTACTGGATCCCCTGATTTGGTCAACGCCCTGGAGAAAACCAAGGAGCTGTTTTTCCTACCTGAGGGAGGAGCCAGACCAGATTCCCGGAAAATTGTCATAGTCATAATAGACCAGAAAAGTGTCAACTCGGGCGTCAATATTGTCGATATAGCGACTGAATATGAAGGGATTAACGTGAAGCTTGTTCCTGTGGTCATTGGAAATGAGGCTGACCCTGATGAACTCCAACCTTTGACCCCAAATAAAGACAAAGAGAACATTGTAAAAACTGACAAGGATTCCGACCCAGACATAACTGGAAAACGAATTTGGGTGGTGGTGGCCATAGGTAAACATGTCATAATTTATGTCTTAACGTTGTAAATAGCCTACATAAAACATTTCTGTTCTGTGGGAAAACGTTATGAGCAGTACGCTTGTAGTGTTATTGTGAACTTCAACTGCTATTTTTTCAAGGGATAGAGTGGTTTCTTGTCCTCTGCGGAGCGTGTAAGAAGAAAAGGTCTAAAAGAAGGCAATCCTTTGAGGACTTTAATTTCTTCTCAGGCAGAAAAGTAGAGTTAAGCTTCTGTAACGCGTGTGTGAAATATCAGCTACTTGGTGTGTGGCCTTCGGTTTGTTATCGGTGGATTCCATTGTGCAAACTCATTTCCGCGATCACACTTTCAGCAACTAAAGCCTTGTTCCCACTTCTGCGATAGTAATAATAATAATAAATGGTTTTTCATTAGTAGCCTCCACGAGGTGGCTCTTCTCCTACTAATATACAAATTAAATCAAATGTTGGTTTCTGTGGAGAGGGGAAAACCGGAGAACCCGGAGAAAACCTCTCGACTCAGGGCAGAGAAACCAACAAACGCAGCCCACATATGACGCCGATACCGGGAATCGAACCCAGGCCACATTGGTGGAAGGCGAGCGCTCTCACCACTGCGCCAACCCTGCTCCGATAAGCATAAGCATAAGAAAAATCGTGTGGGAACGGGCGTGAAATAAACTAAAATGAGCAGTAGCTCCTATTTCGCCGGCCGTTACTGCGCTTGCGTATGCCTCATTTTCTTGTGGTTGTTTCACGTATGGGAACGTTGTAAAGATATGCTTGTGTTTTAGCTTGTGCTTATCGCAAAAGTGGGAACCAGGGTTAACTTACTTTGTCTTTATCCTCATGTTTTCTCACGCCTGCGTGGAGGCGGCGTGGCCCACTGAGCGATTAAAGCGCTGGATTTTGCGTGCGGATGTTCTGGGTTCAAATCCCGCTGACCACGGAATAGATTTGTCTTCGGTGGTCCCGAATTCAACTCTCGTGATCGGAAATTCAACTTCGGTGATCGGGAATTCAACTTCGGTGATCGGGAATTCAACTTCAGTGATCAGGAATTCAACTTCGGTGACCCGGAATTCAACTTCGGTGACCCGGAATTCAACTTCGGTAACGCGGACTTCAACTTCGGTGATCGGGAATTCAACTTCTGTGATCCCGAATTCAACTTCGGTGATCCCGAATTCAACACCATCCCTCCTTGTAAATAGCCAACTTGGTTGCCTCCTTCCAGCTTGCTTTCTTAACGTTGTCCTGTTTGTTTGCATTGTTTCTTTCTACACACGGCCCAACAAGCTTCAAGCTCTTAATACATTAAAAATAATGCCTATCAATAAAGGTTCTTTACTTCTTTTACTTTGCTTTGACAGCTTTATCTGACCCGTGCTTGATCACGGAATGTGAATTTGATGGAAGATGTGTGTCATACCCCAATGGCACGGCAGGATGTGTTTGCCGGGAAGACTGTCCTCCGTTGTACAGTCCCGTGTGTGCAAGTGATAAGAAAACGTATCCTAACAACTGCAGTATGATGGCGGAATCGTGCAGAACCAAGACTCGGCAGCTCACTGTTGAAAAGAGCGGTGTTTGTGAAGGTATGAAGGTGTTTGTGAAGGTCTTCTTATGTTGAAAACGTACCCTTATAGCCCTTGAAAACGTTGCCCTTATAGCCCTCATTGCGGAGTGTTTGCTCTCAATTTGTTCCACAGATTCACAATTTCGATCAATTTGTCCAGTAACACTAACACCACTCACAGATGAATGGCAAGAAGATATTGATCAACAGTTTTAAATTCAATGTTCTCGTTTTGTTCAAATGAAACACTTTCGGTTTCAGGCACAGTCCAGTCTTTCTGTGTATGATGCGTTTTGTCTCTTGTTTCGAACTTTGATTTGCTTTCCCAGTTTGTAATATCTCTGTGGACCTGCTGTTTGCCATTGGCGGAGGACACTTGTCAAGCAAGTTCAACTTCATCAAGTCTATAATGGGTGGATTCGTGATCGGCGAAAACGACGCCCGCGTGAAAATCCTGCCAGTAGGAATATTGAATGACACAGTGCTACCTGTGGAGGCTTTCGAAGATCTAATTACACTTGAATACTACATAAGGAACGACAATGGTTCTTTGCCAACTATTGAAGAATCGTTCCGGCCGGGCGTCGCTAGGGTAGGGTTTTTATCTTGTTTAGAGCTGATTGAAGCAGCAAAACTGAATGCGAAGCCTCTATGCGCGGTTTGGGGGAAGGGGCACACTGCATATTTCTGGGAGGGTATGTGCTGCTGGGACTCTGAAACCCCACGAAAAATATGTATCACTGGTGCATTCAGTTTATGGTACGTTGCATGTGTTAATTAGAATTCTATCTTCTGTTACAGGCTGTGGTTGCCATCCCAGAGGGAGATGAAAACGACATTGCCTTGTTCCAAAGCTTATCCGGGACTTTAAAGGCTCTTGACGCCGTACTGTTTGTTGTTGGAGTTGGGAGAGGCATGGATGACTCCAGCATAACCAGTATCGCCTCCAAAGAAGAGTACGCTTACCACGTTACCTCCTTCGGTGACATCTTGACGGTGTCCTCAAACCTGTCGGAGCAGATCTGCAGCTTGGAAGGTGCGCTTTTACAGTTTCTCACACTTGTAACCCTTAATATACACACTAATCCATTGTGTGCCAATCGAACAGGAAGCGAATCTGAAGTCTTGAGTATAATTTTAAGCCGGTGTTTTAGTTGTGACTTCCAAGGTGAAGCTGTACGTTTAGTTTTGTGCAGTGGTTTTAATGGAGAGGTTTTAAACACGTGAAAAAGGTGGTTTGCCGTCTGTCTGACGTTGAGGGATTTTGTACGCTGTTACTTGCTCCTGCAGGCAGTTGTGCTGAGCCAGAACGAAGCAAACTCGCATTATTATAATATACAATATCGCTATTTGGCCAAATGATGCTGACTTTTCTTGGCTTACTCCATTGCAGTACTGGTAACGTATCCTATAGACATCGCTTTCGCCATCTCTGCTACCAGCACCAAAGCAAACGAACTTTACGCTTACATGACAGATGCCATAAAGTTCATAATCGACAAATACGGCATGTATTATATTCGTTACGCATTCATGGTGTTTGGAAGTGACCCGGATGTGAAAATGACATTTGGAGACAGTTTCGATACCCCAGACGATTTGAAGGGATTCGTAGATGACATAGTTCGACTTGGAGGCCGGCCAAATCTGGAAAAGGCGCTAGAGAAGGCCAGTGAGCTTTTTGAGCCGGGTTATGTAGGCGAGAGGCCTGGGGTGAAGAAGTTCTTGGTGGTGATTGTAGATAGAAACACGGTTGGCGATGAAACCTTTGTCATGCGCCATGCAAGGTTCCTGATGAATGCAGGGGTCAAGGTAGGTTGAAATTATTGACATTTCAATATGCCATGGGACAGCGTTCATCAAAAATTTAAGTGAAAGTCGTGCCAGGTTTTATAATGAATTTCAGACCATTTGAGAATACAGAGGCATTCTGGGGCATTTTTGTTTTCCGGTTAACCGAAGGAAATGATTCACCATGTTACAAAGATCTCACTTTTTCCGTTTTACGACTAAGTGTATGGCCCGCTGGAGCCATATTATATCCTAAGAGTGTAGGTGCGGAGAGTGTGTGTACGGAGTGTGGACCGCGCACTGCTTCCGATGGAGCGGAGTCCACACTCCGCACATCGTCTTGCAAAAGAGCAATTTCGTTTTGTTATATTTGTTTGATATCTTCATCAAATGAAACTGAGACTTGTTAGTTAAGACTTAGTAGTTAAATTACATGTTGCTTTTGATCGAAGGTCATACTAGTTGTCGTTGGACAAGAAATAGACCCTGATCGGTTGCCAATTCCTCCTATTGTCATTGATCCTGTTCCCGATGTTGACAAACCGGGCATTCTTGTCATCAAGATCATCGCTCGAGTTTTTGTGGGTAAGATACATAAAATTAAGCGTTTGAGAGACAAAAAGGACTTTTTATAAGAACGGTAATAACCGGTGTAGTGTGCCGAGTGTCTTTGCCTGATTTTTCTGAGAAAGTCAGTACATTAAAAGGAAACGGTCCCGTTCGGGTACAGTCCGTCTGGTGGGCTTTCGTGCTCCATGTAATCCCTACGCATAAGTGCTCAGCCTCAGTGACCAACGTGATGCGTTACCCACTCTTGGGGAACTTGCAATGCGTGGAAATATGACACATTCTCTAACATTACCTATCATCAGTAAATCTCAACATATCTCCACCAACATTTCCTCTGCGTGTCTATTCTTTGTTAATTTCTTTAGATCCTTGTAATTTTACTGAGTGTGCGTTCTACGCCGCCTGTAAATCTCAAAGGGACGGCTCTACCCGTTGCGAGTGCTCAGATCGATGTCCAGCATCGTTCTCTCCTGTATGTGGCTCCAATTCAAGGACTTACTGGAATGAGTGTTATCTCAAGCGAGAAGCTTGTTTTACGGAGCAGAATACGACTGTCTCATCGCACTTTCCGTGTAGTAAGTGCCACTACATGCTCTGTGTTCCACTCTGGATTTTTCTTGTCTCTACTGTTCTTCTTCCAAGCAATACTTTCTTAACTTTTTCGTAAGCAAGCCACGCAATGCGCAGATTATACGTCATTTTCTCGATCTTTCATTTGTCATCTATTGTTGACTTCTCGGAAGAATGCAATTCATCTTTTCTTCTTTCTTAATCTCCTTTTTCTGTCATCTGCTTCGAACATCTACAAAGATCCAACTCCTTGTTTTCGGGTCACTTGTCCGTTCTACGGCAACTGCCGACTTACGAGGGATGGAACCCCTCACTGCGCATGTCCAAATGCCTGTGTCGAGATTTACACACCAGTGTGCGGTAGTGATGGAAGATCTTATTTCAACAAGTGCCTCCTTCAAAAGAACGCCTGTCGCCTGCAACAGAGAATCACTGTAAAGTACATTGGGCTCTGCAGTAAGTCTGTTTTCTTTGCTCCCTTTCTCTGTCTCTGTCTCTGTCTGTCTCTGTCTCTGTCTCTGTCTCTGTCTCTGTCTGTCCGTCCTATGATGTTTTTCTTTGTTTTCCGCGTCCTACAATCCGCTTAACCAGGTAGACACAGGTTTGTTGAAATTGGCGCCAAGTGAAGTCTATCTTAACCTTTACAATCCCTTTATAATGGGTTCGAGGTTTGTCTAACGATCGACAACCGTGCAACCGCTTTGCTTACTTTTTGGTCCGAATTCTATGCCTATTATTCCCAATATTTTTACGATTGCTCACAAAGGCTGTGGTAGCTATTTATTGGGTGTGATTTTCTCTGTCAAAGAACTTCCAAAACAGTAGTTTTAGGGAATCATCCTAATAAATCAATCGCTTTCTCCTTGTAGGAGAGAAAGCTTAACTTTTTGTGTGTGTCCTTCAGATCCCTGCGAAAACGTCAACTGCGACTATTATGCCAAGTGTTATGCCTTACCCAATGACACTGCAGTCTGCCTGTGCGTGGATGACTGTGCTTCAGAGCAATATGACCCGGTCTGTGGCAGTGATGGGGTGACATACCAAAATGAATGTGCTATGAAGGCAAAAGCGTGCAAGAAGAGAAGCCCGACTTCAGTAGAATCCAAAGGAATATGTCGTAAGTTTCAAAACGAGTACGAGCCGTTAACTCTACCGAGGAAAATGAGCCTGTCAAACGTCTGGTTCGCGTTTGTGGAAGTTTCTGTAAAGTATCGTTCTCAAAGCTCAAAGCTCCGTGCAAACGGACGCAACATTGTTGGGTGTTACATGCTGCGTCCGTTTGAACTCCCGGTTGCGTGTTGTTGCATCCGTTTGCGCACCACTGCCAACACTATCCAACATTCTTGGGCCAACAATGTTGGGACACGCAGCCTAAGAGAACAACAAAAATAGCTAACACTGTTCTTCATACTTTGGATGTCAATAAGAAAATTGATGGAAATTTGGGATGATTTTGAATTTCTCATCTGGGATCTGACTAATCTTACGCTGAACGACGAAGTCAAATATTAACAATAACCACTTTAGACCCTTAGTTCCCTCTCCCACTGTCAGACATTTTGTACCTGCAAAGTTAATTTGCTCTCTTAGTTCAGTTCAGAGCTCTTCAGTTTATGTGTGCCTATCAGTCCCGACTTCTCTTTTGCAGAGAAAGCCGTTGATGTGGCGTTTGTTATTGGCGCCTCCGGAGCTAAAGCTTCAAACAACTTCGTAAGAATGATAAAAATACTTAAGACGATCGTGGATGAATATGAAGTATCCTCCAATAAAGCGCTTCTAGCTCTGGTGGACTACAATGGACCTGCCAATGCTAGAATCTTCTTCAGCGACAACTACTCAAAAGTTGGCTTTAAAATCAGTGCAGAGAATATCCCTGAATCTTCAAAGGCGGGGTCACTAAACGGTGCGTTAAAGAAAGCCCGAGAGGAAGTGTTTACTACACGACGGGGTGATCGTCCATTCGCGGAGAACATTCTTATTGTGATGACTGTTGGTGACGTTGATGAGAACTCGACCGAAATAAAGGACGAGATTAGCAAGTTAAGAGAAGTACCAGTCACGGTGATTCATATCATTATCTCGGAGATGAATGAAAAAGACATGATAAAGATATGGGTCCTTGCATCGGCAGATAATCTTCGGGTTGTTTTCCTTCCACATGACGAGAAAGAAAAGGCTAAAAGAATACCTTTTATAGCAAGTCAAGGTTAGTTCATCTTTTATCATTGAGCTGTATGATTCTAGATATCTTCAAAAGCGCTGTAACTGCTGCTTTCGATCGCCCAAATATAAACAGTTTTGCAGACTGTTTTCAGGGTCTCCCAAATGACTTGCTACCCACAAGCAAGTCTTGATATAAGCACTGCTGAAGGAAGACGGATGCAAATTATTGTTACCTTTTTGTTTTGTTCTTTTTTTCTTTAATTTGGACAGAGTTCCGCAGTTGCGCCGAAGTGGAGGAAGCCGGATACTCGTCTGACGGCCATTACCTTGTTCACGTGACTGACAGGTGTAAAGACCCAACCAGAGTTTATTGTCACAACATGGCGTCTGGCGTTCCAACAGAGTTCATCACACTGGAGACTGGTGCCGAGAACAACTACGCTGTCATCTTCCACGAACGGCTTCAGGACAGGTTTAGCTGCAGTGGTCCTGCGCGAACAGAGCTGTACGCTGAACGAGGCGCCACCAATTTCACTAAAGTGCGTCTTGATTTGCATGCCATGAAACTAATAAGCGATGATTTCACTTTTGCACAGACGGAAGAAGGAAAAGACGTTGCATTTGGCACGGCGGGAGACTGCTTCTCAGTGAACCCGGGTAAATGCAGGAAGGGTTCTTTCAAGGTTGACTTGCGCGGGACAAGGGTGCGGGTTCGGGATTATGTGGCTTGGTCCTTCCAAGGCTTCCCTATGGGTTTGCAGATGCAGGATTACAGCAGGTCAGACGATGGTACTATAGTGTCTGCAAAGTGCGGAGGGTGGTGTGGTCGATGTAAGCCAACCAGGGGAGCCATTTTTGTCGAGTCTCTGTGTTCTATTCCAGCAGGTTGGTTCACTTAGCAATCATAAGGGAGTTTATGAAACGACAACGCCAACGGCAACGAGAGCGCCACAAAACAATAGGTTTAGTGAGCAAAAACGATGGCTCTGAACGCTCTGCACGTTCGTTTTACATTTTTTGTACATTTCTCTGCCGTCATCTCCTAAACAACGACGTGAAATGACCAGATTTAGGCTTCTGTTAACGCATGGTCATGAAATTTCAGTTCTCTGTCTACGCTTCTAACCCTCTCCTACCAGTGTAATTCCATGACAGTTACTGCACATTTTCAATGCGGAACGACATGAAATAGGTGAATAGTGATACTACTAACGCGAGCACGCCGTGCTGCGCAGTAATCAAAATACTGGAAGTCGTACTCGTTGTTCATGCTAACATTCTCTATAAGATTTCACTCTTCACCAGGCCCCAGTTGTTTGAAGGGTGGATAGCGCTATCCACCCTTTGAACAACTGGGGCCAGAATTCTACTTTTTTCTGCAGCTTGTCCGTTCCCTATGGATGTGGTCTTTGCCTTGGACTCTTCTCACCAGTTACAACCATCGGACTTTGAACAACAGAAGAAGTTTGCTTACACTATGATCGATGGCTTCGCAATTTCGAAATCTAAGACACACGTTGGCCTCATCACAGTCTCAGAGACGGCGAGAACGGATATTGAACTCACTGAAAACACTCAGCCAGACACGCTGAAAGCTGCCGTGAAAAGTGTCAAATTTCAGGCGGTTCCCCCTTCATCTCCGACAAAGAGGCTTCGTGACATGCTTCGAAGAGCGTTCGAGATTTTTGAGAATGGCGGAAGAACTGGGGTAAGTGTGCCTCCTTTACTCGCCATGACCGCCCTTTGAGTATCATGGCCACCCTTTGCCGAGTATCGTCGTCACGGACAGGTGGTTTTGTGGTCGAAACGCGGGATTAATTTATGTTATGTTTCATCACTGGTCTTACCATAACGTTATGAAATAGGGATAGCAATTGACTACCAGCGCAGCTGGTGCGATGCGAGAATGCGATACTCGTATATTGCAAAATATCGGATCTTCTCCGTGTGAACTTTTCGTAGTCCATCGAGACAGTTGATTTACTCTATTTAGTCAAACTTAAGTATTAACCCTATTTAGTCAAACTTAAGTTTGGTTTTACTCAACTAGTAAAACATTATTATCGCCTAGATGGGATATGCTTGATTAAAGAAATGCCTCCTGATTGGTCAGGGCCCGAGGTGACCCCGATCCCCCACCCCCCACCGTCCCAGTATACTGCTACCGTCTTTCGCCAGAACAAATGCGCTCGACATCATTGTTACAGAGTCCTGAAGCTAGTTACCTGGCCCCCAAAATAAAAGGATGTGGGGAGACCCACTTCCAGTGCCCCCTCATTGATAGTGTTCAATCGTTTGTGTGCCCATTCCTGTTATTTGAAGGTGTAAAGCGGTGTTATCCGCGATTCGAAGACGGTGATTTAAACAGCCTGCTCTTATGTCTTTAAGACATGATCATCCTTTGCTGCAGTTTGCTTTAGTAATTTCGTTCCTTTCTGTTGAAAAAAAGACAACTCAGTATCCTCTTTCTGTCGCAGGTTCCTAAGTCTCTGATTGTGCCCATTCACGGCGACATCACAGAGGATCTACAGACAGCTGTCGCGCCCCTGAAGAACCGCAATATACAAGTGTTTGTTATCGCTGTTGGTGTGGACGCGCCCTCTTCTCGCCACATTAGCCTCGCCAGTGGAAAAGATCTCCTTCACACTGTCAAATCCATGGGTGGTCTGGTCTCTTTAAGCGCCAGACTGGTTAAGGACACTTGCGCAGGTAACTGAGAATACACTTGCGGTATGAGTCTCAAGCCAAAATGATGATGTCTGGTTCTTATGACTTTGTGCCATTTGATTTCAATATAACGTGTGCGTGCTCTGCTGTTTTGGTAGACGCGTACTCCTCGTTTGTTGTTTTTACGATCCACCTTTTAACGTTTTTTTCCTTAGTAACCGTGGTCACATTGTGGATAGCTCCTCATAAAATGTTCGTCCTTTACCGATCCAAGAATCGTCCTTTACCGATCCAAGAATCAGAATAAGAACCAGAATCAGAATCAGAATCAGAACAAGGACTTTATTGACCACGCCTCTTGGGGGGGTTTTAGGACCAATGAAGCAAATTATAACAATGAAGCTATTGCTTGTCAAATTTCAGATCCTTGTGATAAGAAGGAATGTGAACACTATTCCCGTTGTAAAGCAGTTGACTACACAGACTCTAAGTGCGTCTGTCCGAAGATGAGTGACTGTCCACCCACAAACGATGAAGTATGCGGCAGCGATGGCAAAACGTATCTCAATGACTGTGCGTTGAGAGTAGAGGCATGCGCGAAAAGATTGGACATTTCTGTGGCCTATCTGGGACCGTGTGGCAAGTTCATAGATTCCTTGTTTTTATGAGTGGCATGTCGTTGTTATACACGGTATCGACTGTTTTGTGGTTCCTGAGAGCCCCTTTGTGATCGAATCGTTTCCTTTTTGTGAGCGG
>BLFK01000545.1:2376953-2394264 GCA_014634185.1 Astreopora myriophthalma
CCCCCCCCCCCCCAAAAAAAAAAAGAAAGAACAGACGCGCTTTCTGTTCGCATTTAATAGTCACTGAGGATTCCACAGGCGTGTGGGGTTTTTCACGCTCATATACGAGGTTTCATCTGCATTACGTTGCTGAAGATCATTATTACCCACTGTTTTCTAGCCCCATGTGAAACTGCCAGTTGTGTCAGCTATACCACTTGTGAAGTACATGGTAGGAAGCCAGTTTGCGTGTGTCCGTCTGAGAAGGACTGTACTTTGCATGTGGACTTGATTTGCGGCACTGACGGTCACACTTACATAAACGAGTGCGTCATGAGAGCTCGAAGCTGTGAAGCAGGAAAGAAAGTTTCAACCAAAAGGAAGGGGTATTGCGGTGAGTAGACAGCTTGGTCAACTTAAATGATGAATTTAAAGGTACTTACCTGAACATTCTCAGAAATAAATCCGATTGCTCCTAACAAGGGTCGAGCCCTTGACTTTTCCATTACTAGTCCGGATGCTCTAGATCTACCGCTCAGCTACAGGAGACCCGTGTGAAGTAGGCCATTAAAAAAGGTTCAGATAACAACCGTGCTGCATACTGCTCGGACTGAAATGTGGAAAGAGGTGGCCTTCCCGCAAATATAGAAAAGGAGATATAGTTATATACTATAACTGCAATGTATCTTGGTGAACTACTGATTTGTTTTATTCATTCTCCAAACAACTAAAACATAAAGCACTTTTCGTTATCTCCAGGCATCTGTGATTTAGTCAAATGTACTGGAAACAACCATTGTTTCCCTAAACAAAACGGTCTGTACCAATGTCGCTGTCCACTTCAGGAAGAGTGTGCGTTATCTGGAGAAAAAGTGTGCGGTAGCGATGGAGTAACGTATGATAATGAATGCAAACTGAAGGCAAAGGCCTGCAAATCGCCCGGAGCTGCACTGGTGCAGATTAAAGACGGAGGCTGTGGTAAGGATGCCTACTCTCCCATCCCTTACCTATTGTTGTTGCCCCGACCCCATTCCCTCCCTGATCAACCATATGCATTAAAATACAGCGCTAGTAATGCATTGGAGTTTTTAACCACCGAAAAAAATAGAAAAACTCAACTAGCTTGTTTGAATAGTTCCCCTCGATTCGTTTCTATGAAAAATGATATGGCTTCCCTGATGCAAATAACGGTTTTTCGTTCTTAAGCTATCCCCGTCTTAATTTTTGAAGGAGCAAACAGACACCAGCATGTATTTATACCACACCCTTTTCTCGATAGAAATGTTAACGCTTAATCGCCAACTCTCCAAGATTCGCTATGGTTATATAATTTTGCTTAGATATATGCATTATTGACCAAGTTCTTTTTTTGCGTTTTTATGGACCGAGACGAAGTCGAGGTCCATAAAACGCAAAAAAAGAACGAGGCCAATATCCAGCCATCTTGACCGAAAAAGCTTGTTCAATAAAGGATTTATTATATGGCTTTCGGGGAAATTTCTCGCGCGGGACACGGGGGGTGGTCCCGAGCGGGCAAGGTAGCTCCATCTTGCCCGCTCGGGTAGCCAATCACAGCGCACGATTTGGTTCATCTTGCCCGCTCACGGAGCTAGCCATATAATAAAAACCATTATATATCGTTCAGTCGTGGTTTGAAAGTCCATCTCAAGTTAAGGATAATCGATTGTAATTGTATAACGACTGAGGCACCTTCATTTGTTGTTTGACACTGTTAATTGTCCTGCCAGAAACTTGCGCGGGGATAAAATGTCGATCTAACCAAGTCTGTAAAGTGGTAAAAGGTAAAGCAAAATGTCAGTGCCCTGTGATAAGCGACTGCAGCTACAAGCCAGCACTGGTCTGCGGCTCCGACAGAACTGAATATCCAAATGAATGCTTTCTCAATGTCAAGTCTTGCAAGGCCTCTTCCGGAAGCGGAGGACTGGTGCTCTTAAATAAAGGCAAATGCGGTAAGATGAGTGAACGTTGTTCGATGTTGTTCAGTTGTTGTTGGTTTTATCCTAAGAGCGTGCTTTAGCTTGTTTAGCCTAACTTGTTTGTGCTTGATGTTGAAACAATTCTCCCCTCTCGTTCTGTAAAAAGTATTCGGTAAACAGAAAGGACAATACAACCAATTTCTGGCAGCTTTTTTGTTCCATCTTCCGCTCGACCACCACGAAGCCACAAAACAATAAAAGAAACAGAACAAAAACAAACAAACATCGCTCGGCAAGTGCGTCAGTGTAGATTTTGGTGCATTTTTTTTTACTTCGTGAATTGAGCAGATTCATGGCTTTCTGTGGGAAGACCACACATGACCTTGAATTTGTTCAGTGTTAACTTCATCGCCGCTCTAAGCTCTTACGATCCTCGATAGTTTTGGACCACATGAGACCAAACTTGGAATAGACCATTTTACAGTTTTGGTTGAGTTACCTGGCCTACGAATGGAAGTGAGGCTGCCCGTGACCCGCCTGTTTTGATACAAACCTCTCTGCTTTTCTTTTTAATTTCAGACTAGTTAGCATTACAACACGTTTTACATGATAACAGCAATGCGGTCTGTATCAGTGCAAGGTCACCGCCAGCCTCGCTGGCAACCATAGGTTAGGTCACTGACCCAGGAACTGCAAAATGGCCTACTGCTGTCAAGTACTTACAATGACTTGAGTTTGGAATTCTTTGTATGGCGTTTCTGTCTCTCTGACCTTGCCCATACAGTCGTCGCTTTAGCTCCCTTCTGTTACACTGAACGTTGTCGTCTCTTTTATATATTTGTTGTTTTAGTTGGTGGCTGCGGCCTCATCACGTGTCCCAAGTATGCTGTCTGTCATAACTCGCCGGACGGGACACCCACATGTGTCTGTCCAAAGAGAGATGACTGTCCAAGCTCTGTGAGACTCGTGTGTGGGACTGACGGCAGCACGTACATCAACGAGTGTCTGTTGAAGGTGATAGCTTGCGAGCGCAAGACGGATACGAGGAAGAGGAAAGACGGACTTTGCGGTAAGTCAGTCAGGAAATTTTTTCGTTTGAGCTTTCAAGAGTGACATTCACACCATAAAAGCCGACTCTGATTAACGTTTGCTCGTCTTTGACCACCAAGTATTTTTTTGTTCTTGTTCGCTAACACAACAATCAGTACCGTTCCTCAAATGTCAAAGTGTTAGTTATCGGCTTATCGTCATTAATGCCGCTAAGAATCACACAGAACACCATCATCCAATTCTTAATACCAATGGTATGAATTGGAATGTGGAAGATTGCTGCGACCACGGTTCATCTGATTTAAAGCTGGCATTGAATTTAATGGAGCGTTTTTCATTTCAATGTAGAAAATAGTATCGCAGTGTCTATTTCTAGTGATAGGGTAAAAAATCTCGCGCTTTTTTTCGCGCTTAACGGCGGTAAATATATATTAGCTTCGAGTTTTTGCTAAGGTAGTTTCTTTGGTTCTGATTCCGCTCTAAGAGTCAGACATAAAACAAGCAGAAGTTAAAGGAAAAAAGCAGGCCTCACTTTTTTTCTGGCCTTTTCTTCGCTGCTGCTTATTAAGTATGGTTCGTAATTGTAATGACCTTTTGTCTTCTGCAGTTATGCTTCTTCCGTAGTTTCAATATAGTGTCATTTCATGTGTTCTCGATCTGTAATAAAAGTATTTCCGTCTGAAATGAGGTACCTATCTCGTGGAGGGCAGCGGCCTAACCATTCTTCTTTCTTTGAAATTCAGAGCCTTGTAAATTCGTGGTTTGCACGAACCACACGAAATGTGAACAGCGGGCTGATGGCTCTACTGTGTGCCTGTGCCAGTCCAAAGAAGAATGCCCCCTTAAACAGGAACCCGTATGTGGCAGTAACCGGAAGACCTACGACAACGAGTGCTTGTTTAGGGCCGACGCGTGTGGAAGCGACATGACATTCAAGCAAGGAAAATGCGGTGAATAAGCTGTTGTGTATTCTATGTTGCCTCGGTAAAATAAGGAATAGTTTTCTCCGATCACTTATCCTTGGTTAGCTAAACCTTGGCTCAGTGGTAGTTACTCAGCTTACCTCTTCAGAAACTTGCTGGGGCAGTTTTTTTTTAAACCGTTTTCTTAAAGTAGTGGTAATTAGCAGCTTGCTGCGTTAGTGTTTAGTGTTTAGCCTTTAGTCTTTAGGTATTACCAAGAAAGGAGAGATTCGGGTTTGACACGTGTACTCGTGTTAATTTCTCTTCTTTTATGTTAAGTGTGAAGTACGTTTTACTTTATGTAACTTGAAGTAAAAGGGAATTGTCAATGGGAATTCACCATGCGCTCGGTCCCAAGCCTCCGTAGTGAGGCTGCGTCGGCTCGACCATCTAAGGTTGGTGGTCAACTCCATGTCGGTTGTTCGAAGTTTCTTCATCAACTGCGATGATCACTCTTCAGTGCAAAAACTTCTGTAAGTAGTTTCCATGTAGTGGCCATATCAACGAATTTGGCTACTATTTTGCGGCTGCTCTCAACTCAAAACTGCCCTTCGGATTTTCAATCGTTTAGCAAAATATCATGAGCTTATACGTTCCTGTGAGTTTCAAATGTTGTTTCTCTTCCTTTAGACGCATGTTCATTCCATCAATGCAAGTCGTATGAGGATTGTGTAGTGGAGAATAACGCTGCACGATGCCGCTGCCCAGAATGTTCAGGCCCCGACAACCGTGTATGCGACAACAACAATACAACCCACCCGAGTGAGTGCTTGGTGAGGCTTAAGGCTTGCAAGATTGGCAGAGAGCTCAAGGTTGTGAGGAAAGGGCCTTGTGGTAAGCTTGTGTATCATTTAGAGAAATTTACGAGAGTTCGACTTTCGATGGAGAAAAACTGAAAAAAAAAATGGAAAAGAAAAAGAAAAACACGGCAAGTTCCAGTTATATCTGTTTGTTAAATGCGTGATATAGAATATTTTTACAGACGGTAATGTAACAAGAACTGAACCAAGCGATATTCATCGAAAACAACAACGGGATATTTATTAGTGAAACGAGCGTTCACAAACATCAAATCTGCAAGCTAGTGTGGCGATCAAATATAAAATGTTCAAATGCTTATCCGCATGGCAGCTTCAGTCTCTAAGGTCCAACAATAAACGAAGAAAAGCTCTCAATCCGGCGTCCTTCGCATCTTAATCCTTGAGAGTGAACCCCTAACAGTGTATGAAATTTAAAGCCTGTTTTTTTTTTTACGGTTTTTTTGCGACTGCTTAACTTGCTCCATGAACTGGGACGATCACTCCAACTTCAAAATCACAACTACGAGTATGAGTTTTCTGTTCTGAGCACGCGCAATTGGAGAAATTTCGACCTCGAAACCTAATGCGCGTGCTCAGTACGGAAAACTTGTAGTCGTATAGTCGTACTCGTCGTCCAATTTAAAGTTCGCTAATTGACATTAGACTTTTATGTATTCATGTTTGATAACTGTTCGTTTGTGCTAAACTTTTCAGATCCTTGTTCCTTTAAGAAGTGTTCACGTTACGAGAAGTGCATCGTTGACTCCAAAAAGCAGGCCCGATGCGTCTGTCCCTCTCTGCCCCAGTGCTTGCGCTTCGACAGATCCTCTCCCGTGTGTGGCTCCGACGGAAAAACTTATTTTAATGAGTGTGCGCTGAGGGCACAGAATTGTGCAAAGCGATCGAAGGCTCGCGTGCAATACAGTGGACAATGCGGTTAGTACTGATTTCAGTTTAAAGGCTTAAAGCTTAAGAATCGGTATGTAGTCATAGAATTGTGCATTGTTTGTAACAGAATTTGTGATATCGACAAGGGTTTAAAAAAGATAAGAAATCAACTTTTACTTATACAAGGCATTTGAAGCTTCAAGGTTGTGCGGCCGTGTATAGAAAGTAACAATTCAAATAATCACAACAACGTTAAGAATCCCAAATGAACGAGCCAGCTAGTTGGCTGTTTATAAGGCGTGGTGGAGTTGAATTTGGGACCACCGAAGACAAATCGATTTGCTGATCCGAGCGGGAGTTGAACCCAGACCATCCGCGTGCAAATCCAACGCCTTAACCACTGGTTGCAAGCACTCTCCTCTGTGCGAAAAATACGTGGCATAAATAATGAGCTGTCAATCGCTGCCATGCTAAGCCATTTGATTGGGTGATTGTGCACACCTATGCTTTTTGGCGCGCGAATTGTCGTTCCAAAAATGGATCGTCTACTCCTGTGTTGGCGTAGGAACCCAATAGTGTAGATTGGTTTCTGACGGGGTGGAACAAGAAGCTTGGGGGCGTGTTTATTTAAGTTAACGTAACTGCGTTTAAGAAACCCAGCTGGAAGGAGACAGCCAGTTGGTTATTTACAAGGCGTGGTGGAGTTAAATTCGGGACTACCGAAGACAAATTCAGTTGTTAGTCAGCGGGATTTATGGCTGGAGGCATCCACGTTTAAATCCATCGCCCTGACACTGAGCCACGCCACCTCCAAAAGGATGAAAATTTCGAAATTTTCTCGTGATGAAAACAATCTGTCACTCACTCGCTGCGCTCATTCATAAAGTAATATTTGCGTTCGACGAAGGAGAACTAAGGCTATTCCGGGCTTTTTTCCCCGCGGGTATCCATCGTGATACCATTTGATTTCAGGGTTTTGACGCCATCTTGTTTTAGTAATATTCTTACCACTGGAAGTTAAAACTGATTGCTATCTTTGTGCCGCCGTGTAAACGGTGTAATATCCTCTGTCTTTTAGGTCTTGTAGTACTACCGTGCTCCAGTACTTCATGTGGGTACGGCGCAAGGTGTAGTTTCACCAGGGGTTACCCAGAATGCAAATGTCCCGTGGAAGGGGAATGCCCGGCTGAAAACAGACCCGTATGTGGCAGTGATGGACAGAATTATCCCAACGAATGCGTACTGACGGCTACGGCTTGCAGGAGGGGCATGAATGTGATAGCAGAATATGATGGCCCGTGCGGTACGACGACATTTTAAATATATTTTTTTTAGAAAGCGCAACTTGTCTTTCTAGTTATGAAAGCTGAGCTAATTAGCGCGGGAGCTTTTTGGCCAACGATGAAAACTCGAAGCGTGAATCGTGAGATTACTTTCAACTAAACTTTTATATGCGGAGAGGTAGTTGCGCAATTGGTGGCGTTACTCGATGGCTTTTCTCATCTCGATCTTGAGCGGCTACGACCTGTTTTGAAAATAGCCTTTTAATAGGCCGGACTAACGCGAGTGCAAGCAATAGGCCATTACCGAGTTCACGTCAGCCTCTTTTTCAAAACGAGTCTAAGTGTGAAAGTTGTGTTTTACTTTGCATACGAATAAAAACTCATTTTCATACGAAAGACTTCACACTTAGACTCGCTTTAAAAAAGAGGCTGGAGTCAACTCGGAAATGGCCTATTAGCAAAGAATTTGAGAGGGGAGGAGGTACGGGGCTGGAGACGTTTTCCTGCTCTTCTTTCCCCTCTCCCTCTCCTTTCAGATGTTTGCCCACGTTCCAGGTTCCTCGCCTATTAAAATTTCGTATTTCAGGAAACGAGCAAATCACTCGCTACCCAGACGACTCGGAAAGTGTTAACCAATCTTGTGTAATTCTTATTATTTCTCATTCGTTTCCTCCGCTAGCTGCTTGTCTGTTGGCAAATTGTGAGAGATTCTTTGCCCGGTGTGAGATATCACAACAAGGACTAGCTAGTTGTGTGTGTCCTGCGGTGAAAGGGTGCCCTGTGGCACCAGATTTAGTCTGCGCAAGTGATGCAAGAGTGTATACCACTGAATGTCACATGAAGGTGCAAGCGTGTCTGCAAAGGACGCTTCTAAGTGTTGTCAAGAAGGGACCATGCAGTAAGTATTACGGGGGAATCTCTGTTTGCATTTTTTGCCTCATTAGCATATGCTCGCTCTCTCTCTCTCTCTCTCTCTCTCTCTCTCTCTCTCTCTCTCTCATCAAGATATTTAAAAAATATCTCCGAATATCGAACGAGCGTTGCAATATTAATATTCTCTGAAAATTTGAGCCCAATATACGGAATAATTTCGGAGAAATTCCCTTGTAAAACTCCAAATCGTAAGAAATGTTGGCTCATTGACGTTTTTGCCACCAAAAAAAAATTTGCTTTTGTTGATGCTTGATATTTCCGTAGATATTGCTTGAAAAGATCTTACGATTGCACAGCTTGCTCCAGTTAACAGCCTCTGTCAACTTTTCCAGTTTATTCGTATACGCGGCGACCCTTTCTATGGATTGTCTCTTATGCTAATGCTCAGAAATGTAAACAATAACTTCAGGAAAGTCCTCCAAAAGCAACATTTAAGTTGATTTGAGTTTTGGCGTCCCCAATTAGTGCTTCGGCGCCAAATACATTGACATTTCAAGGCGCAGTTCATTATCGTCATTATTACTTAAAAGTTAGCTGCGAACTTGAGGAATCTTTGATTTGTTGTCGCATTATTGCTCAAAGCTTGCGTTGCATCATTTCTTAGCAACATGCGAGGATTTACGCTGTGAAAATTACGCCACGTGTGTTGAGATTGACAGACAGCCCACATGTCAGTGTCCTGATGAAAGCAACTGTAAGGCTACAACTGACTTTGACCTCGTGTGTGGCTCAGATGGTAAGGTATATTCCAGTGAATGTCACATGAAGGTGCAGGCGTGTCGGAAAAGGACGCTTCTAAGTGTTGTCAAGAAGGGACCGTGCAGTGAGTATTACCGCGGAATCTTTGTTTGCATTTTTTGCTTCATTAGCATGTGCTTATCATTCTCTCATCAAAATATTTAAATAATATCTCCGAATATCGAACGTTGCAATATTAGTATTCTCTGAAAATCTGAGCCCAATGTACGGAATAGTTTCGGAGATCAGTATTCCCTTTCAAAAACTCGAAATTGTACAAAAATATGATGGCTGGTTGACGCTTTTGCCACTAAAAGAATTTTTCTGTCGTTGATGCTTGATATATTTCCGTAGATATTACTTTCAAAGATTTGAAGATTGCACATGCAGTTTTCTCTAGTTAACAAACTATTTCAACTTTTCAAGTTAATTCGTAACACGGCAACCCTTTCTATGGATTAACTCTTATGCATCATTTCTTAGAAACATGCGAGGATTTACGCTGTGAGAATTACGCCACGTGTGAGAATGACAGACAGCCCACATGTCAGTGTCCTAAGCAAAGCAACTGCACTTCTACTACTGACTTTGACCTCGTGTGTGGCTCAGATGGTAAGGTATATTCCAGTGAATGCCACATGAGGGTGCACTCGTGCGAGGCAGGCGTATTCGTCAATGTGAGGAACAAGGGCGTCTGTGGTACGTCGAATTTTCTTGTTATTAAAGGTTTTACGATAAATTTAACTGTGTAGCAAGGCGTATCCGTTTCGACTTTTGGAGCACTTTTCTTAAGATCGCATGTGGACGACACTATCACCGGAGCTTGCATAATTACACTGACTTTGCAAAGTAGACATTTACCGTTAAAAATAAAGAACTCGGTGCAAACATGTTCTGGCCAAGACAAATACGTTACGTTGAAACAAGGTTAGCAAACTACTTCACCCTGTGACGGTGTTACGTCACAGCCTCGAATTCAATAGTGTTGTCTCGTTGGCTGGCCATCTTATGAGTGCCGGAGTCTTCTTGATTCACAAAACCTACTCAGTTAAACTTGTCACATGCGTGCCTACCGGATGTATTGCGACTCAAGTTTGAGTATCTTGAACATATTTGAAGAGGCGAAATATCTGAGAAACTGTATGGTGTTCGGATAAGAGAAAACTTCCACTGAGGGGTTCAAAATCGTTCATCCAGCCACCTCTCTCTATTTCACGCTGCATCTCTCCTCTTTCCACAGGCCTGTACGTATGTGTGTCACAACCTTCCTTTGTTGTATTGTTTGTAGTTAAGTCATGCTGTTTTTAGAATATAAATTTATTGTAGCTAACACAATCTTTCTTTCCCCTTGTTTTTATCCGTGAATATGTGGGATGTCAACATTACTTCGAACAGCTCGAGGTGAGTTCCCTGTAAACAATTTAAATTTGGTTATTTGTGGATTTTTCTCTTACTCCTATGCAAAGGCGGGAAGGCATGACAAAACCATCGTTGCGGTGTCGTTTGTCCGAATATGGCGAGATATAGCTGACGAATTTCCGAAGATGTCCGAACTTCAGTTGAAAAGGCGTTCGGTAAACGTTATATTTAAGCGTCTTGTACGGCTGCTTCCAGCTTTTTCACATTTAATAGTTAGAAGTGTTAGCCATTGGTACAGCGTTTAGCTAACGTAGACGGGAAGGGGGGGGGGGGCAGTTTGCAAAGGGAATAGTTGCGTCATGAAAAACCAGTAATCCGAGGCCGGTGGGAAAAACTACTGAACAACGAGGTTTTCTCCCATCCACGTAGTAGTTCTCCTGCACATGTGTATCCTGCGGATGAATTCCTACGAAATAACCTTATAATTTTTAGCTTTTGAGCGGCACTTAACTTTCAAATGGTGCCGGTTTTATTGCTATATTCACTGAGTACGGAAAATAATGTCCAATGAAACCCAATGATTCATTTTGCTGGACAAGGTAAATCAAACAATTAATATACGGTTACCACTAAAAATAATAACTTTTGGTTTCAGTCACGGTTTTCTAAGTACAAACTGCATCATCTGTTAAGATTTTTCCTTCACACTCTTGGATGGTAGCTTATTGTTTCCCTTAATTCTTTCTGTTTTTTTTGTCCGTCCTTAAGCAGAGGATCCGTGCAACATCAAAGAATGTCCTCTCTACTCTGACTGTGATTTAGACGATAACTTTGAAGCTCAATGCACATGCCTAAAGAGCTGTCCTCTGATTTTTGACCCTGTGTGCGCTAGCGATGGTGAAACGTATCCAAACGAGTGCGGTTTTAAGATGCGAGCATGCGCTCTCAATGGAAGCCTCAGTCTGTTACATCCAGGTTTTTGTAGTGAGTGGCTTTGCCTTTTTTTCATGCCGTGTCTTTTCTATCAGTTTTTGTTATCTTGCACGCTTTGATTCGTAAGGTTTTCTGACGCTCAAAGCAAAGTTTACCTCCAGCTCGTCTCTTCTCTATCAGCTCCTTGCTCTACGGTAACTTGTCAGCTCTATGCTCAGTGTGTGTCCAGTAATGGTACCACTGGAGTGTGTCTTTGCCCAAGTGACTGTCCGTCCAAGCCAGCCAGTCCTGTCTGTGGCAGTGATGGCAAGACGTATAACAGTGAATGTCATCTACGAGTTGATTCTTGTGAGCGGAAAGCAAACGTGTCTGTTCGTCATGTAGGGAAGTGCGGTAAGGCTTTGCTATCGATTCTTTCTTAATCTTGATTCCTCCGCAGCCAACCGCCGTATTCTGAAGTTAGACTATTTTTAAGTGTTAATTGGCAAGGTAACAAAATTCAACAGTCGTTCTCTAGGTTTGGATTTTTCAGTTTGGAAATATTGCCACGTATATGCCAGATAGTTTTTACTAATTTCCAGTGATTGTTTGAGCAAGTGGGTTGAAACAATTATAACGATACCTTTCGTATGGTCCTTGATTATCTTCGTGATGTCATGCTAGTCGTCATCGCCATCGTTGCAGTTATCGTCACAAACTTCATTGTCATCATCTTTGTTATCCTTCTAATTAAAGCTCATTATTGGTCTTCATCATCATCATCATCATCATCATCAACGCTATCATCGTCATCTTCATTGCAATTGTTTAGCTCACTTTTCTTGTCTCTTTTCTTTTCCTTCGTGGTATCAAAGATCCTTGCTACTCCAAGAGGTGTTCACCTTACGCGCAGTGTGTCTCTCAGTTCGGGACCTTTGCTCGGTGTGTGTGTCCGTCCAAATGTTCACTCGTATATGACCCAATATGTGGCACAGATAGCAAAAGCTACTTCAACTTGTGTGCTCTTCAACTAACAGCTTGTCAATCAAACTTGACAGTCAGAGCTGCTTACAAGGGGACATGTGGTATGATAATGTGACGTGTGATTGACACTTCAAGCCTGTTACTGCGCCTTTCAATGACATGCGCACTCTAGACTTTGGGCTACCATGAGCGATTCGTTTGTTTCTTTATTTTTATGTACTATTTTACCATCGTTAATTATATTCGCTGTGGTCGCACTCATACTGTTAAAAACAAGCGTTCAAAGTGAATCGAATTTCGCCGATCACAACGCTCGATGTGATCCTTTGACCCCTTTCAGCAAAACGGTCTTGCTTTCCGAGAGATCAGCAAAAGTGATTGACAGCAACGAAAAACAGAAACCGCCGTTGAGATTTGAACTTCATAGTTCGCATGTTGTTGAATGGAATCACACGCTGCAAGATGATTTTAATATTTGCGGTGTGTGCATAAGCGCGAACTTTCAAGCGTGAATTGTTCATTTGTAGACTGTTTAGAGGGTCTCCTCTTACCAAAATTTTTACTGTGTGGTTACTATCATTCATCTTTTCGTTGTTAATTTTCTATCCTGTCTTTCACTACTTTATACTTAATTTTCTGTTGTTCTTTCCTATTAAAATATTCCCTTTCATCGGCTTGACCGATCCGTGGCGTTACCTTACCCCAGGCAGTCCTACAACGCCTTGCTCTCGCGTGAGTTGTCCTCCAAATGCTACCTGCATTGTCACGGGTAATGGCACAGCTCAGTGCGCATGCTCCAAAACATCTTGCTCGAGTACTAGCGGCAGTGTCTGTGGTAGTAATGGCAAGACTTACAAGAATGTCTGTGAAATGGAGACTGAATCTTGCGAAAGAAATCAGACCATCACTGTACGGTCTGATGGACCATGCAAAAGTGAGTAAGAAACTGTTTAATAACATGCTCATGGAAAACTTTTACTTATTACCAACAAACCATTGCTCGCTGAATTCTGACTTTCAGTCTCTACACGACATACCGTAAATGTCGTCACGACCGCAATAGGGAGCTCAAACACAGGCGTTTTTGAGCGACGCACCGCAACCAGAAGTGAAGCGTTTTCGCCTTTAACCTTTCTTGACGGTGATATTACATTGGTACTAATCGGCGACTTTATTATTATAGGGACGATTCACCCAAAGAGTTTATGACCTAACACAAACTTGTCTAACATTAACTCTTGACTTTCTCCCCAAGATCCTTGCTACGAGGGAAAATGTAAATATGGTGCAGTATGCGAGCAAATTTCCAACACTACAGCTCGTTGTGTGTGTAGCACGTGCCACTTCAGATACAAACCAGTTTGCGGAAATGATAACCGGTCTTACCTGAATCACTGTTTTCTTAGACGACAGGCCTGTCTAACCCAGGCCCCACTTTCTGTGGTGCATCATGGACGTTGTAGTAAGTCGATAACTGTTGTTACAGAAAAATGCTAGAGACTATGCTGTAAATCTTTCTAATGCACTCCTCTTGAGAACGAAAGAAACCGGACTCGGACCATAATATAGCCATATATGTTATCTTATGCGAGAAAAATCTCAAGGCAGGGCGTTTCTAGAGTCAAAATGCTTTTCATGATCTTTACTTTAAACTTGTTCTCTATTCTTTTTCTCTCTCTCTCTAAAATTGTGTCTTCAAACGCTGACTCTTCTCAGTGTGCACCACCACCCGTTGTCAATTTGGTGGCAAATGTGTACTCCGGGAGGATGGGACTGAGTCGTGCCAGTGTCCACGCGGCTGTCGTCTTTCATTTGATCCCGTTTGTGGAAACAACAAGAAAACCTACATGAACCGTTGTGCATTTAACCTGGACAGATGCCAAAGTAACGGAACTATAGCGCTTGATCATGAAGGAAAATGCTGTAAGAAACTCTCAATCACTCTTTGTCCTTTACTTTTTTCGGCGTCGTGTAATCTGCCGTTATGCACCGTTCTCTCCGTGCTATTCAACCCCTAAATAAGTAGAAACTGTTAAAAATCACTTACCTTTTGACTGAATATGCTTTTATGTTAAAGTAAAAATGTTTTTCCAGCATTCGGCAAATCCCTGTTGACTGTTTTGGCTCTTGAAAGTAGTTATCAGGTGATGTTTCGTTTCCACACAAACTACACACTGGCAGCGAGGGTGGTAACAGCTAGACTTATGCTACGCCTTCAGTGTTTTTATTGCGTCCCCAAACTATAAATTCGGCCTGCCTGTGTAAATGGCAGAATCAGTTTAAAAACCGTCCCAACATAACGATTTTCTCAATAATGAATAACAAACCGAATTCTTTTGCGGAGTCTTCTGTGAAATTAACTGGATGTCATTTAAAACACGCTCCGGAAAAAACCAGATAGCTTCTCAGTGGCGGTCACATGTCGCCTTTTTCTTGATCCATTCTCCTCCTGCTGTTGCTGATCAGATGCCCAATGGTATCGTTTTCTTGGCACACAATTTTCTTTGCCGACCCTTTCGTCTTAATGTTGGCCTTAAATCTGTCTGATTCTGTCGCGTTTGCTTTACTGATTTACTGTTTCCCAGTCCCCGGCTGCGCTCAAACCAGGTGCCGTTTCTACTCCTCGTGTGTGGAGCGCCCGAACGGCCAAGCTGTTTGTGTCTGCAACGAAACTTGCGCTCTGTCTTTGGATCCAGTTTGTGGCAGCAACGGAAAAACGTACATCAATGAATGTCTGCTTCGAGTTGATGCCTGCAAACAACGACGAAGCTTTGCTGTGTTAGTGCCAGGAGCATGCAGTGAGTCTTTGTGTTTTATATTCCTTTTTGTTAATTTAAGAACTCCGCCTTCGCCAGAACTGGCTTGGCTCGTGTTCCCATCAAAACAACTGTTGAACGATGATGATTATTTTGGGAAACCAAGACAAATTTATCCCTATGATTTACTGGACGATAAGGCTACAGAGTAGCTTAATGTTCTTGATATTTAACATTAGAATACGAGTTCGAGTTTTTCTGTGAGTCAATGGATAGTCAACAAGGCGCCTAACGCCGAGTTGACTCTTTGACTCATAACTCGGAAAACGAGAACGAGTAGTTCAATTGTTTTAGTAGAAATCCGCTCACGTACTACCTTGAAGAAGCCACCATTGTCTTGTTTTTGCTCAAAAGGCCGACTGTTCTGCTACTCACTATCTATCACTCAATAAATAGCAAGTAGCGAGCTAATCAGATTACAGAATTTGTGATAGTATATGAGTGGATTTCTACTAATAACTGATCTAAATATTCTTAATACGGCTTAATAATAATTGAAAACGACTGTTTCTAGAAATTCACGCCGCACGCGCCTCCTGTAATGTTGCTTTTGAGCTAAAACTGATCTATTTGCTTGCGTGATAAATAACTCATTGTTCGAACGCATCTTTTTGTTCTTTTCTTTTCTTTTCTCTTCTCCTCCTTCCTGCTTAGCTCCTTGCGCCCTTCTCAAGTGCGACTTTTACGCGGAGTGTAAGGCACAGCTGGACGGATCCCTTGAGTGTGTCTGTCCCAGACAGTGTCCACTGTCCTTTGATCCTGTGTGTGGCAGTGACGGACACACGTATCCTAACGAGTGTACTCTTCAAGTACAATCTTGCCGAACTCAGACGCGTATCGCTGTAACTAAGCAAGGGCAGTGTGGTGCGTATTGTGTTGCACTGGATTTGAGAGCTTTGTCTTATCTTGCTGAAAACGTAATCGTCCTGTATTGGAATAGGTCTTTGCTTATCCAGAAACAAATTTAAATTTTCGGAAATGAGCGCACGTTCTGTTTCGGCCCGAACGATCTCGAATGTTCGTGGAAACAATTCTTGATTCCTGTAACTCCTCCTGAATACTTGTAACACCTTTCATGACAAATTCTTGATTTGTCAGCAATTATTTTTTCATGTGACCTAGCAACGAATACATTAGAAAGCACTTGAACACTTATTTTAAGACGATAGACCGTCCTCGGGGATGTACTGCCCGGCTGAGTTCTTTTCCTGCACCAAAACTTTACTCGATGCAAAACTTTGTTTGAAGTAGATTGTGCCTGAAACCCAATCAGACCAACTGGAAAAGATTGCGAATGCTAGTTCTCTTTTCCTTGTGTTACTTATTTTGTCTGTCCTCTTGTGATTAACGTAACTTTTGATGCTCTTTACAGTTTGTACCAGAGGCAATTGCCTGCTCCCGGTTGCGAGGTCTGCGAGACACATAAGCAGACGCTTGGGTTTCCGAGGTTCGATTTTTTATTTCACTCCCTATGAGTTCTGGTGACATCTTTCCTTTCGTAGGGTCAACGTGCTCTCTTACTTCTTCTTCCTATAATTTTGTTATTCCCGTGTGATCTTGCTTTCGAAAAGCATGAAATCTCGTGTGCCTGGTCACCGTAAACCAAGCACGTGTCCTTCACTGGTGTATCTTGGTAAAGTACCGTATTTTAATATCTTGTATTACAATTGTTTTGAAGACTACAGTTACCAAAGTGAAGACCTTCTTAGGGTTAGAATATTGTTCAAAAAGATCACACGTTGGTTGTTGTATTAAATGAGGTAACTTTGCGACCAAAGCGTTGTCAAGAGTTGACAGTGTAAACGCATCAAGTGCAAATCGATTTACCATGGCACAGTTCCCGGCGTGGCTTTGTCCTGTAAATAAACAATAATTAGAGCAATTTTTTCATCCACACGTTGCTAAGGTTACTGCTCAAGCGACCACTATTCAAAACATCTGATAAAGGAAAGAAACCCGACCACAACTCTGTCCTGTAATTCTCGGCAATGAGTATTCAAAGTTAACGAGGTTCTTTCACCCTGCTGTGTTGCATTATCACATCACAGATTGTGATCTCACGGCATGAGCCTGATGTATTTTTTCATTCTTCGCTATATATCATCACTTATCGGTTGATTGATTGATTGATTGATTGATTGATTGTATACCTCGTGCTAACCGAATTAGAGGGCCGCGCTGTACGTTACGGCCCGGTCTTTTGGGTGTTATGGGTCATCATTAATTGAAGTGCAAAAACAGGTGCCGTAACTTACCTTAACTTGAGCACCGAGAAACCTCGCTAATCGAATCGAGCACAATGAACACTATGAAGTCAAGCCTTTTGTACTGTAGAATAGGTCCCTGCAGATACAGTTTGATGCTTCTCTGGTTTGAAGATTGAATGGACGTAACTTGAAAGGTCACAATTCACGAACCAACGTTTCGACACCCCTGCTTAGTGTCTTCATCAGGAGTGATCTAGCGCTGCAACAAGAGTCCATTTATGTTCTCACTAATTAAGGACCTTTTCATTTAATAAGGTAGAATAAGGTGTCAGGTAAAAGGCCGCCATCATCGCGGTTCCAATGGGCGTGGGCGGAGTTGATGTACCACGCTTCCAAAGAAAGGCATTGATGGTACCGACCCCTTGTGGTGATAATTTTAGAATCATCCCACGCAATTGTATGA
>BLFK01000548.1:26246-39013 GCA_014634185.1 Astreopora myriophthalma
CCCCCCCCCCCCCCCCCCCCCCCCCCTCCCTCATCCAAGGTTAGTGTAGCAAGGTTATGTAACAACAATCTTTTGTTCTCTGGCTTGTGGGTCATTTGCTGTGGTGCAAAAGTACCTAACTTTTCCCCCACTGCACATGTTTGGGTAGAATGTAAACGGCCCATTAATTTAAAAAAAACAAAAAAAGAAAAAACCTTTACTCACTTAAATGTCTTTAAAGTTGATGAAGAATGGTGTTCCCATTTTTTAAAATATATTTTACTGTTCCAGAGATATTCAAGTGTTTCTTCAAAAATTGATGACATGGCAAATGTTTTTGGTGTAACTTACCTGACAAAATTAATAACAAACTCAAAAATATCTTGCTACCAGTATTGTTCATCAGATAAGGCACAAAATGAAACACATTGTGGTGCTGTCATTGCAGCACTCTTCTCTCCAGTCACTCTGCAATGAACCAATTGTCATTGATTTTCAATTGGGTAAAGACAGGCAGTTGGTCCAAATGGAAACATACATGGTGCCCATATTGGTTTACATCTTATCACAAGCTTGCTCACTGGGAGGAAAAACATGTCTTGACTCTGAAGATGACTTCCGCACTGGTTGTCGAAACGTCAGTCAACACCAACAGTCCTTCTCCGGACTCCAGTCACCCAGATGATCATTTTCAATCGAGTTATGTTACTCCTGGGTTCAAACCATTTTCTTAAAACATGTTTTATTAAGACAAAACAGGAGAAAGTCAATCTTGCATGATATAGACCCAGCAGCAAAGTGGTTGCCATAGCAACAACACAACTGAAGTCATTTGTACCTTACCTGACGTGCATTAGTTGTGCCAGGTTTGATTAACATCACTCCAACCAATATTTTCCGAAATACTGGTGAGTTGATTTTTTTGAACAAAAACTTGTCTCTGGAGCATGGGAAGTTATTTAAAAAAAGAAAGCACCATTTTTCATCATTTTGAAAGGTCCTTAAAATAGGCAGGTAATATCTTTTTCTTCATTGACACTTTACATGTAAGTTACATATCATGCTTATTAGGCTACTATGACAATTGACAGACCTCACTATAAATGTTGAAGGCTGATTAGTTATGACGTTTGTCTGGAAACACAGCCGCAGAGTCATTTCATAAATGACTCCTTTTAATTCCTTCAGGTAGTGTTCTTAAGCAATTCCGGTGAAGAACAGTCAAGCATAGCTCGTAAAATTGGCTTCAGGACAGTCAAACTTGTGCAGAAACCAATAGATGGATCACCAGGTCAGTCCACTGTTACACTGTATCTCTTTTTGTAAGTGGATTTTGTGACATGGTGGCATGACCAGCCATGAAGTATATCTGATAGCACCTATTCCTGGTGTTGCAATCATGCTCTTGTTGCCATTACCATTGAAGAGGCATTGGGCTGAAGGAGGGCCTAAGCAGTGGGTTTCTCAAAAAAGAAAAAAGAAAACAATTATTGCTCAAAGTGGCCCTTATAGAAATGATTGCTCCGGTATTTGATTTTTCATGTGTTTGTCATTGATTTAAAAAGAAATCAGCCATGGAAAACCCCTCCTTTTTATTGTTTGCAGGTTTCTTTTGTTTGGGGTTCAACAATATATGTAAACGTTCCCACGGGAAAAAGCGTCCTTTTCATGGCTAATTTCTGGAAAACAAAGTTCAAAGAGATGAAAACAATAACACCAGCAACAAAAGAGTAATGATTTCTAGGGGAATTAGAGGCCGCCAAAATCTGAGCCCATTTTAATCAATGTTAAATTCCAAGGAATTCACTACTTAGGCCCTTCTATTGACATGAGCCCTTTATTTATCTCATACCGAGCTATGCCATGCACAAAGATTAATTTTTTTAATAAACAAGTGAAGATAGAAACATTGGAAGAGCTGGCTGGAAAAACCTCTTCAGTGACTTTTGCTTTGTTTGTTTGTTTTTGTGTCATTTTGTCAGTTATTCACTAAGCCCCAAGCAATAAATTTAACTAGGGCTGAACAGCAAACTGGCAGAAGTAATGTGGAAACAAACAAACAAAAAACGTAAAAAAGAAAACGGGAAAAGGATGGGCAATACGATGAAAACAGGATACAAAAACAATTTCTTGTTTCTGATGGTATAATGTTTATGGGCATAATATGTTTTCTCATCTTTTGCACATGACTTGGATTGGATTTGGCAGTGATTCGGCAATAATTATGACGAGAACAATTAAAACAATAAAAACACAGTCAAAAGCAACTGACGAAATGATCCTCACACTTTCTGGACAATTTAAGCAATTGTCTCATATATGCACTTGAAAAATTCAAGTGACTTCAACGGGATTCGAACCCACGACCTCTGCGATGCCGGTGCAGTGCTCTTACCAACTGAGCTATGAAACCACACAGTTGAGAGCAGGTCAATTTGTTGACCGCCCTTCATAATCATTTCTTTCATTCATTCCTTTCACGGGAAAACACGCATGAGCCCAACAAATTGACCTGCTCTCAACTGTGTGGCTTCATAGCTCAGTTGGTAAGAGCACTGCACTGGCATCGCAGAGGTCGTGGGTTCGAATCCCGTTGAAGTCACTTGAATTTTTCAAGTGCATATATTAGACAATTGCTTAAATTGTCTAGCAAGTGTGAGGATCATTTCGTCAGTTGATTTCTAGCCCGCACTTCATAATCATTTCTTACAGTGAAAAGCAAAAACCATTTTTTAAGGAAGTTTGTATTTGTTTCCTTTTTATTTCAGGACTAGGATTTCATTTTGAAATAAATGGTTTACCAATATTCCTCAAAGGAGCCAATTGGATTCCGGCAGGTACTTATTATTTGTCCGCCTTGAAATGATTTAATTGAGGCCCCTCGCCACATTTTTCTGCTGCTGTTATTTTCAAGGACATAAGAACTGCCAAGAGGGATCATCTACCGGGGGTCATATTGCGAAATTGCGGCCTAATTTCACGCTATCAGTGGCCATTACCTGAATTAACTATCCCAAGTCTTTTGAAGAAAATTAAAACAAGTAATGATTGTTAAAAAATAAGTAAATAAATAAAGAAATAAATTTTTAAAATGGGCGCAAGAGGGGAGTGGGCTGCCTGTAATTTACACTGAATCAGAAAACCGCTTTTTGTCATCGCATATTTTTACCTCAAATAGGAATGAGGTCTTTTGTAAGAAACAAATTTTTGAACTTGAACTTTGAAAAAGTTTGAATTTAAACAAGAGGCTAAAGTGAACTTGGAACTTGCATATTTTTGTGTCCTTCCCAGATGCGTTTGAGGACCGCGTAACAAGCTCAGTTCTGAGAAATCTTCTCCAGTCCGCCGCTGATGCGCACATGAATGTCGTGAGGAACTGGGGAGGAGGGATCTATCAACATGATGAATTCTACAGTATAGCAGATGAATTAGGGTACAGTATTCATGGCTAACTTACCATGCTCCTGTGAAGCAGTTTCCTCAGCTGTAAACGGTTTACGCCATTTGAGCAAGTCACTGTTATCTGTTGTGTTTGCCAGTGAAAAGGAATGCGTAATTAGGAGTCGGCGACGAAAAGGTTGCGTTTTCAAATTTATCCACGCGGATAAGGGTAGTCGGGGTCACAGAAAGTGAAAGCGTTTGCCGTTTGTTATTGAATAGTGAATTTCTAATATCGTTGTATTTCCAGGTTACTTGTTTGGGAGGAATTTATGTTTGCTTGCGCGTTGTATCCAACTGACGAGGACTTCTTGAATTCCGTTAAAGAGGAAGTGCAATATCAGGTTAGTGAATCAGATACGGGACGATTAACGATCACCACACAGTCATCAGCCCTTTTAGAGGGAAATTATGGGGTTAACAAATAGATTCCATGTTACCGTACGTGTGTTCAGTAATAGATCACATATGACGTCAAAAAGTGATAAGTGGCACACGAGGCGATAGGCGAGATTGTCACTGATGTCCTTGCCACATTTTGGCGTCTCTTGTAATCTATTACTGAACAGACGTACGGCGTCATGGAATCTATTTGTTTTGTGTAATAAAGCGATAAAAGGATGATGTCATCTATGAGTCTGTCCTCTAATAGATCATAAGTGAGAACTAATCAAAACACGGTAGTTTATTAGATAATGATTCTAGTAACACGTTGGAAAACCACTGGACACTTACTGTTAAATATAAGCTGCAAGATAATTACCCAAATTCCTTTAATGGGGAATCAAAGGGCTGCATGCATAACCGTCGTGACTTCTTTTTTTCGAATATTGTTTTTTGTTTGTTTTTTTGAGTGCCGACAAATTTCGAGCAATAAACAGTGTTAAACTTACGGAAACACTGAGGGCTACAGGATCTCGGTTTTCATCGAATTGCCTAATTGTTTTGCATACCACTTCAAAAATTTGTCAGTGGACTGAAGAAGTTAGACACCGTTTATTTCTCGGAATTCAGCTTCGAGTTGACGAAATAACCAAAATCAGTACGGGAAAAAAACAAAAACAAAACAAACAAACAAGTCACGAACGACCGTTATGCATGCAGCCTCTCAACTGCAATGCACATAAATATTCATTGTTGTTTTCGGTAGCGAGTGGCCATCATGTAAACGGCCTATTTGACCACTTCTATTTTCTAGACTGCCTTTGATATAACAGTACGATTTTACTATCAAGGAGCAATTCTTGACTGGGTTCCCTTTTGAGACAAACCAATTTGCTTTGGAAAGATAGCAAGACAACTATAGTGAGCAGTATAAAAATTTGTAGCCCGTTTTTCCAACCACACAGCAGTTAGTAGCCACATGCACGGATTTCAAGCCTATTTTTAAACTTTTGACAAAACCAGAAACTTGTTAAAGAAAATGTAGATCCTTTGCATAAATGGCGCTCGCATTTGAATAACAATACTTCTACATCTTAAGCTTCGTGTTGGTGCTTTTTAAACAAAGGATTTTTCTCCTGTATGTGAGGCCTAGTATCGGTATTGTTATTCAAATATTAGCGCCATTTATGCAAAGGGTTGATAGATAGATAGATAGATAGATATTTATTTAATTATTTACAAACACGAAAATCGAATAATTGCATTATCCAGGCGAATACTTGAGTAATTGGATATTTTTAAATATGCAAGCGACAGTAACTTAATATAGTTGCTGCCTCAAAGTAGGTCATTGGATGCAATGAAGGCTGTCTTCACATTGATCCTCGCTATAAAAACTATACTCGAGAAAACAATTATACACCATTTTGTGGTCATCAAACCGAGTTCTTATTCTTTTTCCTTATACGGAATGTTGTGGTGCACTCCTGAATGGTCCGGCTTAAGAAACAATTACAGAAGTACGATAAAAAATTACAGCAATGCAACCCTCCTTGGTCAGTGTGATCGCTCTGAGCCTCCCTTCAACGTCAAACATCCGTTTGCACTCGCCATCTTTGCTGTATATTGACAGCGTCATCTTTGCCGACCACAATTCACATTCAGCGATGATAACATAATCTCCTGATGGATGCCACGCATGGCGATATAGCCGACCTTGGGCGCTGCTGATCTTGAACTCATGCTGCTGGATACCATCCTCGGTGAATACGCGTACGACGGGACCATAGCGGTCCAGTATCGAGACCTGGCCATCACGACCATCAGTGATATCGGCGGGTAACCCCAACATCCTTTTTTTAATTGTGTGCAAATATCTTCCATCAAGCTCGTATACATCAATTCCCCTGGAATTCGTTATAGTAAACAGTTTGTTGTTTGCCACTGTCATGTCACTCGAGGATTCCCGCATAGGAAACTTCCGCACAAAGTTAGCGGAGTTGTAAACCTGAACTTCCTGTCTCCCCACAAAAGACAGCAGCACGTAGGTGTTGTTATCGGCATCACTGGCCACAGAATTAATTCTGCGGATCTTCTTAGCTCCATCACTTTGTAGATGAAACTTGAAAACAAATTTCCCGCTGTCGTCAAACACCTTGACAGTGTCATCCCCATTGTCTCCTATAAGAAACTGTCCATCTGCGTTTGTAGCGATGCACAGGGGACGCTTCAGCTTGTGCTCTTCACAATCCTCGACAAATGACCATGGTGTAACACAGCCGTGCTCCATTCCAACTTTTTTAAGTACTTTCAACACTCTTGCGTCTCGTAATGGATCGACTTTCCTATCTTCTATTTCAACAATTGGCAGCATCAAGTGCTCTTTGCGTCTGGCGACCATTCGCGTGACATTGTAAACAACGCGATTCGCGTGACAAACAGTTGAAATCATCATTCTGCGTTTTTCTTTATCAAACCGAGCCCGGAAGCCTTTCTGAAACTCCGTTGTAAAACATTCCTTGACAGCTGACAGACTGTGTAGCTCTTCAATACACACTTTACACGCGGTGATCGCGTCCTCGGGATTGTCTACTGTCTCCAGTATTGTAGCCATGATGCGATATTGAATCGCTAACACGCGATCAGACAATTTCAAAGCTTCATTAGCGAAGGCCTCTGTCGCTTTCCTGCGGGCGTCCTTGAATCTCTCTTTGGCATTTGAAAGAGCTCTCCGACCCGAATCATCCAGATCAGCAAGCTCTACCTTTGCCATTCCTTTAGTAACAGAATATGTTTCTTTGGTAGCTTCAGCTGCTGTTGCTTGTGTTTTCGGCTGCGCGTTCTCGCTTTCGGACCTTATTTTCGGAAACAGGTCGTACAATAACTCAATTCCTTCCTTGAAGAAACTGATGCTTGCAAGCAAATCTTTTCTTGCTAATCCTTTCAACTTCGACTTGATGTCGTCGATTTCTCGCACGATATATCCACGGCATTTCTGGTCTGTTACGTCGCCATCCTTTAACTTCTCGGCAGCCTTATCCCTTCCTTTGTTTACCAGTAAGCCGATAGTAGCTTTAAACACGGCTGTTAGGATTGAGGACATAACTAGTCTTGTAGTGAGACAATCCACACTAGTGTATTTTGTAAAGCCGACAAAATTAATGTGTTTTGTCTCTTCTGTGGAGACAGGAAGTTTAAAATTCCACATACAGATTATTGTTTCTAAAGCAAAGAACTTTGTGGTTATGGTAGAGTCCTTTTGAATATGGTTTGCTTTAGGCCATAAATTATTTCCCAATCAAGCGTTATGTTTTCACTCCAGTTAGGGAGCGGCTTCGCCCATGAATGGCAGACAACTCTTGATTGGTTGTTTTAGTTCTATAAAATTAGGAAGCTTTAGCAACGAGGAAGGCAACGGCGACGGGAACATCACAAAACATTTGGTTTAATTAGTAAAAACAATCGCTCTGCACGCCCTGCAGGTGCGTTTTACAATTTGGTACATTTCCTTGCCGTCCTCTCCAAAACAACAACGTCAAATGACCAAAATCAGCGGCTTTGGGAGAACGTCAGCACACGACGTTGAATTTTTCGATCTCTCTCCAAATTTAAACGCCGTTTTTGCCAGTTTCATTGTTGGATAGCAGAGATAAATTCTGCATTTTAAATGAGTTGAAATAATTGCGAAGTGATTACAATGACGCGAATTCCTATTTTGAATCGACGCTCTCGTTGCCGTTGCCGTTGCCGTCCTCGTTGCTAAAGGTCCCTCTTGTGTTCATGACGCGTGAAATATGAAAGCTTTCGATTTGTGCATGAGTTTATTTTGAAAGCTTACTTGCAAAACAGAGTCAAAGATTCGTCGTCCATGCTGTTTTGATCGGGAAAGGGAGGGTGTGAAATGTGTATGTCATCATCTTTCTTTTCCTGTTATGTTTTACACATACCTATCTGTGGCACCGCATAATTTCCTTTGTTCCATCAAGAGCTGAGCCAGTCTTTCCGTGTGCGAGTTAGCATAGAAAATATGCATTTTTTCAGAGGCTGTCTGTGATTTCAAAGTCTGTATACAAACCGCTAAGGTGACGACGCTTATTCGCATTAAAGCAGCGTTTTCAGGCTACGTTTAGGAGCACATTAAAAATTCAAAGGACACTTTTTGGTCGATGGCAGCGGCAAGATAATGGTCAAAATTCCTTTGAAAGGCTGTTTTTATGCAAAGACACTGTTTAAAGATGTTTTCAGCGACAGATAGCTAAGGTAAAGATTGTTTTAAACTTGAAAACGTCGGGCGACGTTTTCAAGTTTCCTCTTGTAACTCGCTAAAAATCTTTTGTTCTAGATTCACTTTATTTCTCGACATTACTGATTTAGAAACGAGTCGAATATTAACGAAATGTTCTAAGTTTACATTTAGAGAATTTTTCCTAAAATCGCGATATCCCCTATGATACTGGTCGATACTGCTTCTTGCCCACAGAAACCATGAACGAGTTTTAAACACAGCACTGCACTCGTTTTTTACACCTTCTAGTACCATCATGGTCACCTTCAGTCTAACCAGACTTCGGTAACTTAAGTGTCCCGGGGTGTCATTTGTTTTTTCGATTCGTCCTTTTCTAAATCCTCTCATTGGCATCCTGTAAAATATCACATTGATTCTAAGGCTTTATCACTTAGTTTTAACGCAAATCACGGACTTGTCCTACTTTACATTTGTGACCTTAGTTTTATAAGGGACTCTTTAGGTAGATACAGTCTTCTCTCTAATAACGGCTTATATCTTAACTGGGTAACGTGCGCGTCTCTATCACCAGATTCTTTTTCTTCAGAATGAATTAACTTGCATTTTAGCTTCTACAATGTTTTTTTTAGAATACCCTGCCACAAAGACCATTTTCTACGTAGCTGGCTTCGCGGTTCGCAGAAATCTAACAACTTGGCTACGCGGTTATATAGAAATCGTACCGAAGGCAGTTACTTCAAATATAATCAACAATTACAACACTTTATCCACGACACGATTAACATATATGACCTAACTAAGCTTCGTTCTTCTAACTAAGCTTCGTTCCGTTCATCGGAAAGCTCTATGATCGCTCGCCTACCGCGTACCACGTACCTCATAGCCAGCTCCCAAGAAATCCTGAACCGTTAAATTCACTTGCCAGCGCGTTACTGAGTAGGCAAATCTTAAGATACCCGGGAATCTTGCATTCATTCTTACACTCTTACATTCTTACACTCACTCAGTCGCTCACTCGCTCACTCATTCACTCGTCACTCACTCATCACTCACTCACTCACTCACTCACTCACTCACTCTTACAGACCTGATGGCATGGTGGGTATTGCACTATTAGTGCATTACCCACAAAAAGGAGCTCTTAAACATTTTGCACACACACAAAAAAAAACAAAGAAACAAACAGTCGGATCTATTTCTAACTTGTCGTCATTCCAGTAATAAAGTAATGTTTATGAATTCATAGGGTGGTTTAAACTATTAACATGTAAACAATGGCGCAACTGATCTTCTCCTCTTCGTAGGTGCGGCGTCTGCACCATCATCCATCAGTGTTTGTTTGGAGCAGCAACAACGAAAATGAAGCAGCTCTCGCTGACAATTGGTGAGTATGATTCAAACAATAGAGCAGTTTTCAATTCAGTGTGGTAAAACCAAAGTTATTACAGACTCAACCAATCACGTTCTGACGGAAATACACCGTTCAACCAATGACAGATAGTAATTCACAGCTTGGTTTTATTAGCCAATCAGAAGGGAAAGCAAATAAAGGAAGCTGGCGCCAACCCCGGAAAAGGGAAAGCAGTTGATTTTTTTAATCCAATAATAAAGCAAACGAAAACCAAAAAAAAAAAAAAAGGAAAAAAACAGAGTGGCGTAATTACTTTCGACACTCGATTGAAAAACCGCTCTAACATTATTGTTGTTTAAGTAGTTGGTACAGAGGAGGCTACAGCGGATTCACTGAGTGCTGGCATTCCCCGTCACTTGTATTGGAATTAGGAAATTCAAATAGCACTCTTCCAAAACGAATGACAATGTCTCAGGATTATAATTATGATGATGATGATGACTGTTGTTATTATTACGTTATCGTTATCGTTATCGTTATCGTTATTATAACGGTGACGTTAACGTTAACTCTTACGGTAAATACAAATTTTATAAAGTGTTTTAATTCCCTCAGGTACAATACCACTTCCACATTTTCTCGGTATGTCAAGGATTACGTCAAGGTAAGCGGTGGCCACACGTTGTAATCTTTTTGTTTTTTTCTCCTGTACGGACGATCTCACAGCCTAAGAAGCAGTCGTTGAATATAGTGCCAAAAGACGCAACACGAAAGACTGATCCGCAGGCCGTATAGACCGAATTCATAAATGGCGGCTGATAAATTATTCTTTTCTCTTTATGCTAATTATCCTCACTAGCCTCATTTTGAAGCAAAAATGTTTTCTTAATTTTTGACATGCTCACGAGGCTAGTGAGGATAATCAGCATGAAGAGAATAGAAAACTTTAATAGCCGCCATTTGTGAATTCGGCGTATAGGTGGTTTGCAAGCTACCTCATCGCCGCTATGTTGGTTGATGAAAACAATAGATATCTCGAGCTGAAGAAATGATCCTCGCACTTTCTGGACAATTTAAGCAATTGTCCCTTATATGCACTTGAAAAATTCAAGTGACTCCAACGGGATTCGAAACCACGACCTCTGCGATGCCGGTGCAGTGCTCTTACCAACTGAGCTATGAAGCCACACAGTTGAGAGCAGGTCAATTTGTTGGGCTCATGCGTGTTTTCCCGTGAAAGGAAATAGATATCTCATTAGCTCCTTTTGTTCGTCAACCAGCATTTGTACGTTTCCCCATTGTTATATGTGTCACTAGATATTGTTTCACTTTAACCCGCAAAAAAGGCCCCATTCAGAGCGGTTTTCCATTTAGCGTCGTAAAGCAGAATCTAAAAGAGCCACACTCGATTTCTATAACTAGCCAATTGGAATGCTAAGCAACAACGTAAGGAGCCGACGCCAACCGCAGGGTAATGAGAACGCCTAAGCCGCAATTGGTTTTAGTTTTGCATCTGAGTGATTGGAAAGCTCCGCAAGTATTTTGATACAATCACAGAGCTAACCAAAAACAAAGGTAACCAGGCCAATCTCGAGATATTAAAATTCACTTTTTTAATTTATTAATTAATTTATTCTTTTTTATTTGACCAACCACAAATATATTACAGGGTCATAACAGTGACGAAAACCACTACATGAACTAAGAGATAACAACAAATACATTACGGACGAATCAACTGAAAGGGACAGAAAAGTACACAGACGGTTAAGTGCTCTCAATAGAAACAAGGTCTTGGATCTGTTGCGGTCCACTTCGAGCTTATTTTTCAGAAAAGCTAGGTAACCTCTAAAACACAAAGGGTCTTCATTCTTGGCAGCCACATAGATGTACTTTTTGGCCACTAGTAAACAGTAGTTGATGCCTTGAGAAGATCTTCTTTGCTGTTTAAGGGCATATAGGATAAAATTCACTTTTACAGAAAAGGCATCATCCCGAGTTTCCAGGGAAAAACACTGACACAAATCCTTACTTTCTTCCCCAGACCCTCGAAGATGAATGTTAAAATATAGAACTTGGTCTATTCCGCAATTACTTTCTATCCTCAATTGAAAACTACCCTGTCGGGTCACTCAGTACTAAGCATTTAGGCTATTAAGGTATTAAGTTGGTTCATATGTTTGAGAGAGAAAAATGGCCTGTCTCAAGGCAGTCACTGAAATGAATATGGGTGTGGTCCCTTGCTTAACGATAACTATGAAATGAGGATAGCGGCAGTGAAGACGATAGCAATAACTGAAGCTTTCAATTGAGTGTCGTAAAAAAATACCAAAGTTATCAGTTCGACCCATCACAGCAGCTGCAAACTGCGCAATGAGCCAATCAAAAGTCGTAGTAATTCCATGTAACTTGCTCAAAGCCCTGGAAAAATCGCGCGTGCAAGTCGCGATCGGTTTTGGTTTTCCTTCTCATTGGTTCATAAAATTGCGCGAGATTCTTAAGCCAATCACAAAGCGGAGCAATCACAATCGCGTAATCACTCTCGACAGTCATATGAAAACCGGTTTATAGAATGTATGAAACCAATAGAGGATGAGGTGAGAGAACACATCCCTGTGGCCCCTGATAAATATTTTCAATCTATTTTTAAATTTCTTGGCGCGCGTGAAGCCTATTTTTAACCTCATCCCCCTGACCTCCTGGTTCATATTTTACAGGAAGGACCAATCGGAATCCTTTTTTTAAATAACTAGTCTCATGACCTCGTACTAAAAATAGATATGGGAAAAAAATGACTGATAGGGGGCCATGTATGGGGGATGCTTTCTCTTCATCTTCTCTTGATGCAACATGTGTATTTGATACGAAGTTAGAATGATCATCGCAGTTGAGCAAAAAATTATCGTTCTCTAGAGTATCTCAGTTTTCATGTTGACACTGCAGGAATCCTGGTGTAGCCAACAATGTGGGTGGGGTCTTATGAAGGATTATTTGTCCTTTGCCTGACTTCTCTGACATGTTGACGCAGCTTCCTTTTTTGGTGCTATTATATTTTCAGCTGTACATAGATACCATAAGAGAGACACTCGAGGATGAAGACAAAAGTCGACCTTTCCTTTCTTCGTCTCCTTCAAATGGAGTGGAAACAGAGAAGGAGGGATGGGTCGCGTCAAATCCAAATAGTCCTTACTGGGGAGATGGTAAGCCTTGTAATTGATTCAGGAGGGCTGGGGCAAGAAATATAGGCGAAGAACAAGGTGGTAGTCGAGTTGTGTAAAACGCAAAGTAGGTAACAAATATCAACCGGAAAGGGAGGGGTGGCGTTTCAGAAAAGGGGAACAAAGTCTTCTTGTACTGATTAATAAGAAA
>BLFK01000548.1:39023-51523 GCA_014634185.1 Astreopora myriophthalma
ACCAATCGGAATCCTTTTCTTAAATAACTAGTCTCATGACCTCGTACTAAAAATAGATTGGGAAAAAAATCACTGATAGGGGGCCATGTATGGGGGATGCTTTCTCTTCATCTTCTCTTGATGCAACATGTGTATTTGATACGAAGTGCTTTTGAACTGAGTTAGAATGATCATCGCAGTTGAGCAGTTGAGCAAAAAATTATCGTTCTCTAGAGTATCTCAGTTTTCATGTTGACACTGCAGGAATCCTGATGTAGCCAACAATGTGGGTGGGGTCTTATGAAGGATTATTTGTCCTTTGCCTGATTTCTTTGACATGTTGACGCAGCTTCCTTTTTTGGTGCTATTATATTTTCAGCTGTACATAGATACCATAAGAGAGACACTCGAGGATGAAGACAAAAGTCGACCTTTCCTTTCTTCGTCTCCTTCAAATGGAGTGGAAACAGAGAAGGAGGGATGGGTCGCGTCAAATCCAAATAGTCCTTACTGGGGAGATGGTAAGCCATGTAATTGATTCAGGAGGGCTGGGTCAAGAAATATAGGCGAAGAACAAGGTGGTGGTCGAGTTGTGTAAAACGCAAAGTAGGTAACGAATATCAACCGGAAAGGGAGGGGTGGCTGAAGTGTAGCTCCAGCGTTTCAGAAAAGGGGAACAAAGTGTTCTTGTACTGATTTTGATACCATCTGATCTTTTGATTATCAATTAATTTGGCTCAAAACCGTGAGAACTGAAAAAGGATACAATTACAAAAGATTATACAATACGGATAAATAAGAAAATTCCGCCATTACAACAAACAAGGAATGAACTAAAATTCTTGCAACAAGCGATGAATAAATTAAAGTTATTTACAATCAACTTAAAACGAGAAAAAGTTACAAATGTTTACAAGTAAAGCGGCGCCGAAAAGTAATAAGAAACAAACGTCTATTAATTTCGGTAATTACACTTTGTTTCTTTCAATTCTTTAAACAAGGAGGAATTGTTACCTTAGTTGTGCCTGTGAACGCTGGAACGACGCTTCTAAAAACAGCAATATAAGTGGCTTGCCAAGTGGCTCTCACCTTATCTCTCTTTTTATAAACACACACACACACACACACACACACACAAAACAAACTCCAAAAAGGAAAAAGTGATGGTCGCCGCCGTTACATGAAGTACGGACATGGCCAAAACTGTTGACAGATAGGGACGATCACACCGGGAATGTCATGCATAATTGCAGTGAGTGGGGATCACGGAGGAAAAAGCGGTTTGCTCTATCTTGCACATGTCAATTGACTTCACGCCTCTGTTCGTTACACTATTAGCAGTAGTGCTATACTTATTTCTTAATCTGTCGTGAGTTTTGTCCACATCCGTTGTAAGTAGAGGTAATCACATGATTTCGAGTGCAATTTGCAATAAATAAGCACAGGGAAATGTTTTTGTTGTTGTTGTTGTTGTTTTTTCCCAGACTAACGAAACTGCGTGAACCCGGCCGTAGGGCGAGTTCAATATTTGTGGTGTATGAAAAGAATTTTACGAGTGCTTATTAATCCCATATTGCAACAGCAAAATCACGTGATTACTTTACAACATTTATGAAAAAAAATCCCGAGATACATTGTCATTATCATTCACCCGCGCTTTCGTCTTCGCCGTTTCTTTTGCAAAGTGTTCTACTCCACCTGGTGGTGATTTTATTCTCTGGCAATTTCCTTCTCGAAACACCGTGTTTTCCTGCAAACGGACAGCCATAAAGCAGTACTTGTCAGTGTTTTCGTTTTTAGAGCTGTTCTTTTAGCACAGAAAACTACTCGAGACACTCGCCATTAATTCTTTTCGCTCGCAAGTGATTGGTGTATCGCACAATCGAGAGGTCGCGTTTGATTGGTTGTAAGTTATTAACCAATCAGCTCAAATTAGACTTTTGCACTGAATTTGCACATTTTGGGTGATCGAATAACAATTAATTGGCACTGCTCTTAGCCAATGAGAAACGAGTGATTTTTAATCGTACGTTATTAGCTCCCGTAAGCGGCCGCTTGTCCCGTGTGCTGCCAGTGACTGCCTCAGAGGATGACTTCCGCAAGCCGCGAGCTCCCCGTTGTTGTTGTTGTTGTTTTTTTTTTTTCATCTCTCGTTGGTATCCGCTTGCGGAAGCTTCGGCTGTCGTAAACCGAGTTACTTTTGTTCGTTTACACTGTTTGTGTCACACAAAATTCTCAGTGGTACCGAAATTCCATTGCATCTCTTTCCAGTACACTTTTACGACTACACAATGGATTGCTGGGACGTTAGTGGTTACCCCAAACCTCGCTTTGCTTCCGAGTATGGTTTCCAGTCCTACCCGTCTTTTGAAACCCTTGCCGATGTATCTTTACCAGAGGACTGGTCCTATAATAGTGCTTTTATGGATCACCGACAGCACCACGGCAACGGTAAATATAACGTAATACGTTTTCCTATTACACAGCTTTGGTTTTAGGCTGAATGCAGCCGTCTCTTGGTGCTTCACTTCGCCGGCTTACCTGCTACTGCTGAAGAGGCCTTTTTGGGCAGCTTCTGTGAGTACCGGAGCACAGATTACGTAAGCTTACGTAAAACAAAAGAAATAAAAGACAGGAAACAAAACAACTCCAAATAAAGACTATTCCCAAGTTACCAAAAATACAAAGCTTTCCGGTATCTGCAGAAAGACTCCCTTTTTGGCCGAAGCTGGGCTAATAGCGACCTTTCGATTCGAATTCGAGTTTTCCGTTCTGAGCACGCGCACTTGGAAAATTTCGACCTCCAAACCTAATGCGCGTGCTCAGTACTGAAAACTCGTACTCATAGTCGTAGTCGTGCTTGTACTCCAATCTAAAGGTCGCTAGTTAGTCATAAGAGACTGCCCTACAGACCTTATCACGGTTTAAGCCGCCATCTTGACAGGTAGGCAACGAATAAGGAATTTGGAGTGTTTGTATGGGGATCCGATATCAAATAATTTTCGTAAAACGGTAGCTCAGACAAATTTATGAATTGCGAACTGGATGTACAAGGCATGGGATTATACTGAGCGACTAACCATCGCTAGATTTTGCCCGGTAACGTCCTCAAATTTTCCATGTATTTGTCTGCAAGTTTATTTCCTGGTAATTTTTAGTCCGCGAGAAAACTGTGCGAAAGAAGTTCCTACCCGTCGAGATGGTGACTTAAACCGTGATAAGGTCTGTTTGTGGGTTACTTTATACTTATTGGATGATTAAAAAAGCAAACAAAGGAAAAGAACAACAAATCAGAAAGAATCAAAGGCTCATTCATGCATATAGCAAAATACAGTGAAATCTCTTTGTAAAGGACGCTGTTAGGTCGAGGACCCCGATAGAAACACTTTTTGTTTAATACCCTGCGTAGCAATCGTTTCGGTTTCCTTTTAGCCAAGCGAGAGAAGCGTATGTCTAAGAGAAAATGTACCAATGAGTCACTGTCCTTTGGCTAGGCACGAGCAAAACCTATTGAGTTATCCAGTGGATAGCGCTATCCACCCTTCAAACGACCGGGCCGGAGTTCTACCGCCCCACTGAGCAGTTTTGTTAGCTGTGGCAGTTTTCATTTTCAGATAAATGAGAAAATTGTGCCTTTGGCTTTGGTTTTTTGACCCTCAAAAGAAATGCGGCTTTCAAATTGACTTTGAAAATTATGTGCGCTCCAGCTCTTTCTTGGAATATTTTTACCTCCTTGTTTAAACTGATCTAATCGGCTGACCCAACGCCGATGAAAATAACAAGATTATTTAACCTGTGATAAAACTGATTAGGAGATATTTGCGGAACGGAGATGTCTTATTCATTCAGTGGTAAATGCAGAGTTTTAGGAAGGAGCCCAGATGCAACCCAGGTTATGAATACCCTCATGACCTTCGAGATCATCCTGTTATCCACTGAAAACCACTTGAGTAAAAATTACAACAATTCAGTGTTATTAATATCAGTGCTGGTTCGTCCATAGGCTTGCCTATTCCGTTGTGCAATTGAAAAACGAAGAAGAAGATGCGTGGGTGCTAGAGAGAACGGGAGCGAAAGCTAGACTTTTGCCCGCGGCCCTGCGACCGGCAATAGCGACCTTACTCAACAACGACGGCGACGGTAACGAGAACGTCATTTCAAGATATAAGTTCAGGTTTTTGTAACGATTTCGCGAGTATTCCCATTCGTCTGACTGGTACAATGTGGGTGAACCATGCAGGAACTAACGTTGTAGTAACGTTGTAACTAAAGAGGAGAATGAAAAATTCGCCGTGATGTGGTCACGTTCTCCACAAAACCTTGAATTTAGTCATTTCACGTTGTTGTTTTCAAGAGGACGGCAAAGAAATGTACCAAAGTGCCAGATGCTCGTGGAGAGCCATTGCTTTTGCTGATTAAACCTTTTGGTTTGTGGCCTTCTCGTTGCCGTGGTCGTTGTCGTTGCGTAAGGTCCCTAATGAGAAGTGGAGGCCGTCGTGAAAGTCAAGGCCATTTTTAAAGTCCAGTCATTGATCTATCGTCGAGATTCATTTGATCTTTTATACTGCAGGTAATAAAGAGATGCTGGATCAAGCAAAAATGCACTATAAACTGCCCAACTCCTCAGATTCCTTGAAGAAATACAAGGACACTTTGTTTCTTACTCAGGTATCAACACGGTAGCTTAGTACCTAAGTAATTCTTGCCCGCGAAGGCCTAGGCACTATCTTTGTGCGTGTCACCAACAACCTGTTCTCGAGACTGGAGTTATGATAATTATATAATCTTAACTTGCTTGGAATATCTGTTATCGTTATTTCAGTACACTAGCAGTCTGAAAGGAATTCTGGGAAATGACCGTACTTTTATATTAAAAGGAACTCCCCTACTGACCGGACACAGGACTCGAACCTACGACCGTTCGCGGACTAATCCTTTCCTCTTAGCGGGGGGTGAATAGGCCAACGGATCGGCGCATTTTGAAAATATTTTTGCCCGGATTTCGGATTCAGCGCGAAATGTTAAGGGATTTTCGGATCCTGCAATTCCAGCGGATTGCGGATTCATTCTCCTTTTTGGCCCGCATTATGGATTTTGCCTGTAATAAAGTTCGGATCGCGGATCTCTCACAAATCTACGTGAATAATATTTAGCGGATTCAGATGTAAGGATTCAAGTTTTCTTTAAACGGCTCGACGGATTTCGTTATTAAATTCTAACGGATCGGGGGATTTGCGTACCCCTATTCACCCAGCTCATCTTAGCACTAGACCACCAGGCAACTACTGGGATAAACCCAGATTTTTTAAGCAAAATATAATTGAGGCGTTATTCTACACCCTGTTGTAAACCAATGTCATCACTCTCTGTCCCGGAGTAATTGGCCTATGCTGTTGCGGGTTCCTGCCTTACCTAATTTATTTGTTTATTTATTGTTTACTTTATTAAGTGTCTCCGTATTTAAGGCAAAGTTAATAAAATAAATAAATAAAATAGAAGCAATTGGACAACAAATGGAAAAGGTCTCAAACAAACCTCAACACAAAGCTAAACATTTTAAATAAGGGCTTTGGCCTAGTTACTGTAGAGCAATGATATTCTGTGCCAGAGGTTGCTAAGAAACTAATTGTGGAGTCTGTTGGTATCTTGTTGATCATTGGTGTAGTGGTAAGAAACCGTTCGGTTAATGTGAAGTTGCGGGTTCAAGTCCAGTCCAAATTACAGAGTCAATTCTTTTTTCTCTTATTTGCTCTGTTTCAACACGTCCTGGGACACGGTATACTGAAATAACGGTAATAGTATATTCCAAGCAAGTTAAGATTATGTGATTATCATAATTCCAGTTTCGAGAACATTTTGCAGCGTCACCAAACACCAATCACCGAAAACCCGCCTGGGGCTTAGTCTTCGTGCGGACACCAAGTAAAGCAGGAAGCCGCCAGGGACTTAGCCAGAGTTTCTGAAAATTTGCGAAATAACAATCGCGCCCAAGCCGGCGTGCGAGCCTCCATTAATTTATCATCATCGTTATCATTATCATTATTATGTTTTCTTTTTGCGTTTTTGTGGACCGAGTAGCCAATCAGAATGTAGAATTCGCTTCATCTTGCCCGCTCACTTAGCCTGCCATATCATAAATTTCGTTATTGGTAGTGGTCTCGTACCAGCTTTCAGCTCACTTTTGGCACAACAATGAGTTACCTGCAAAGGCAACTGTGAAAATAAACCAAGCCTCAAAAATAAGTGTGTGGCGCATGGTCAGGAGTGTAGAACTTTTTCTATGCGTTTTCGCAGGCCGAACTATTTTTAGATTGACTTTCACATAAAGTCTGACTCACACAGGAGCTCTACAGGGTGTTTCAAAAGTTCGGGCCCCTTTTTGAACACAGAAAAAAATATTGCCCTCCAAACTGGCGGGTCTGTGAAGCCTTGCAAGTTAATAATCAACGTTTGCACTTTCAGCACAGCAACACTAATGTCCTCTTAAAATGAAGTAATTTCTCTACAAAATATGGCTTCCGAAATGTGAAAATAAGTGAGATTCAGTCTTCTCGAAAAAGGGCACAGACTTTTTAAACACCCTGTACTAGCCAATCATACGCCTTATTCCAAAATGGCTGCTATTTCAATATTCTTTTGTTTTTATTCAAATTAGCCCTTTTAGCCTGGTTTAAGGTAAAATATTCGTTTGAATTTTGGGCTTAAAGACGAGGCAACAAGGGCTAATTTGAAAAAAAACAAAAGAATATTAAAACGGCGGCCATTTTGGAATAAGGTGTACGGAAAAACGAGACATTAGAGCAATTCGATATTTTAAAATTCAACCACAAACGATGAACATGACTTCGAGGCTCTGGGAATAAAGTGAGGTTTTGTCTTTAACATACTTTTTCGTCACTTGTGATCCATTATTGAAGAGACACTCGGCAACGTGGAATGTACTTTTCAATGCTAATTCCCCGGAAGTGAAAAGCAAACTATAGTTAGAGCGATCTTTGCTGACGTCATCGTTTCCATTTTGGCTCGTTAGCATACGAGTTAACCCTTACAAGGGTTCGCCATACATAGAAAATAAAGTTTAAAAGTTGAAAGAGCTGGTCAACTTGAGCAATCTGTTCAAGTTTCAGTTCTTTTCAAGCATTATCTTATGAAATATCAACCATCAACTGAAAAATTGCTGGGTGGCAAGAACGCTTTTGAGTCATACATTATTTGTAAATTTACGAGTTTTTAAGAAGGAATTTCTCCTAAACTATTCTTTACATTGGGCTCAAATTTGCAGAGATGACTGATATTGTTATTTTCGTTCAGTATTCAGAGATACCTTTTTAACAGCTTGATCTGAGAATCATAAGCATATGCTAATGAGGCAAGAAACGGAAACAAAGTTTCCCAATAGGCCCTTTGTAGCTGGTCAGTCACGTGGTACAAAACCGCCCTGCCGAAGAGCAAGCAACGCACTTGGGCAAGACAAATAACGTTACTGTTTCAAATGATGCAAGCTCTTTGTTTGTCTTGTCCCATTGCGTTACTTGCTTTCCAGCATGGTGGTTTTGTGCCACGTGACTGACAGGTGCAAAGGGCCTGTTCCACACTGACACCGCATGCAAGCCGCTCAACTCAAATCTTTCTTTTCTTTACAGGTGTCGCAAGCTCAATGCATGAAAGTAGAGACTGAACATTACAGGCGTTTGCAGAGTGAATTAGTGGAGGTAAAATTGTCTATCCATGCTAGCAACTGCTATGAAAAAAAAGCTTTTTGGTTATTTTAAAACATCGCGCTGGCCTAAGCATAAAGATAGACATGGACCTAATCGCATTCTGGCACATCTTTGCTTAAACCAAGAGTTAATTTTCCGTGACGTCTAAAAAAAAAAAAAAGAAAACGATTCCAGACAGGAGCTCATAACCTGGATCGTACAACTCCCATACTGGGGAGTATGGGGACTACTCCCATACATGTCACGGCATTTTTACAGACCAAGCTATTTATAGATAGGTTTTTCCGGCGAAAAGTTCAATTCCAGTCCGCACGCGTCCAAATAAATAATTATGCAAGGTTTATGATTGGCTAGCAAGGCTCCTGTGGGAGACCAAGGCTCCTTCGGGAGACTGAATTCACGTGAAAATCAATCTAAAAATAGCTCGGTCTGTGAAAATGCCGTGACACAAGTATATTAAAGTTGTACGCTCCGGGTTATGGGCTCCTGTTCCAGATGAATCATGTTGCCATTACTTCTCTCTTTAACTAACTTTTCTTTCAGATTTCAAACTTTTTGGGCAAGTAATGAAAACACTAACAACTACTGATAAATTTGCCAGTTACCGTTACGTCTCTCCAAAAAAAACTTGACACCCGCTCGCCCCGTTTCCATCCGATAGTCCCTAAAGAAAAAACGTTCAGTGGCGGTAACAAATCATGATACGATTCATGACGGCAATGATGATGATGATGATAATAATAATGATACTGATAATAAAGCCTTTATTCATCGATGCTATCCTACTTCACAACTGAGTGCTCTCCCTGGGAGCCATGCTTATTCGAACTAAAGAATAGATTTGTCGCTAACATATGCGAATAAGAGTACTAATCAATTACTTAAAATTGGCACCAAGGTAATTAATTCATTACAACTAGGATGGGTATTAGTTACAACTACGATAACTGATTATTGAACTATTTCAAATGAAATTCATTTTGCGATTTGACTCGAAAAGGACGGTAAACGAAATTCCGAAATTCGGATCACTTGAGATTTCAGTAGACAGCTGAAGCAGGGGCCCGTAACCCGAAGCGTGCAACTCCCACTGCATACTTGTGCTATGTCGCGGCATTTTTACAGACCGAGCTATTTTTACTCATGTTTTTCCCGCGAAAAGTTCAGTGGCAGTCCGCACGCGTCCAAGCAGTTAATTATGCGAGGCTTATGATTGGCTAGCAAGCCTCCTGTGGGAGATCGAATTCGCGAGAAAGTCAATCTAAAAATAGCTCGGGCTGTGAAAATGCCGTGACAAAATTATATTGAAGTTGTACGCTCCGGGTTATGGACTCCTGGCTAAAGTCAGTAAACTTGTTGCTCCTGACAGGGTCAAGGTAGAACCATGGGAACAATATACTGGCAGTAAGTCATATATATATTTTTAATTGGTTTAATGATATTATATTGGGCGATCTTTGCGGACGTCATTCTCTACATTTGTGCTCATTAACATAAAAATTAACCGTTAGAAGTGCTCACCGCACATACAAATTAATTTCAAAAGTTGAAACAGGTGACCAACCTGAGAAATCTGCGCAATTTTCAGCTCTTTGCAAGCAATATTTAAAGAAATATCGGTCGTCAAAAATTGCAAAATTGCTGGGTGGCAAGAACGTTGGTGAGCCTTTTCCTTTTGCGCATTAATTGCTTGATGCAAGTGTAGTTGTGTTTAACCTGTGGTCGTAGCGTACCTGCGTGATGCGGGTCCTACGGCATTCGCGCAGAGCCCGCCGTATGAGAACGATTCAGGGCTTCAAGACTTGAACCCAAGGGTTCCGCGGTGCCGGTGGGAAAAATCCGTTGAAGCCTTGAATATTTTTCAGGCTTCTTCAATGGCAATTGCTTAAATGGCCTACAGTGTTGTGGTCGTCACACAGGACTATGTTAGGTCGCTTCGATTCCTGCTCGAGGCGTATATTTCTCTCGAAATTTATAACTAACCGCTTCGGACTTAATGGACAGTCCCAAAAGCTTTGACGAGAATCAAAACTCGGACGGTCTTATTTTAAACCTTTGAAAGTAACGCGAATTTCCTATGATCTTGTCACGCAAAGGGGGTGTACGAAAGCGTTTTGCCTTGTACTATTAACAAATAATAGCATAGTTTCTGCGTGATATTTGGGATAAATATCGTTTGTTTTATTTTAAAATTCCCCAAATATCAGTCGGTGATTCGCGGCACGTGGTATTAAGAACAATTTTAAATATAACTGGCGGCGGTATTTTACCCAAATACCCCTTGAACCCATGCTATTACTGGACCTAAAAGGGGTAATACTCGCTTTTACCAGCAGAAGCAATCAACGAGAACACATTCCTAACACAAAACGATTTTACAGATAGTCGGTAGAAGTGTTTCATATTGTCAGTATTACTAGTGGTTATTCCTATACTAGTAATCCTGAACAATTATTCACCGAACTGTAGGTGAATGGTACTTTATTTGCTAGTCACCTCCGAGTGAACCAATCGGAACGCATGGAAGGCACTATTTACAGTAATTCCGAATCTCTTGGTTTTTATTACTTATAAGTAAGAACCACTCAGTAACGCCATGCACTCCAAAGAACCACCACCGTGAAAGAACCCCTAACCTCATACACCCCAAGGAATCATATTCAACTGAATAGATGGTTGAAAGAAATTTCGCCCTGAGTGGGATTTCAACCCACATCTTCCCGTACTAGTCGGGTGTGATAACCACTAGACCACTAGGACAACCACGCTGGCAACGCAGCAATCGAAGAGGTGAATTTACGTGATTGAATATGTGGGCCTCCCGCGAAATTCTTTTTACATGGTGAAAACGCAGTAGAAACCTATAACTCCATCTGTAACCAATCTAAGGATCGTCCGAGTGAATGATGCTGGGCCGATGTCAACTTAGTAAGTGACAAGGGAGGATCCATGCACAAGGGATACAAGCTATTTCAATTAATAATCAGTATACATTGGAAGAACCACTCACCCCCTTAACCCCATACATCCCAAATAATCATATTACACTGAATAAATGTTTGAAAGAAAATCTCGCCCTGGATCTTTTGTATCTTTTATATAGCGATAGCTATAGATATACATTTTTGACGTTCCAACTCTCATTTCCAGTGGGTTTTCAGTGTAAATGTAAGTACGCAGGAGATGAAGAATACTGCTAACTTTCGAAAACGCTTATTAAAAAAAAAAATACAGGTCACCGATTTAGTTTCAAAGATATATCTAAAAAAGTGACTATTAAGGGGTGTGTTTTTGGTTTGCCATAGTTACCATGGCAACACATGATGTCATGAATCGCCCTGAAGGAAACTTAACACCCCTTTGATAAGATTACCTATAATTTGTTCCGGTGATTACTACTGTAAAGTTTTAACGTGGGATCGTTCTGACGATGTGTATGGGCTGAGAAACCCTTTCTAGCCTTCTTTAATCTCTAGGCTTCACTTCCCTGTTACACTGTCATACAAGCTAATACCTGTCTGTCGCCCTCGAATCCAACTCTCCCATGCTGCACAGCCAAGTTGTCCAGAACTAACAAATCGCCCTTCTTCCACTTGAACCCCACTTCGCATGACGTGTTGCATCACCGCAGGCTCAATCGCGCTGCCATCACCATAATACGTGTTACTGGGCAGTTTGTTATCGGGGACCTCGGAAAACTTTCCCAGCAACCTATAATACGACGCATTAGATGTTATCACCTGGCTAAACCACGTCTTTTTGCCTGTTATTGGATGATAAATGCAGGCCGGTCTGTTCTGCCAGACGTACAAGTCTCCACTGGGATCCCATGTAATTTCACTGCCTTGTTTCTTGGCGTCTCTCTCTACATTCTACAAAACAGAAACGGACTTTCCGATGTTGCAGCATTACCGATCGATCAAAAACTCTCTGGGCTGGGGGAAAAGCAGTTGTTTTGAGGTACGATCAAGCTTGTACGATCGTTGGTGAATATACTTTTTTTCGGAAATGATTTGATTTATTAGTGTAGCCGCAGAGGTCACCATACAGAAATACGTCAGTGTTACTGCAACAGCGAGTAGCCAATAACTGCGGGCCTATACTGTATGCATGCTTGGCAGAGACAAACTTCCAGTTCACACAGGGAACGATGTCTCTACTCTTTACGAACAGTTCACTAACGTCCCACAAAGTTTATGAGCGTCGGTGTACACGGGGTTTGGTGTGTCGTCCTTATCCGAGAGGACTAGAAAGTCTGTCACCGTCAAAATAGTTAAGGAATAGAGGACTTTTTCCGTGTTTACATAGTGTCATCTCAACACGGGAAGGGGGGGGGGGGGTGGTGGGAGAATTCGAGACGGTTATGCAAACCCGTGAGACGCAGTCGAGGGTTGCATAACTGTCAAGAATTTTGTCAACCCCCGAGTGTTTAGATGAGGCTATGTAAACACGGCAAAAAGAGTTCTCTATTGCCTTTATTAAATATTTCTCAAAACTAATTTGACAAATGAAGGAAAATGTTGTTTATTTATCTCTTGATTGAAATAGGTTTCCTTAATGCACGCTTTGGGCTAGGCCTTTCCAGATTCTGCTCCGACAAAAGCTAAAAAGTTGCTAAGAAATATGCAAAAAAGTTGCTCAAAATTGAAAAAGTTGCTCAAAAATTTTGTAAAGTTGCTCGAATATTTTTAAGACAGCATATCTAATTTTAATAATAATTGCTTTGTAATCAACATTAAGGTACAACTAAGTAACTAGTTGCAACAAATTAGGCAACCTTTAGTTGAATCTAAGTGGCTA
>BLFK01000548.1:61523-66523 GCA_014634185.1 Astreopora myriophthalma
TTTATGGCAACTTTATTTAGTCGGTGTTCATATAAAGCCCTGAATCACAGAGTAAATGGCAGATAGAGATGTAGAAAAAAAACCTGCTCCTGTTTATGTTGATCCCAGTAAAAGCGACGATCCTGGCATATTGTAATTTATATTAAAATTCCGCACTATTGATAAAACATGCAATGACCTGTGATTTGAGTTTTCGACCCATGAAAATACTGCAGGGCATGAAAGCCTAAGTTATCTTAGTCGTCATTGATACTGGCCTAAGGCAATGTACTTGCTGTGGAAATTCTCTTTTGTGTTAAGCTTCCGTTGCCAGCAAAGCACTGCAATATGGCGTCCGTTGGCATTTGTGGCAGGCGTTTAGTGTCCCAGAGAAAGCGATTCACCATAAAGATCATCGTTACTAAACTGAATCCAAGGCAGTAAAAGCCGTGAACAGACTGACAGAGCACGCCTCCAGCATCAAAGGGAAGGAATGAAATCCATAGCCTGAAGAGCAGGCGTATTTGGGCTTGCGAGCAATGAAGACGATCCCTGAGCAGAAACCAGAAATCAAACGTATCTGAAGACTGGGTAGCCTGTGGCAAGCCAGTAATCTCGGATCACAACCTTTTCCTGGCAGTCAGCTTAAACCTTGATGCAGAACTCTCTCGAAACGACGTAGATTGTATTACATAACACAGCGGAGGTCCGACCTGTCTGGTCAGAGCAGGCCTATATGAATTTATTCCGAAGAAAAAACTTGCTGTAGCGCACGCGATCAAAAGCTAAGAGACAGAGGCGACTTTTTGACCGCGCGCTGCAAAAAAAAATCACTTCCGAAGATCGCAGGAGAGCGTGTACAGGCTAGATGTTTAAGGCCTGGTCAAACGCCGCTCTTGCCTTGAGCCGAACGATGTAAAGTACTACCTTTGTCTCAAATAACTTCGACTGATTTTATTCGGATCGGTTGAAATATAACAGCGATCTTCGGCGGAGGTGAACGAAATCAGTGTATAACTAATCCTCGTTGTCAGTTTTGCTCGCAGTCGATTTTGGGGATCTAGTTATTAGAGTTCTACTTATTGAAGTTATGTATATCCGCAATCGTATTCTAGTATAGTAGAGCGAAGAGAATGTTCAGTATTACAACAGCGTACGTCAACTTCTCACTATATAACTATACTTGTCATAGTTCTCACTAAATCTGCCCCCGCCCTTGTACAATCTATATTGTTGTATGATTAAGGAATAGAGTTATTTGTCATTAACCATGAAATTGAAAGGCAGTTTTCCGTTTTACAGTTCATGAGTGTGATTCATTTGTTGTCTTTTGTATTTTCTCAATTATGACACTTTGTTTCATGGTTTAGTGAAAATCGCCATACATGTTGTGCTTCCGCATAATAAATTCAACGATCAATGCAATGTAATTGAACCTGTGTGAAACGAGGTCGACTAGCAATAGAGTTATTTCAGTAGAGTTATGACTTACAGTTAGAGTTAACAACTGCCGAAATCCTCAATTCAACATTCTGGAAAGCCAAAATTAAATGAACCGACTTGACTCTTAAATCATGGTTTAGACCTAATCACTAAACTTTAAGCTAACCCTTCTAAAATCATGAATTCAGGATTTTGGAGGCTCAACTAACTCTGTAAAAGTAACTCCATAAAAATAACTCTATGAATAGCCGTCCCCGTGTGAAACAACAAAACAATCTTTAATTATTCATGTGTAACTAACAATATAAATTTCCTATCACTAACAACTAATCTTGTGATTTTCGATTTATTGTTGAAAATTGTATAATTAATCACTTGTTTAATTTAATCTTAATCACTTGTATAATGTATAATTAATCACTGTGAGATAGTGGTGATGGTCGATTTATGTGGTAACTTGTCTTATTTAAAACTGTTATGAGCATGTAATTTTATGACAGCATAAATTGTCTTATTGAAATTTTTGTTATAAGGATGTACATTATGAAGTCATTTAGTAATATTGAGTATAACGGTATTCAAAATGTAATATTGTCCAAAAAACATGAACTCGTTAATAACGTAAGGCAATACAAAATCCTTGCAATACTAGATAGATAGATAGATAGATAGATAGATAGATGATACTTTATTGTAATCACATTGCAACCTCACGATTGAGTACGCAATTATTTACAATTTAAAATAATTATTATAAATACAAAAAATAAATACAAAAGATGGAATTTAAATCCTATGCGTACAATTAGGTAAATTATAAATCATTACGATAAAATTACTCTTTTCTGTGCTTCTTTGATTGAATTATGTATAATGAAACTGTCTCTGAATCTGTTAGTTTTAAAAACTGGTTTGAATTTCCGCTTTCTACGTAAGTTATAGTTATATTTACAAAGAGTTTTTTTCAGTTTGTGGTGATTGTTCTTAATAATAGATTGAAAGAGTCTATCAGTTATTTCTTGTCTTCTAGTCGATAGTGGGCATAGATCAGATCCGGCCAAGGCTTGTTCATAAGACAGTTCAGGATGGATTATTCTCATTCCAGAGGTATGAGGGTAAGCCGTTATGATAGACAGGGCACGCATACTCGGTTATGGGACGTATACAAGTACAGAAGAATTGTATCAGTTCCTTGGTACCGACACCAGATCGTTTTTGACTGTCGTAGGCAGTACGAACGACTACGCGCTTTCTTGATTACTTCATTAATGTGGAAGTTCCATTTTAAATCGTTTGATACGTAGAGACCCAGAATCTTTGCTTGTGGAACAGTGTCTATTTGCTTGCCATTGATCTTAATAGCGTGGAGGCTGTCGTTGGCTTTAGTAGAGAAGTTGATCCTTAACTCTTTACACTCCGCTTGCCTTCGCTTAGCTGAAATTTGTCATTTGAAGCGTTCTTACGTCTACTGCACTCTGTATAAAGCTCGGCTGCTTCTTTGCAACTATTTCACAAATTGTGGTGTCATCTACGTATTTCCACATTTCAGTGTCCGGGATATTAAGATCGTTAATCATCATACTGAACAACCAAGGTCACGTTTTGGTGCCTTGAGTTACGCCGGCAGGGGCTGATGCCCATTCTGAGTAAAAGTCTTGTCCGATCTTAACACGCTGCATGCGATCAGTTAAAACGTCCACGATCCAACGAACAATTTGTTCATGAAAGTTGTAAGAGCGGAGGTTTCGAACAAGAATGTGATGGTCGACATGGTCGAAAGCCATTTTAAAGTCAAAAAGGATTACTCTTGCTGTCGCTCCGTTACCACCTGTACCGCCATTCCAGGTGTGAATCATGCTTATTAGTACTATTATTAGTACTATAGTATTATTGTGCTTGAACCTGAAATTGTGCCGAATTGTCGAGGGTCAATGGTTTCCATAACTACTGGTTTGATGTGATGCTCGACAACAAATTCTTCAGCTACTTTGGATAATACTGGAGTGAGTGAAACAGGTCTGAGGTGTTTATTCACGTCCAGGACGGGTGTCTGTTTTGGAACAGGTAGGACATCAGCATGTTTCCATGACGATGGTACCTTCGCCTCTGATAACGAGCGGTTGATAATTTCGGTTACAACAGGAGCAGGTAGATCAGCATTTTCTTTTAGCAGCCAAGTAGGAATGTTATCTGGCCCTGATGCCCTTGCGGGATTGAGTGAGGAAAGTTTCTTGAAGACCCAGAATTCCGTCGCTAAAGGTAGGGTACTGATATCCGCATGCGGTAGCTCTTCGGGTACTAGTGGAGAGAAGATACCCATCGGGGAGAGAAAGGAGTCGTTGATGACGTTGGCAAGATTTGTGGGGTTGGTGTTGTCTTAGCATTCGATGTTCTTGAGTGTTGATGGTGGGTCAGACCAGGTAGTAGGCGTCATGCCACCAAGAGTCTTCACCTCCTTCCACCAATTCCGGGGGTTGCAGCTGCTTAAGTGTTCTACCTTAGACTTGTAAAATTTGCTGCGACATGCTTTACGTAATCAGTTTACACGGTTTCGTAGAGGACGCAATTTGTTAAGGTCGCCGTCGGCGTAGGCTTGTTGTCTTCTCTGAATTAAGGATTTCGGCTGATTGTTTACCCAGCGAGGTTCACCAGTGATGATGGTTTTGGTTTTCATAGGGATCAAAATATCCATGCCTGATGTAACGATTGTTTCTAGTAATAAGTTTATTTTCTCTTCGCACGTATCTACACAGTCGATCATAGCTTTTAAGTTAATTTTTTCTTGATAGCTTCCGCGGTACATCGTAGAAGGTAGTAAGGTTGGTAAGCACTACATCGAGTTTGCTTTGACCTCTAGTTGGAAACGGTACAATCTGCTTAATGTTGAATGCGTTTAAGATGCGCGACATGTTCAGTTTATTGAAGTCACCACTCAGAATAACACTGCATTCTGGAAAATTCGCCACTATTTTTGAAAGTGAATCGGAGAGGTACCCAGAACAAAAATGGAAGAATAAACAACAGAACAACAGACAACAGAGCAAAACTGAAGGGTTCCTCCAAAAACACAACATGGACTTGTTAATAATGTATGGCAATACAGAATATCCTTGCAATAAAGAAGAATAGTTGAAGGGCTCAGTGGAAACCAACTGGTGGGGAAAAAGTTCAAAACCATGGTTTCTGGCTAAAAGAAAAGTCAGGTGTAAAAATTCAGCATCTTTGAAATACTTACAAAACTGACCAAAAAACAGTAAGGCGATGTTGCACCGAGCAGTTCACATGGTTTAGTCAACTACCTGAACAACAATCCTCCTCCTCCTTCGATGTTCAAAAGTTTGATGAAATTGTTTACTAATTGAAGGGTCTTTTTTTATCACAATGTGTAATTACTGTTTCTTGGTCGTTTATGATTTTTAGGCATTGTTGTTTTCAGTGTTCATGGGAACTTGCGACTGGCCGTCATTATCCTGGGTGTTGCTATCTTGCTGGCATTTGGAGGTTTCATCTGATGCAGTACGTTTTGTTGTACTAGTGATCAGTCTTCCTGTTTGAGAGAGGTGTAAATCAATGTTTTC
>BLFK01000548.1:76523-86523 GCA_014634185.1 Astreopora myriophthalma
AAATAAATTATCATAATTAAGAAAAACGCGGGAAAAGACACGACAAGTTGAGTAAGAGATGGAATAAATCGGTTAAGTAGTGGCAACACTAAAACTTTGACGTTAAATTAAAAAAGTTATTTCATGTTCATTTATAATTATACTTCAATAAAATAAGAGCTTCTAAGCTTAATTAAAGGTATTTCACGTTCATTCGTTGTACCTTAGTGCGTCATGACTGCACTTGCCGGTTTCATTCAGTTTAGCGATCTTTCAAAGTACTTCTTGAATTTTCTGAATAAAGTCCATCACTGCTAACTCCGAACAACAGAGGAGTCCACATTTAGTACGCATGTCATTTTAGTTTTTGCTAGAAACAAAGTTTCTACTTATCATCGCGAATTCCCCTTTTAATTTTGGCGCAAAACGCTTAAACGCTTGGGTAATCACCTCTGAGAAAAATTATTCCATATTAACAACAATTATTCTTTACAATCCAATTAGCTATTTTTTATTTTTTTTTCCCATTTTCGATTTTCCCATTTCAATTTCCCATTTTTCAATTTCCCATTCCCCATTCCCCAATCCCCATTCCCCATTCCCCATTCCCCATTCCTCCCTTTAGTAACATCCTTTCAAAGGCGGCAATGAAATGATTTGTTGACAAGCACCGTACAAGAGACCAAAGAGACTGCATTATGATTTTCTTCCTGATTTTATTGTTCAGTAACCGGGTTCGATCACAAACGTAAATTATTTTTCCTTTTTCGGCTTCTCAGCTTCAAGGTTGTCGTCTAAATTTTCTCAAAAAAATCACGAAGATCTTTCCCTTTAAAGACTGGGTGAAAGAGCAACGAGCGTGCGATTGTGTTACATCAGCAAAGAAATAAAACAGTGGACTAATCAACCAGGGATCTATATCGGATTTCAAATACAACACACGCTGAGTATTACTAAAAGTTTGCAGAAAAGATGAAGCAATTTTTATCGTTTAACGAACAGGGAAGTTGTTATAAGTGTCTCTGCGAGCTCTTTAATCTCAGTTGGTGTTTCTGTTTCGAAAATTGGTACGATAATTCAGTGTTGATAAATTCGATATTTATCGATAAAATCGATAGCCCTGATTCAAAAATCGATAATTATCGATTACTCACAGCGAAATCTGTTATCGATTTTCATCGAATTTCGAAAAAATAATCGATTTTTATCGATTGTTATCGAATGCTATCGATTATCGATATTATCGATTGATTACCCCAGGGATGAGACTTTATTCACAACCCGCGTTCCCCAAACCGTTGGAAGATCGCTTACCGACCCGGCCTAAGACTCAAATTACTCATTCTCGGGGTGGGTGACGGTCTTTCGGCCTTAGACTCATTGTGAGTCTTCATTTTACACTGACCGCTTATGAAATGCGTTCCAGAAGCATTTGCGTCTGTAACTCAGTAAATTATGCAAAGAGGTGGGAAGTTATAACATGCGTCGCCGAAGCCATAGCCTATCAATCAATCAATCAATCAATCTATCAATCAATCTATCAATCAATCAATTAATCAAAACTTTATTTCATCACGGAGTCCATTTCACTACGATTGCTAATAAAACTAGCAGAATAACAGACTATAATTAAAAATCTATTTTACCTTAATGCTAAAAATGTAATTTACTTACAACTATAATTTACTTAAAAAGTCTTACAGCATAACCTAGTACATTGTCGGATTTAACATTATAACGATTAAAATAATTAATTAACCAATGCAAGAAAATTATTCAAACTAGTGGCCCGCTTAGCCTCGCTAGGAAGACTGTCCCAAGTAATGGCACCCCATGAAAATGAAACTCCTTATAAGAGCTTCTGAGTTCGGTCTTGGGATGAACAGATTTAGCTCTGAGTCACGTAGGTTGTATCTATGGATAGTATTAGTATTCGTGAATCTTTTGAATGTATACTCAGGCAGTAGATCGTTCACTGTTTTGAACATAAGGGTTTTCATTTGTTTGGTACGTCTGCCAGGAGCGAGGCTCGTCCAGTTTAGTTCCGAAAGCATTCACATTTTTAAATCGATTTAACCGGCGGCGGAAACTGTTATGAAATGCTGAGATTCTGATCTTTTTGCCGGTCTGGTTTTTGGATCTGTCGACCCCGTTGCTGATTTGTGTCTAACAAATAACATTCTGTACGGAAAAAAATCTATTCAGTACTACTGACTATCTTTTCGGGTGAAAGACGTCATTGTGATTCAAGATTCCAAATTTTGTGAGCTCGGGACGGTAGAGGACAAAACAAGGAGTACTCTTCCATGGAGTACCCTATGGATTTCCTAAATTGGAGTAAGCTGAAAAATAATTTAGACAGTCACGGTAAATGATTTTTCCAAAATGGAGAGTCATTTAAATTAACTCTGGTTCGACAGTGGTGTTTCGCAAGCTTGTAATTCTTCTACTGGCTCTCTGGTAAAGCAGCGTCTATTGTTTTCTGAACTAGATACATTTTTTTCATTAAGCCAGTGATGTGAGACCTTGCGAGAGCTGCTACATCCTGTTCGAGGTTTCAGAAATGATTTTGTCTTCTTGTTGACTCGCAGATTGAACAGTATTTGGCAGGCTCCTACTTGGTCCTCGTTGGAATATGGAGGCCGATGGAAGGTAGATAACTTTCGAATAGGTTGATTTTTAATTAATTGTCATGACTAATTATTTTAAGCATGCGTTCACAGAGCGGGAATTCCGGGTCCGACTCCCGGCTGTAACCTGCTAACTGGCCCGTAGGGGAGAGGCGGAAGCAACCGGCCAGTAGTATCCAACCTCACCGGTTGTGAGTGGAGACGGACGGTCCAAAAGAAAGCGAGATATTACAAAAAACAGCGATGTGGTTCTTATGTGGTGTTCCTTTGAAACACTATTTCAAGCCCCAGTTGCTCGAAGCATGGTAGCGTTAACCACCGTTAAATACCGTGAGAACTTTTTGGTTTCGATACCGCTTCACCTGTGCAATGGTTGGCGCTAACTATGCTTCGAGCAACTCAGCCAGGCTACGTTGGTAGGTCTCATTTACGTATCGATATTTTTATCTTCGATTTCCATTTAACAAATAGATTCCATGTTGCCGTGCGTCTGTTCAGTAGTAGATCATAGTTGACGTCAAAATGTGTTAAGAACAAAAAAGTGGCACACGAGGCGATAGCCGCGTGTGTCACTGATGTTCTTACCACATTTTGTCGTCGTCTATGATCAATTACTGAACAGACGCACAGCAACATGGAATCTATTTGTTTTAATATAATAAAACAAAAACACGCGTAGATGACGTCATCTATGAGTCTGTCCTCTAATAGATCATAAGTGAGAACCAATCAAAACACGCGTAGAATTGAGTTTATCATATATTGTCTGACTGATCTTTTAAACGCTCGAAATGCCGACAAAATGTCAGACAACCCAAGTTTTCTGAAAACATGGATCGCACGGCCTTGTGCTATCGAATATTTTTGAGCTCCTAGACGGCGTCTCGTGGGTAATACAATTGCACGCTTAAAGCAATCTATGTAACGCCACGGAACTGTTTTTATTGTCTTCTCACAGATGCTTCATTATTTCGCGAAAGACTTCTACGCACCTGTTATCGCCTCGTCGTTCGTGATTGGCAGTAAATTTCAGCTTTATGTAATATCTGATCTAACGAAGGTACTGTGCTTTCGTTTCTTTTTATTACAATTAGCAGAAAACTCTTTTTCTTTCAAAACCATATTAAAGAATCAGGAGCTTGTTCGTGTGATCAAAATCATTTCATTTTGCTAATGGCAGTCAACTGCTCTAATTAACCGATTTTCCGTAATCATTTTCTGTTTACTTGTCTTTAGCCAATTGTTCAGGGTGTAGTGTCTCTAAAAGCTTGGGCGTGGTCTTCCTTCAAACTGCTGTCCAGCAAGAATGTCGCATTCAGCATTGATCAACAGGCATCGGTAAGGCTCACGTAAATATGCTCTACGTGTCCAAAACTTTAATGGGCATTGATGTTGTCACGCTAACGGCTACTTTGGCCCTTTTTTCTTTTTGTTTTTTTTTTGTTTTTGTTTTGTTTTTTGGCCTGATGGCATCGGATCAATGCAAACAGCTAAAAGATAGTCATCTCGTGTTGTCAGAGATTAGTCCACTACATTCAGAGTAATGTCATATTGTTTTGCTTTGGATTACAAGGGTTGAAATGGACAAAAGTTACGAGGATTACGTTTTGTTTGGGAACGGGGGCGGGGCCTGGAGCTTAAGACTGGGATAGGGGTGAGGAATTGAGTCATTGATCGACACTGCGACCCTTGGGAAGGGTCAAACATTCTTATTTACAAGGTATTGCAAGGTCGTACCCTTATTTGCTATCGGTAAAAACTACTTGAAAATCAAGAAGGGTCCTGGTTAAAAATTAAAGCACAAGGAGAGGGAAATTTGTCGGAGGAAAGTAACCTGTTCCCCCCTTTCCGTAATTAAAAACGTAGTTTCTTCGCGAACTTCGTGAATTTATGTAATTTTCAGTGTGTTTAACTGCCAATAACGCGTAAACACACACACACACACACACACACACACACACAAAGCTACACTAATGAGAAACACGCTTTTTATGATAAATGTCACGAAGCCGGTGTCCCGAATACCTGACTCAAACCTTACTCCTCAACTAAACATCGCTTATGTTCAGAAATGCTCAAAATAAACATCACATAATGTCGGCCTAACACTACCTCTCAAATAAACATGAACAGCCAGCAGAACCCAACCCTAACAATAACCCTGACTCCAACCTTATCCTAATCGCTGTGTAAATAGGCAGGTGACATTTGGACTTCACGGGAAATTTTGTGTTGTCTTCCGTAAACAGCGTGCATCTCAAGATTTAATAGTGAAAAAGACTGCCATCTTATTTGATGAGTAAATTTCAAGCAAATGTATTTGCCCTCTTTGACATGCGATATATCTCATATATCTTTTATCACAGAAACTCGTTTATGCGGAAGATTTGCGAGCTTTGGTGAAAACAAGCGGATGTGAAAGCCTCCGTCACTGTGTCTTCACCATGACTCCAGCGGATTTAAGCACTGGAGAGAACCTGGGACCAAGAAATGTTTTTTACCTTGCCAGCCTATCAGAAGCGGTCGGCTTAAAAGATCCTGAGTTAAAGGTCGGGATTGTATGAAGCCATTTTTTGTTGCTGTGTTTTTTGTTTGGTTTGTTTGTGTGTTCGTTTTTCGTTTTCGTCTGAGACTGCATTTCATGCGTTTTGAATAAATCATATATCTTATCTTCTTGTCTAAAGTCATTGCAGATGACAGTTTGTTCTAATTTTCTTCTTTCTTTAGGTTCTTAAAGTTTCTCAGAAGTCTAACGTAGAGTTCAGCGTGTCTATTCAGGCCCAGTCTCCCGCTTGCTTTGTGTGGTTAGTTGCCAAAGACGTCCGTGGGCGCTTCTCGCAGAATGGATTCCTTCTTACCGAACCCTCCAAGACGGTACACAGCAGATTTAATGTTTTTAAATAATCAAAGTTGAGATACTTCAGTCACCAAGTCAACGATCAGTAGAATAGAATCTTTTAAGTGCGTTTACTGTTTATTTCCAAAATAAGGCGAATGATAAAAAAAGAAGGCGAATGATCTTTGAAGCCAGAAGCCTGTAACCCATTGGGATTTTGCACCAGTCTGCTGAGCGGGAGTTCGTGGACTCAAATCCTGCCCAACCAACACTCAGGGTCTTAAAATAACTGACGAGAAGCTGCTGCCTTTGTAGTCTTCTCGTATAGTGACCAGTCTCACAACACTTGTGTGGGACATTAAAGAACCTACACACTGTTTGAGAAGAGTGGAGGAGGTTATCCCCGGTATGGTCGTTTTATCACTCCTTTTGTGTAGGCACTTGTGAATTCTACTGGCTATTTGAACGTGTTATTGTGAACTGCGTAAGCAGTCTGGCAAACGTCCCCCACATAGTGCTGTAATGCGCATTGAACATGATATTTATGTAGAAATGGTTGTGCATGCTTGTTTTCACAACTTGCCTCCATGAAAACGATGCCATGTATTGTCGGTTGCTCCTTTTTTGACTGAGCATTTGAAATGGCGAGACCACTTTGAAAGTCGGAACTAAAATGAGTTTACTCGGGAGAGGAGATAGAGCTCGGGGCTTCTAGTCGTGGGCTCCTGCTGAAGCTTGTGCTTCAGAGACTAAGTTATTTCGACGCGATCGAAGAGCGGTTTTCAATGATGTGACGCCAATCCAAAACCAAAGTAACTTCAGAGCAAATCACGTTCTGACGTAAATTCACCCCTCAACCAATCACAAATCGAAGTAATTCATGAATTGGTTTTACGAGCCAATCAGAACGCAAAGCATGCATAGGCAGCCGGTTCCAAGCGCGGGAAAATAAGACAACGCGCTTTTAGTTTTGCATCTGATTGGTTTGAAAGTTCGCGCAAGTTTTTTTTTGTCCAATCATAAAGCAAACAGAACCTAATCCAAAGCAATCGCCTAATTACTTTAGACACTCAATTGAAAACTTCTCTAAATGTGAGACAGCTCCTAACTGAAAACGTCTTCAAATGAGCGCCAGAAAATAACTATTTTTGCCGTCAGCGCCGTGGTCATCGTCATCATTAGGGAGAGCGCTTACGAAACGACGACGCTGACGGCAACGAGAACGCTACAAAACAATACACCGTATTTATAAATGGCGGACAATAAACTATTATTTTGTGTTTATGAAAATTAGCCTACTGAACCTCGTTAACATGTGCTAAAGTGAAAGAAGGTTTTCTTTAAAGTGAGGGTTGGAGGTGTAATTTGCATGAACACAAAAGAATAATAAACTTTGCGCCGTTTTGGAATACGGTGTATAGGTTTAGCGAGCAAAAACAATGGCTCTGCACGTTCTGGGGGTGCGTTTTACATTTTGGTACATTTACTTGCCGTCATCTCCTAAAAAACGACGTGAAATGACCATATTTTTTCTGTGGAGGACGCGAGCACATGACGATGAATTTTCAGTTCTCTCTCTACGCTTTTATCCCGCTCACACCAGTTTAATTCCTGGACAGTTACTACAAATTTTATATGCGGAACGACTTGAAGTAGTTGCGTAGTGATATCAATAACACGAACTCGTATTTTCAAATGACGTCCTCGTAGCCGTGGTCGGCGTCGTCGTTGCGTAAGCTCCCTATTATAACAGACGAGGTAAAACAGAAGAAATTCACCTATTCTCTGCCGTCCGATGTTTTTGAAACACTGTTGTCGCTTACTAATTGTCACCACACTCTTTTGCGTTTCAGGTAAGCTTCTACAGTTGGCAAGAAACCACTGAGAGTCACTTGGAGAAAAGTCTTTACATCATGTCTATTTATGATTTATACACTTAAATTAGCTTGAGTACCATATACTAGAAAGAAAGAAATTTAAGTAAAAATAAGAGAATGAACTAGAAAGAAGTGAATTTATAACGTAGCTAGGCATCCACTCGATTTAGTACGCGTGTTGCGTGCCTCACTAATTTTGTTCAGCATGCTCCCGAGGAGCACGCTGATGGCGTAATTGAAATGGAATGAAATGCTTTGATTTTTCCCCGAATGACTGATTTCCACTGACAATGTTATAAGAGACGGTTAGTTCATGCATTAATTAACCTGTGCCTGTATCGAGTTGTGGCGCATGTGCGAAAGGTGGACATCACTCAAGACGCTGGAGTCAACTCCCACGCTTTCTTCGACTCGGTCTCCAAACACTCCGCTCCCCTTAGGCACGCTTAAGCATGAACCAGTCGTTAAATGCTAACAGCCTTACCTCCTAAGACGTAACGCATCACAATTCTTTTGTTGACTGGCTACTTGAACATTGCATTCTGGTATTTTTAGTAGTCACTGAGCAAAAGGATTGTGATGCGTTACGTCATAAGAGGTAAGGCCTAATTCCGAAATTCAAATGGGACTAGGAACGGGTTTCTCAATTTTAATCTAATTAAATTCCAAGGGGACAGACTGTAACTGATAGTTGGCAGAATAAGATTTAAAAAACTAAAAATTAAAAAAATCAACGCTCGTCTTATGGGGAGATCGTATCATAATCAAGCAGCAAAGTTTGAGCTTGTTTAGTTTGATTGCAACCATCTAGTAGGATTTTAAAAATCACTGGCCAAAAAAATTACAGACTTTTCATGGATCTGGGAGGCGGCGCCAGTTCCGAATTAACATCTGTATGGAATTTTGGCGACCTTTCAGATCTCATTATGCGCTAAATATGCAAGCGTACCTGCCCAAACCTGACTTTGGGAAAATCAGCTTCTGTTACGTGTGTTTTTAAGTAAAGGCTGTTCGATATCTTAAAAACTATCTTTGTCCTAATCATGGAAAGGGCCATGAATACACTTTTATAATTATATTGTGAACCTAAAACAGACCTTGAAAATCTACAATTATAAACGGTTTGTATCGCTCACTGTAGTGTTAATAAAATAAAATAAAGGTCAGTTTTTCAAATGGTTTGCTAATGGTCCATTAACTATATACTTTTCAAAAGATTGTGTCGTCTTGGTTCGCTTTCCTCCACACGTTTTATTCTCAAATCGCGGCTGGGTTTTCCTTTGTTGGTTCTCAGGGCTACAAAAATGCTTGGTCTATCAACTACCGAAAAGTCCGGCTCAAAAACGTTCTCTAACGAGGGGCGATAAGAGAAGTGGGGGGGAGGGGGGGAACGTCCTGCGCATAGTTAATTAAACAAACGTCAAATAACAAATCACGGTAGCAGTACACCGATTTCAGGAATTACGGAAGGTAATTAAAGTGTTCAACAAGGAGGCTGGTGCTTAAAGTGTTCATCTCGCGGGTATACTCTTAACCGTCAACCTCCGGTCTATCAAGCATTTAAAGGTTGTCAAAATGGAATGCCTTTCAACGGCTACAATGTCTGAATCATGTTATACATCATCATTCGTCACACAAGATAAGTGCCACTTTCCTTCTCGAGTTTCACGGCTAACAGAAAATTGATTTTTAGTTTCACGTATCACGCGTCAACATACGTGGGGTCAGTTCCGGGCTTTTATTTCTTCACGATCACAGATCACGGCAAATAAAAACACTCGATCACGTTTCACGAGTCACTTGAATTTTTCAAGTGCATATAAGAGACAATTGCTTCAATTGTCCAGAAAATGTGAGGATCATTTCTTTCATAAACAAAACACTCGCATAAGAAAGTGAGAACATCCACGACATAAGCATAAGCACAAAAAGAACGAGCATAGTTCGTTTTTCTTATGCTCATGTTATGCTTTTCTCGCACTTGAAACGGACGTGCTAAAATTAACAGTGGCTCGTATTTCGTCACTCGTTCCCAGAGCCCACGTGCCTTTTGGTCAGCACCAAGATTTGGTGCTGACCAAAAGGCACGTGGGCTCTGGGAACGAGATTGTTTCGTGTTTTTCTACACTCCTTCAAATTTGGCGGGCCTGCATATGAGGCAGTTACGAGTAGCTCTCTGATTGGCTGCAAGCCTCGCATAAGCTTGGTGACCTAGCCGCGAGGGCGCTTTGTGATTCCTCGATGAAATGTTTTGTTCCGTTTCTTGAAATATATTCCAGAAGGTTTTACTCTAGGAAGTGATCAGAACGAACAATCAAGGGATCTGCGAAGCCAGCGAGGAAGGTAAGTCTTGCTCTTTTTGACCTTCATTAAAAAGTCACGCGTGAGTTTTTTTTAGCGGAAAGAAGGAGCCCGGAGCAAAATGGCTACCTATGGCTTGTTGTGATGAAGATCCAGGGGTTTTTACTGATCGTCACAAATCTTTCAACGATAAACGCAACAACAAACAAACGAGACAGGAAAACTCGTCGTTTTCGATTAAAGTAATTGTTTATTCAATCGGTTGTAACTTCGCAGAGCTTCGATTGAAGATGAGCAGTTTGTAAGCCGGCCGGTCTTCTGGGATCGCATGACCGAAGTAACACAATATCACTTCGAAATTTGTCGAGCTTGTACGA
>BLFK01000548.1:91523-96011 GCA_014634185.1 Astreopora myriophthalma
AATGCATTTGCCTATTTTTCCCATTTTTGCCAAATCTTGACATTTTGTAGGCTTCCAAAACTTACAAAAAACTAAACATCATTTGGTACACGACCGAGTCAAAAGGGGCATGGGTCTATTCCTGATTTGACGTCACAAACTATTTTGCATGCATGTTTACAAAGACTTAATGGCATGTAAATCAGTTCGTGACGTCAAATCAGGAATAGACCCATGCCCCTTCTTACTCGGTCATGAACCAAATAAGGCTCAGTTTTGAAGCCTATAAAAAGTCAACATTTGGTGGAAAACAGGATAAAATTCTCAGTGTTTCAAACAAGGGTAAAGATTTATTTTAGCGAAAAATATATTTTAGGGTTAGGTGCACTTTAAGTGTTTCTTTACACTCCAATTGTCTGTTAAACAGCATAGAGGTGATTTTCCTCTTCTCAAACCTGGTAAAACAATGTGAAATGACCTGAGAAAAAATTGCATAATTTGCACTGAAAATGTCGCATAATTTCCCATTTTTTTCCGCACCCTATCAGAAGCCCTGTATTAATAACAAATCTTTCAGTTGTTGTTTTTTTTAATATGTTCTTAAGAACGAATCTTGTACATGTATTTGATTTTATTGGAGTTTGTGTTTGACTGTGCTTTGATTCTCTATCGACTGTTAATGCAACAAATTGTTGAATTATAATTGCAGGGATTGATGACTAGAATTTTTTATGAAAATGGGTAGTTCAGGGTTGCCTTCAAACATGCTGTTTAAGTGCCCATACTCTCAGTCAAATCTCAGAGGATGTAGATGGCAAAGGCATCCAAATGCTCTTCATTTGACAGGGCTCTCACCCCTCCCTCCTCAGGCTGACCATAATTAGCTTGATTTCCAGCTCTTTTTAACTTATATTTGTAATTAAACTTGCGTTTGATGATCTACATTGAAGTTTCAATATAATTTCAATATAATTATGAAGAGCTTTTCTAATTATCAATCCATCATTATTGTTGATGGCATTTGGTGCCCAATTATCAAAGGTACAGCTCAGTGTAGGTTTTCTCCTTACCCATGTTAATGGCAATTATCACCATGACGTCCAATTATGTATCACGAGAAAAATGAACAACTGATCAACATTCTAACTTTAAAATTTCTGTGAAGATGTTTACTTTTGGACTCAGTTAATAATTGTACTGACTTTTTTTCCTTTCTTTTCCAGGATCCTCATTTTTACCCTAGGCTTCTTGCTGGAACTGTCAGATTCTGTGCAAGTAAGGCCAAAGGTTAGTGTTAAATTCTGGGTTGCAGAAAATAAGCTACATTTAGCAAGACAAAACACCAGCGTAGTTAAAAATCTTCACTATCATCATGACATCTGATCATCGTTTTCATCGTCCTCATTGTTAATAGGGAGCTTATGAAATGTGCTGCTGATGGCAACGAGGACCCACAAAACAATACATGTAGGGTTAGCAAGCAAAAACAGTGGCTTTGCATGTCTGCACGATGCATTTTACGTTTTGGTAGATTTCTTTGCCGTCATCTCCTAAACAGCAATGTGAAATGACCAGATTTAAAGTTCTGTGGGGGACATCAGCACATGACAATGAACTTTCAATTCTCTCTCTCTTCACTTCTAACCCAGTCATACCAGTTTAATTCCTCTGCAGTTACTACACATTTTAAATACAGCACAACATGAAGTAGTTGCATAGGAAAAGCAGTACATGTACCTCAAACTTGTATCTCAAATAACGTCATTGTAGCCATCATGGTCTTTATTTTGTAAGCTCCCCATCATTGTTGTTGTTGGCGTTGTTGTTGTCATCTTAATCGTCATCATCATCCTCGCAGTAAGTGGCATTGCCGTGATCATTATCAACATGACCTTAGAGCTCTTCAGTTCAAATATCATGTCCTTTAAGGGTATACAACCTCCAGTTTAGCTCATAATGGCTTATTTCCAACCACTAGGCACACACGCAGGAGACCACAGACAAACATTTATTTACTACAGTGGGCAGTTCTAAAAATTAATATAAACAAAAATAGATTGACTAAAATTTTACATTACAAATAATTTGAAATAAATGAAAAGTAAACAAATAGAAAACACAATAGCTACCTCATGCGGAGGGGGGTTTCCAAGATATAAACCAGCTCAAAACAGAAATTTTGCAAAACAATATCCACACATAAAATTTTCCAGGTTCAAAGGCACATGGCGAGAAAACTGCTCCCAAGAGAATTATGTGCCCAACCTTTTCCATCTTATGTTTCCCAATATTACTCATCATACAGTACAGTAGCTTTCCTTTTTGTTAAGGGCTGTCACCTTTTGATAGTTACAAACACTGTACTGAACAGTACAGTACTTTGCCATAGATATACAGTAATACAGAGTTCATATGGGTCCTGAAATCCTGATAATTACTCAAATTTTATCTTTATATCCTTTTCCGGAACTGGAAAGTCCTGGACACTTGTAAACAACATTTGCAATTACAGTAAACTTTATTTTGTTACGAATTTAAAATAGCAAGTGCAAGCCAATATCTCTGTAAGCAGGGTTGTCAAAAAGCACCTGCTACTTTCAAAGTTTTGATGGCCACAATTCACTGGTAAAACGAGAAAAAGTTAGACAATATGGGGGCCTACGGCCCACCACAACCATGTACTTTCTTTAATTCCCCTTCTACTTAAAATCTTTTTGACAATCCTGTGTAAGCAAAAGACAGAAATGATAAGCTAATGTTACATGGATTAACAAAATAAGATATATAAATTATATTATTATGTTATGGTTCATTTTTTCCCTTGCTTCCAATTTTTTTTTCAAACTAGTTTACAAATTTCAACTAGTTTGGGGAACATAAACTCCAAACCTCACTCTAAGCAACTATTCAGACATTTTCATGGTAGATTTCTGAAGAGACTAGATGAAATAATTTATTAATGCAGGTCTAGAAAAGTGCTCAAAAAGTCCTGGAAAAGTCCTCGGACATGGTATCCTTGGTTTCCTATGTTTGTACCCTTTTGCACAGTTTGTGCAAAAGGATACAAACATAGTTGTGCTGTTGGTAGTAGAGACTAAAAATGACTTTCATTGATTCACAGACAACTCTGTCCCAGAGGTTGTGACTGCTGTCCCTTATAACCAGCTGACAATTGGAGTTCCAAAGGAAATTCATGAGGGGGAGAGAAGAGTTGCTTTGTCACCTGAGGCAGCCAAAAAGTTTATCGATCAAGGTTTTAAAGTAGTTGTGGAGGCAGGAGCAGGAGAAGGAGCTAAGTTTCTCGACACTGACTATGCTGCTGTTGGAGCAGAAGTAAAGACAGTGAAGGATGCATTTGGCGCCGATATTGTTTTTAAGGTAAGGAATTAATACGGTTCGTGTGGATGACCTCGGGAAATCCTTAAAGTCATAAATTTCCATCCATTTCCATGAAATCCAGGGCTGAAAATCCTGGGAAATCAGGAGACGTCCTGGAAAATCCTGCGAAATAGGATCTTTGCACAAGCGAAATAACATTCTTGGATCCCAATTTTTCGAGAAAACAGCATAACAGCCTGTCTATTTGCACATCATTTTTGTAATGTTTACAATATGAGCGGCAGTGTTGTATCGCTATTTACAAACTCGAGGCGAAGTCGAGAGTTTGTGAATAGTGATACAATACTGACGCGAGTATTGTAAACTACTTATTTGACGTCATCATTTGGTATTGATGTTGAGCCTTTATTTTGTTTTGTAGGAGTAGTTTTAACAAAGAAAGTAAAACGAAAAGTTTATGTAAATTAGGAAAATTTTGTATCAGATATACAACCATTGATTAATAAAACATTTCTTTTGTTTTTTCTTCATGAATTATTAATGAGTTAAATAAGAAGAATTTTTCCATTGTGGACTGTATATCCAAAGAGAGTGGACCCCGTTGTAACCGGGCAACACACAGTATTATTTTCTTTGTGTGCTCTCAGTTTAGTGCTTAACGATTGCAGCAAATTTGTGCTATAAATTGGAACTTCTTGGTTTCCTGGTTCAGGGATTTTGTAGACCTTGCATGGTCCTGAAAAGTCTTGGAAAAGTCAGAATTTTAGGGCACAAAAATTGTGCACCTTGAATTAATTCACAGACTCTAAAATGAAATACGTAGTTGTAAATTTTTACCAGTAAGCCTCACTTTAAAGATGCATTATATTTATGGTCTGGATTCAGATAAACTGTTCTGGAAAATACTTATTTAAGGAGGCTTGAAAGGGTTTGCTAGAGCCCATATACATGTGAGAGCGAGCCCACCTTAAAATTTTATGGTTGTAATCACCAAGGCAAATTGTATGTTGTCTTATGAAAGGGGTGTTAAAGTTTCCCTTTAGACGATTTATAGCGTGATGTATGTTGCCATGTTAACTATAGCTTTCTAAAGACATGACTAAGTCGGTGACCTATATTTTTTTCGTAAGCCTTTTCGAAAGTTTGCAATAATTACCGTTCACCTCCAGT